>CM063283.1:102835398-103107898 GCA_032173965.1 Sitta carolinensis
AGGGGGCAGAAGTGCAGAGAAAATGAAACTTCTAAGTATAAATATACGTTCACTATATAATGCTCTTTGGCATATGTGTACTTATTCTTACAATTCTTTGGTGATGACTTTTTATATTACTCCAGACTCCATTTTGCTCTTTGGACAGTCACAAATTTCTAGCTGTATCCCTTGACAGCTGCTCAGATGATGTGACAGCTGCTGTTAGGATGTGATTATTTTTAGTAATTTATGGCTCTTTATACTCAAGGAGTAAGCTGATCCGAACCAGTTTTTGGCTGATACAAATGCCAGCTAATAGAGGTACCTAGACTCCCTCTGCAAATGAGGCCTTTAATCTTATACTTTGGAATAAATCATAGCAGTTTTGCCCAGCAAAGGCAAACATTTGAATTTTGTTGCCACTTTTTAAAGTATTATTGGAAAATTATACAATTCCAAATAGGACAAGCATCAGAAGTCTTCACTTGTCTATGTGTGTGATGATCAAGAAACATTCATGTTTCTTGTCCTCCTGTATCCATCTCTGGAGGGACCCTTTCTTCCACACAAGTGGACTTCTGCCATTGCACAGATGAAAAAGCACAAACTCAGGCTGCTTGACTTCCAAACTAGCTCTTTCCAAAACTAAACATATACCATAGCTATTGTGAATCTCCTTCACTGTATTCACAAAACCCCTATTTCTGATTAAGAGATTAAGAGAAACAGTATAAACCCCCAGAGTGGTACAGGTTATTCGTTACCACGGAAATATCAGCACAATGTGAGTATTTATCTGTTTTATGCTGGAAATCACAAAAAATGGCCATTCCCTTGGGAAAGATCCAATTGCTTTCTTCAATGCCTTGTTTCCCTCTGGCAGCCTGAGTTGCCTCTGCCTGTCTGTGTGAGCTGGGGGAGAGTCAGTGGTCTCGGGGTTTGTTTTGGTCGAGATGACCTGAGATATATAAAGGTCGCTGTCTCCCAACCCAGCCGTCGAAGAATGAGTCAGAAGTCTTCGGCAGACGCTCTCAAGGTTACTTTATTGTTTCTTATCTAGAATATTTTCTGTCTGGCCTGCCGAGGTCTTTTCAGCAGGGTTGCCTGAGGCACACTGCCTGCCCCTGGGGCAGGCACTGACTTTTATACTACAAATTATGTGTTAGTTATTTACAATTATGATCCAATGCCTATCACCTATGTTAGACAGCTACATTCTACTCTAATCCAATCCCCAAGTGCCAACATCACCAAGAAGATGGGGGTTAGAAAGAAGAAGGAAAGAAGACAGGACAATGCCCAAGTCCCTCCATCTTGCCCGCTAAGCCCTCATGGTTAAAATCTCCAAAATTTCCCTTTTCACTCTACAACTACTACTATCATGCTATCTAAACTTTTGTGACCTTTAATTTTTCATTCAAAGGTGGTAATTTGTTCTACGGGTCAAACTCAAAGCCGTAGGAATCCCTGGCTGCATGACAGGGTCTCCGACCCCCTTGCCAGGGCTTTGAAGCCCCTTGGCTGGAGCTTGGATCATCCAGGACTGTCACAGAGACATCCTGGGTTCCAACAAGTGGAACCCTGGGGGTGACAGTGCAGGTACACCAAACACAGCAATTCCAGAAGAGAAAACCCGCCACGGGTCGACACAGGTTGTCAGAGGTTGCAAAAACATCCAGGGGTGTGCAGAAGAAGACTACAGGGTCTTTTGAAAGTTAGTGTTTCAGGGTGTTTTTTTCCTTTTTTGCAGAACCACAAACAATTTAGCAAGGTTTGTAAGTCCTTGAGCCGGTGCACCCTAGCCTCAAGACAAGAGCTGTCCCTGGATTTGCAGTTTTATATCTGGGGCACATTTCCTCAACACAGGGATCAGAGGGACAGACGCCATTTGCACAAAGACAGGGAGATGCACTAGAGACAGCCATGCAGCCTTTCTCTTGCTAACTAGTTTCATAGTTTTCTGGTTTACTGTGACCTGTGTATTATTTCATAACATCCCAGACCATGCAGCTATCCCTGCACACTTTAGGTGTGTGCCTGAAGCCCTACTTCCAGTTTTCATCTGCAGACACTGCATCTTTGAACTATTACAAATGTGTGCCTCATGTTTATCTGAAGCATATTTTTGTGTTTTCTTTCCACCCAAACTCTGCTCCAGATGCTCTTGCTTCTCTATCAAACCTCTCCATTTGGCTCTGTTTGTGTATGGACTACTGGACAAAAATTCTAAATTGAATGTGGATGTTTGTGCTCTTCTTTCACCTTCACAATTCACTACAAACTCAGATATTGCCTGTGGCTTTTCAGTGTTTTCTAAACCATGAATTTCCCATGCATGCAGCATGAGCTGTAGCACTGAGGTAGCTTTCAAACAGCAACAAACTGAAAACATCCTTTTTCCTGACTGTAACTTTCAAAATAAAATTTATACTAATTACTTAGAGGGAAAAAAACCAAGTAGGAGCTTCAGTTTTTTCACAGGCTGTCTTTATATAAAGGTAAAAAATATAGTTTCAGGCTGTTGCACTGATTTTGTGGGTAGACAGTGCAGGATTTCACCCGTGCCCAGGCTGCTGGCACTGGCAGTCTCACTGCCATGGTGACTAAAGCCTACACAGACAATATTTGGCACTCACACATGTGTGCTCTTTTCTCCTTGCTTGCTGGTGGGTCCTCTGCTTGGTCCACAAAACAGTATATCCCTAAGTTTGTAGCATGTTATGTTTTGGGTTTTAAATTATGTTACTCTATTTTAATTCTATTTTAATTCTAATATTATATTACAGTTCTGCAGTTGTGTGTGCATGTTCTGGTTTGGGGTTGTTTATTTTTTGTTTTTTCCTTCCCAGTAATAGCAGTACAGAGACAGCAAAAAATATTTCTGTCATGTTATGACCTGTTGGAAGAAATGCATGATGTGTCCTGCCCAGCACCTGACTGCTGTGAAAAAAGCAGTCTGAGTCATTAAGGGCAGAGTGCTGGGGATGCCACAGTCAGATTAGCATCAGTAACTTCTGTAGAGACCCCTGCTCTCCCCTCCAGGAAACAGCTGTAAACCATAATCTCCAGCGAGGTTTTGGCTCTGCAAAACCTATTCCACAAGGAGGTCCTCAGCTTTTCCTAAGGTCTGGTGTCCTGAATCAAGATGAAAAGCAGAAACTTCTATTAAAAGAAAAAAAAATCTCCATGATTTGGTGTGTAATTTCCTCACTTTGAAACACTGCATTTTTATTTACACTACTTTTTTATTTTAACGATTTTCAAAATGTTTCATATTTCAACATTTGCTTTGAATGGCAGATGCAAAACAATTCCTGTAGGAAATGTCAAACTGAAATGTTTTTATATAAACCAAAGTTACAAAATAGCTTCCTGACAATAAATCCTTTCTAAATCACCCCTCTTAGCAGAAGCTTCCCTTCAGATGAACTGGCATTTTTGACACAAGACCTCAAAATTCTTGACAGGCCTGCTCTAGAAGCTGGGGGTTATAAATCAAGACTGGAAAGGAAAAATCTACAGAAATTCACCCTAGAGACAGAACGCCTTCATCCTTGTCTATTCCTTTTGATGGTCAAGATCTGTGAGGCTTGTCTTTGCCCATCAGAGCCCTTGGACACATATGAGATGGTCTCAGAGTGGCATTTACTTGGTCCTTAAGGCATATTTCCCTTACTACTCATCAACACTCCTTTGGGGAGAAACTCCTTCCATTGCTGAAAAGCTCTGCAATCAAATAAGGGTACTTTACCAGAGCAATGGCAGGGAAAATGCACTCCCTGCCTCTACTCTCCCTCTGGATGCTGATTGTTGGCTACCCCCCTCACCACCAGTTTGGGGGTCCTAATTTTATAAGGTTCTTTCAGCTCTTTGTTCTACTATGAAGTGCTGTGAATTTCCTTTCTGTTATTCTACTGACACAGGCAATTGCTCCTAAGTTGCTTTAAAAGGGTAAAACAGGCAAATAATTACTCATAACTGAAGGAAAGTGCAACAATACATTAAAAAATTGATAGTTTGATTCTGTCTCTGCATTTCTCCTCTTTATTTACTGCCAGAAATTGATATGCTCCTTCGGAAGTAAGATAAAATCAAACCTGTAAGCTTCAGATACAATGAAAGCCTCTCTTTTTTCTCTTTTATTGCTTCTGTACCAATAAGAGTCTTTGTCTAAGCTTTCCTCTCAAGAGCATGAAAGCTTCTGGCACACCTAATATTCTTTTTAATGTAGAAATTGTCCACCTGAATAAGCACTAATATTACAATTCAGTGTTGTTATCTTAATTTATTTCATTGTTGTGACTTTTATTTATTTGTTTAATTGCTGTCATGATCCAGATAACACACAAATCCCCGTATTAATTTCTTTTATGGTGATATAGATGTTCCTTTTGTTACATTAATGACCCAGCTTTCCTTAAATTGATAGTTTATTACTGGTGGTTGGTGAAAAAATCAACAGATTTATAGTGGAAAAAGCTGACTTGCATGTACATCCAACTGTATATCATGCTACAGCTGAAAAACAAGATTTAATTTAATTATTAAATATATACATTCCTTTGAAATCTGAACCATTTTAGCTGACTCTTCTAGTTCTTATCTGGGTATCCAAACTTGTGAGAAACGTGATGTACTGTCCCCTACAGCATTGAAAATCGATGACTTATTTTTCTAACACAAATTTGTCCTGTTACCTTGAACTCTGCTGAACAGGACAAAAACTCAAAAAGTTGGTTTTTCTTCCCTGTAATTTCACCCAGTTCCTCTGAATTTTCACCCAGTGCTTCATGTTTGACTAAAACATAGCTTTGTTTTGGCAAGCACACAGAGGGAATCTAAATTTCTTTTAAAGGGAATTAGAGATACCTCTCTTCCTGAGAGTGAATTAATCAAGTCTGGGTTTTGGCATTATTTAAAATCATCAATTAGCATTTTTTTTCCTCTCATCTTTCATTTTTTCTTTCCTTTCTGTGAATGTTCCTTTTCTTTATATTTATTTCTTTTTGCTTTCTGTCCATCACAAGAAAAAATGAATGAAGAACCAGTTGCTTTCATTGTATTGAAATATTAACCCAAGTTTAAAGCCTCCTTTTACACAAACTTTTAGTGACATTATGAGTTTCTCGCATCAGTATAGATCACATCCTTTTATATAAGCACAGTTGCAAGTATTTTTATAGTGCTCCCTGTGTCCACACTCTAGCAGAGGTACTGTTGAAGCTCTGCCTCCTTTTCCATGAAATTAGTGTACAAATGCAGCATTTCAAATCCAGCAACAGCACTTAAAAGGATAATTACCTCTCCCATTAATGAGTGGCTCTTTCTGGGATGATTCAGTTTACCACTCTGCATCGGTTAGCCTTCAAATTGTCTTACGCAAATGCAGTGGGAGGAGGTTAAACAGTTAAAATCATTTGTCTGTCAAACTGGTTGATTTATCTATGTGACTGGAGGCCCATGACCTCTGTCAGCAGAAGAGAATCAGGTAGGAATAGTAACCTTTCCTTCTGGCACCTCTGGAGTATGTTCATCTACACCTCAACTGAACCTGAAATGCCTGCCTTGGTTTTTAACCTTACTTAGCAAATGCAGCTGCTCCACATATTGGTAACTGTCTCTGGAGTTCAAAGTTGTTGAGGCCATTTCAGAATCAGCTGGAACCTTCTCCAGGTAATACACATTTTCATTGACTAAAGGAATGCAAGTTTTGAAGTTTGTGTACCCTGCCAAGAGGTGAGTTAGCCGTGCCTCAGAACTGTTTGCAATGTTAGGTTTGTGGTTGGATTCGAACATCTTAAAGGTCTTTCCCAGACTGAATGATTCTATGAAAGGGGCTGCATTTCCCATCTTTCCCATGTGCACTGATGATGTTGATGTCTGCTGCACTTCCTACAACCAAAATGCAATAACCTATCCTATGTATCCTGTGCAATGGAGCCCTGAGTTTGTCCTGTGAGATTACCTTCAGGATCTCCTGCTGTTCAGTTTCTGAGCCAGGGCTGACACCGGGTTTCTTGTGTATAGTCTTGGCCCACCAACATGGGGTAGAGGGGCTGTGTCACCTTCTGAAAGCCAGTGTTCCTCCTCCAGAGAGGCACCACATATGGCATCCAGCTCCTCTGGACTGCATGCTGTGGGCAATAATTACAACAGGCATTCTGTTCCACAGATCTAAGAGGAACCCAGTAAACCCTGCAGTGATGCAGGTGAAAATGAAAGTAATCATAAAAATGGAAGAAAAATAAGCATCTGCAATGCTCTTTTAAAGATGAACACAGGTAGAAGCAAAGGGGCAAAGTAGAAGCAAAGGGGCAAAGTAGAAGCAAAGGTTTCTTGAGAAGAAACAAGTCTGAGTTGTGCAGCATCTCAAGGGATCTGAACCACAAAGTGCTCAAAAGCCCCTGGTCAGCAGAGGCAGGGAACTGTGTTCAGAGGTGGTTTTTATTCTAAGGACACATAACAATCTCTTGATGCATCTAAACAGATAGGTGATCCATTTTCTATAGGTTTGAGACAGGAAACTCTTTAGTGCCATGTTCAGTGTCTGCTGCAGTATTTGTTCCAAACTAGTATTTCGAGTGGCTTAAATATGACTGTCAAATCCAAAACTGCTGTTGAGTTCAAGGAATTCTTGAGTCTCTTACACTCAGTGTATGAATGTCTTTAATAAAAGCATTGCCAAACTGGCCTCATTCAGAAAAAGGAATTCACAGGTAAGGGGGGTTTACTTTTAGCTTTCAGGGAATCCAAATAGTTGGCAACTGAAATAGCAACAGATGGGAATCCTTTTGTGTCTGCTCAGGAAGAACATTCAAAGGCCTTGGGCCTTTGAATCTCAGCAATCCTAATGAGCTTTTGGTCATATTTTGGAATATCTGACCACCTGAAAACAGTTGGTTAAAAAAATCAAGCAAACTGTGTAGAAAATGAACGTTCTTTCAAGGTCATTTCCCTCTCTACTACCAACTGTTTCTTCAGGATGAGAAAACGGACTTTCAAATAGAAAATAAGCTGGAACAGTGTTTCATGGATTTTGCCTGTATGTTTCTGCAGCTGGGCAGCAGCAGATGTGCTGGGTGGAGAATGCTCTGGGCAGACTGCAAAAATTGGGCTGATACCATATTCCAACAGCCATCCCTTCTGGTGAAACTGGAAGTTTTTTATCCTCACCTCTCACTGCGGTGAAAACAATGTCAGCAATGCCAAGGAGGACTTGAAATAAATGACTGATCTGTAACAAAGCTCTCCTGACAGTAACGGAGCAGGCTGTGAGTAGCTTTGTCCATCTTGCTCCCAAATCCTGCCACTCTGGAAGGAGCCTGCCTTCTCAGTTGGGTACCTGCTGGTGTTAAACGATAAGCAGTCCGGTTCTCCCCTGCACTCTTGACAGCAGTGTTTCAGTGTCTCCCCAGTCCTTCCTGTAAAACCTTTGGAAATCCTGTGAAAACTGCAAGATGATAGCCCTTACCACAAGCACCCTTGGTGCTTATAAATATCCCTAAATTCCTCACTGCCCCACTTCAATTTGTTCAACCTTCTAGAGCACCACCATGGTGAAGAGAGGCCTCAAATGTATTTTAGCTGTTTTGTGTCTTCCTTTATTTATCTATGAATTTGTCACAGCCCTTTTCATTTTGTCCCATACTGATTCTTGCTGTCAGTTTTGAGGACTGTCCACTGTGCCCCCAGGATCTTTTTCGTGAGTGGCAATCATCATCACTGCATAGGAAATCAGGACTGTCCTCTTCCCCCCGGACACCACTCCTTGCTCGTTGTTACAGTGCGTCCCTGTCGTTTTGTCACTCAGCGCTGTAACCATTAGGGTTAGCCAGCTTTTGAACATCCTGAACAACTTTGTGGCCAACAAAATTCCATCATTTCAGTACTCATTCTCTTTTCCTGGAAACAGCCCGAAAATGCTCGGGCTGCATCAAGAATCCCTCCAGCAGAGGAAACGTGTGGGAAAGTGGAGAATCTCTCGGTATATTTCCTACTCTCACTGTTCTCTCCTTCAGCGCCTCACCTCGTTGCAGCCAAGATGACCGGGAAGCCTTTGGTGAAGGGCTCCATGAAAAGTCCCTCAAGCGCCTGCCCGATTGACCAAGCAACTTTCCGCCTGTGCCCCGGGGCTGGAGCTAAGGCGGACACGACCCTGAGGATGCCGCCCGCCCCCCGGCCGGTGCCAGTGCCCTCTCGGCTGCCGAGACATGACTCCAGGTGCCCCGACACCCTGGAGCTCTGACTACGGGTCCGGGGAGGGCCATCTGAGTTCCGCAAGCAGCTCCACCGAGGCAGAGACAGGGGGAACAGCTAGGAATAGCCATCGCCTGTGGCAGGCGGAGAGGGCGTGGGGTGGGCGAGCTGTCACGGTCCCGGCGCTGTCCCGACCCCGGCGCTGTCCCGGCCCCGGCGCTGTCCCGTGCCGCCGTGCGGGGCCGCCGTGCGCCAAGAGGCAGCGCGGGGTCGGCCCCTGCTCCGCCCGCCCGCCCCGGCACCGGGGTAATGATTAACCGGGCCCGGCCGCCGGCCCCGCGCCGCGCATCGCCGCCCGCACTCGCCGGGGACCGGCGGCCAGCACGCACCGACCCCGCCGCCCGGCCCCAGCCCCCGGCCCCGCCAGGGCACCGCGCCGGGGCCGGCGGCCCCGCAGCCATGGAGGGCGAGGGGAACGGGACCCTGCAGCCGTCCTGCGGCGCTAGCGAGCCGCCCTACTCGGAGGAGCTTCTACGGAGTAAGTGCGGGGCGGGAGGAGAGGGGGCTGCCCGCCGGACACCCGGGAGCGGTCCTTGCCCGGCCGCGCCCTCGGCACCCACCCGCGGCGACAGACCCTGTCCCTGCCCGTGCCTTTGTCCGTGCCCCTGTCTCTGTCCCTGCCCGTCCCCCTGTCTCTGCGTGCCCCTTCGCCGTTGTTCCCCGGCGAGGAAATCCCCGAGCGCAGGCCGGCATCCGCCTGTCTGGGGCCCGAGCTGGCTTCGGGGCAGGGCGAGAGCCCATCACGGCCCAGCCCAGCACCGCGGGTGGGAATGCCACAGAACAGGGCGATCGGCCCGGGACCACCCGGGACCTGCGGAACCGAACGAAACCGAGCGCTGTACCGGCTCTTGGAGCTGCGCCGGGTCTCAGGCTCCATCCGGTGAGATTCAAGGAGTGGAGATGTTCTCTGAAACGTGCACTGCCCCGCCTGCCGCCAAGTCTGGAAGTGCCGGGGTTTTTTGAAGCAGGTTAGGTTAGAGGCTGGGGCAGAGGCTCTGTTTTGCCTTCAGATAGGCTGCGGGTCCGGCAGGAGTTAGTACTGATGATGAGCATGAACTTCTAAATTAAGCGTGACTCCTCTGCGGTGCATTTTTCTGTCTCTGCAATCACATCCCTTGGAGAAAATGCACTTCAACTGTCAGTTGTGGGTCAAAGTTGATATCTATACCCAGTGTCAATGGAGATATAAAACCTATCACCTGTGGGTAAATGTTGATATCCATATGCCGCTTTAAGGGAGAAAGAAGTAAGGTTTTGGTGAAGACACCAAGTTTTATCTCAGGCTAGGTATATCAGGGGCTTTTCCTTACATTGTTCGTGTGCCCTACAAAATTCCACTGAGCTTCTAGTAAGTTTGCCTGCCTAAGGAAGTTACATGTAACATGCCTATGAACAGATGATGGAAGCAGAGAACTCATACTGAGTGAATACATGTTTGCTTCTAGCCTGCCTGGAAAAGTTCCCAGATTATGAGTGTATTTCTGCTACATATTTACATTCACCTAAGGATATTTGTCCCGGAACTCCCCCTTTCTGAAAGGGACTATTGCATAATACTTTGAGAAGGTGCAGGCGTATTCTTCCTGCCTGCTGTCTGTGGATCCTGGAAAAATTTAGTAATGAACTTCAGTATTTGAATGGTTCTGTGGAGTCAGTGGTCTGCCTGTGAATCTAGGCATGAGTTGCAAGTATTTGCAGGAATAGGGCAAAGAAGCCCCTCAAGAGATAGTGTTGTTACATTAATGTTTGAAAAGCTTATGAAATAAATCAGAACTGTCTGTTTTCTCCCTTTGCAGGCCTTGACCTACCAGGGAGATTTCTCTTTGCAACCCTGACTCTAATGACACTTATTGCCATTCTGGTGTTTATAGAGGAAGCAGTCTACATCTACAGGAAAATCCCCTCCTCCAAAAGATCAATCATAATTTGGATTAATGCTGCAGCTCCAGTAAGTTAACATAGAAATGAGATAAAATTCAGTGTTGAAAATAGGGTTTCCCTGAAAATTCACAGGAGCCACATGAGCTTTATCTTTGCCCTTTATACAACCTTCCTCCCTTTTCTCTGTAGGTGATCTCTACTACTTCATGCATTGGCATGTGGGTTCCTCGCTCAACAATGTTTACAGATTTCACAGCAGGAATGTGAGTATTCTGCTTGTTTCTAGGTGTTGCTCCAAACCCTGAATTTCTTCCCTTTCAACATCTGCTGCTCTTGGTAACGCAGTTGTTCTTTAAATTTAACAATTCAGTAATTTTTTTGTTGGAGTTGAAATCTCTTGGCAGCTCTTTCCTGGGAGGTGGAAAATGCTGAAACAGTTCCCAGTGTTATAGTCCCCTAGTGTGGGAACGTCAGAATGAAGGACCTGTGACTCGCATGTAATTGATTCCTTGGACTGACAGTCTCTTTGGAGCAGTAGTCTGTCTTTCCTCTCTCTGCATGTCATGTGGAATGAGAGTCTGGCCTGTGACTTCTTCCCTGCACTTTTACTAATTATGAGCCGTGGAAGTCCATTATTTATGGTGCCAAGTGAGCTCCTGATGAATATATCAATGCAAAAGCATTCCACAGTTGTCCTGATAAAAGCACTTTATGCATGAGCATGACAGCTCTGGCATGCACAGAGAAGAAGAGAGAAATGTGGTCCCTGCTATTTGGAGGTGATGGCACAGCCCCTGGTGGGCAGGACCAAGTAGGGGTATGCTATGGCCCTGAGCACTCTACATCTGAAGATGAGTAAAAGAGGAGGGACAACAGTAATAGGGCATATTGCATGTGTGCAGGTGGCGCAGATTGCTATAAGCTTCCAACAATCCAGTCCTGTGTAACTTCAGGCATGTTTAAATTCCTCTTCTCCCTTGTCCATGCTGCAGGCAGTGCAGCAGAGGACCTCTTTTATTGATTTGATTTCCATGTTTGGTGGCATAATCTGCAGTAGGAAGGAGAGAGAGGTGGAGTTGGAGCAGTCGGTGCTTTGTCTGCAGAGGAACCACACCCTGCCTGGGCAAGCACATTCAAAGATAGCTATTTATGTGAACCTAGCCATGCTTGTTGGTTGAAAGCCATGTTTGAGGAGGACTTGTTCTAAAAAGTTCGGACTAGTCAGAACTAGATAACTTATGGTAAAATACAGCCAGAATGACTGAAAGCCTGTGCTTTAACACCAACTTGGCCACCAGACTGGCTTTGGGAAATTCCACACCTGCTCTGTGCCTCAGTTTATTCCTCTTTCAGTGAGGTTAGGGCAGTTCTGCAAGGCGATGGAAAGCAGAAGGTGTCTCAAAGATAGAGCTAGAATTTTGTTTGATTGCAAAGTATAAGCTGTAAAAACCCTGTACAGAAGGTGGCACTGTC
Organism: Sitta carolinensis; assembly: GCA_032173965.1. NCBI lineage: Eukaryota > Metazoa > Chordata > Aves > Passeriformes > Sittidae > Sitta > Sitta carolinensis. The sequence goes on from CM063283.1 coordinate 102,846,991, forward strand.
CTGCACAGGCATACGAGACACACGGGTGAGTTTAAGCTGGAATTCTCTTCCTCTCCTAGATTTTTTTCCATAGTTATCCACAAGTTCCTGATGATGATGATTAAAGAGTGTGGAGGGCAGAAGGTGCTCCTAAGGAGGTTTGAAAATGGGCGTTTCACCATCAGCACTGGCCCCTGCTGCTGCTGCTGCCTCTGCCTCCCTCGTGTGCCCATCACCAGGTGAGTCGCTCCTTTAAGATTTCCCAGCTTGAAAACGGCTGCTGGAATTCAGCCAGTTTGGCAGGGCCAGGCTTACAGCAAAGCTTCCCAAAAGTCAGTCTCAAGCTGTCTCTTTTAACCAGTATCATCACTTAGGGACTGTACACTACCACTAGTTAATTCCATTCCTATAATGCAGAAGTGTGTGGGAGGATAAATTTATACTCTAGAAAACCTAACAATTGACATTTCAGTTTCTTTTTAGTCCAGAAGGGAACAAATGTCTTGAGATTGGGTATTTTTCACAAGCAGAATTGTCAGATGGAGTCTCTCTTGATAGAACATTTCTCTCACTTTGATAAAATTGAAGTTTCATTCTGATTTTGACTTGAAAACTACTTTAGATTAAAATAATTTTTAGAACAAAAAACAGATATAACTCTTGTAAAGCTTTGTTCTCAATGAAATGGCATTTTCTGGTGAGGCAAAAGCAGATGTTTTCTTCTTCTAAACTTGGTATTAAAGCATCTTTGAGAAGTGGGGTAAGGATGGAGACAAAATACTGTCACATAAACCTGTTCTCCTTTGAGCACTGACTGGTGGAGCTCCTCCTCTGGTTAGTGTCACCCTGTCACTTACACACCACTCCATTGCCTGGAAGCCTCATGTATCTCCCTGAGCTTTCCTACTGGCACAGAGCATGAGACTGTTTCCCTTGTTATAACCAAAATCTGAGGGACTGAACATACAAAAAAGGACTTTTCTATGAGGGTGTGGACTGTAGTGCCAGAGGGAACTACGAGACTTTTAAAATCTATTTAAAGGAAAGCATCAAACAGAACACAGCATAGTGGTTTCTGATGCATTTTTTTAAATTCTAATTTTTTATTACAATAACTTTTCCTTAAACTGCCTCATTTGGTATTAGAATTTAAACTTTCGTTTCCATCATTTTACTTTAATAGCTATATTTATTTTAATAATAAATATATTTAACACTAAGTATTTACATGGAGGGGGTACCAAGCAGAAGAGGTGGTAAACCAACAAAAAATGTACCTTCGTTTTTCTTCCCACGTCTATCACCCTCAGTATAGCAGGGAGCTTGGGAGAGGATCCCCTACTCTGCCTTGCTGTTCAGCCCAGTGTCAGCTTATGCAGGATGACATCAGCTAATATGGACTCACTTCAGGAGCTGGAAGTGCCTACTACTGCTGGCAGGGAGGACAGCTGTCTGTTAAAAAAAAAAAAAAAAAAAAAGGCTTTTTGCTCTTTTGCTCTGCAGAGGGCTTAGGCCTCCTTCTCCAGTGTCTACCACTGGGAAACCCATCAGCTCTCTGCTTCTAACCTCTAGTCTTTTCCCATCACAGGGCACCTTTTGAAAGAAAATATATTGGCAAGCTATATGAGAGAAAAGTCAGTCTCACATTCCTTCCATAGGTATCTTATGAGGAAACAGGGAGCTACTCCAAGGGAGGGATGAATTCTTTAAAAAAATCCATATATATCTGCAGTCCTGGGGAAAACATCAAGGTACAGATGAGGCAATGTAACAATCCTGTAATAGGGAGAGATGTGGCAGAAGAGATCTGGTGATCAGTAAAGCTGGGCCGGTGTTAACAAGGGAAACAACTCGTGGCATTGCAGTGACTGCACTGTTTGTCATACATATTATTCTTTAAAGCCCATTGGGAATAATAAATCTTTGAAAAGGCACACACTAAGTCACTGGCTCATTGCAGGTCTTTCCACATGTGTTTGTGCTGTTGATAATCCTGTGGTTGTTAGCTATGTTCATTGGGCAATTCCTGTAATTCCTGGTTCGTGGCTATATCCTTTAGCACACTAAGTGGCAGCCTATTGTCTGTGAGACTTCTCTGATGGCAGTGTCAAGGACCCAAGGAACTCCAGTGAAAACAACACCAAAAGTTGGGGAAATAATGCACACTAACAGACTAAAACATGAGGCAGCTGTAGCAGCTGCTGCTTGTCCTGGGAAGGCTGAAGGAGAGTTCAGGTCAGTCAACTCTCATGCCCTCTGTCAGAAAGTTCATCTGCCCCTTTCCTGGTGGCCTTTAGTCTGGCTGGCCAGGTTACAGGCTGTGTTCTGGACCCACTTTATACTGACAGAATTGAAGGAATCCTGAGCTGTCCTGCTGGCCTTGTGCAATTTGCTGAGTGAGAGACTTTTTGTCTCTGTTGGACTACAAAGGAGCAAACCCAAATGCTTACATGGTACTCTTCATGATGCACTGAAAAACTACCAATCCTTTCACCTAGGTCTATGTGATTCTCTTTCTTGATCTACCACAGAACTAGGAAGTGGCTGAACAGGCTGATTTGTCCAGTTTCATGGGAGAACTGAAATAATGAGGCGGCAAGGCAAGAGCAAACGGCATCATAGTTCAGAAACCGGTTATGCAGCTACTGTCTCCTGGTTGGCTTCAGGGCAGAGACAGACATCATGTTTTGCCCAGCTTTGATTAGTACGTACTTGCTGCAGAGCAGGAAAAGTACTATTTTTGTAGAGACTTTATTAAATAAACATTGGGAAATTCTTGGAAATATTTTCTAATCTTGAAGCTGTTCCTCCCCAGATTTTAGCCACATGCTACAGGAGTGGAAACATTTTGCAGTTGACAGTATCCAGAAAATGTTATTAAGGTTGCTAATATGATCTTGGCCTATCTAATTTATTTATTGTTTATTTTTTTGTCCAGGCAAACCCTCTTTTGGCTGAAGCTGGGAACCTTTCAGTTTGCTGTCTTTCGGCCTGTGCTTGTATTTTTATCAATAGTGCTTTGGACTAATGGCAATTACGTCCTTTACAATGTAAGTAACTATTTTAGTCAGAGAAGGTCCTCAAAATTCATAGGTTTCAGGGCTGATGTAACTATCTTAGCCTACAACTAAACTGTGACACCTGGGACCACTTCCAAGTGAGTCCTTTCTGTATTCTTTTGAGAACAGAAGTATATAATTTCTGCTTTCCCGGACTCTCTTGGAAAGAAATTGGGCACTGGGGGTTGGGCATCAGATTATGCTCCAATACATTTTCCAGCTTGTATAGTTAGAATAGCAGGACTGCAAATTCTCCTGTTGGATGTATCTGCTGTGCTTTGTAAGGTACAGCCTTAAGAAACAAGTGTATGTACTGGCATATTAACCAGAATTACGAAGCCTAATTCTATGTTTTTCAGCAAGTCATGGTGATTTTTATATCTGTGCGAAATGAAAAGATAGTACTCTACTTCTGCTTTGTACCATGTAACCTTCAAGATAATGGAGAAATCTGTATCTGATAATAATTTGGCATCTTTTGGATAACACAGACTAAAAGTGATATTTTTGTTGTTGTTTCATGGTATAAAATGAATGACCCATCTGAGATGTCAGGCTGGACATGCTCTCATGAGCTGTTGAGCACTGCCAGGTGCTGCTGGGGTCTCTGAAAAGGCACATGCTCCATGGCTGGCAATTGCCACATTGAGGGGTTGTGTCACTTAGCACCTCCCCAGGCTGAACACATCTCCACATGTGTTGGTGCCTGTGGGAGAAGAGCCTGTGCCAACAATCCAGTTGGTACTGGGCAGTTTCTCCATGCAAAACCTGGCAACTGCTGCTGCCACCCGCTTTCATGGAGATAGAAACAAGCATTTTAACATCATCCAGTTCACAACTTCTTCCTGGAAACACTAAAGTAAGGTTGTATAAAGTTGTCTGATGTGCTTCTCAGTTGTCTCCCAAAGGACCTGCACTATGGATCAGCTGCTTCATTGGTGCCCTCACCCTTTTTGCTCTGTGGGCAGTAGGAATCATGTTTCGAAAAGTTAGGATTCTCCTTAAGTGTAAGAACATTATCCCAAAGTTTGCTCTTTATCAGGTGAGAACTTTAATATTTCTGGTAAGAATTTCTCTTAACTGCTGATACTACTCTGCCTCTCTAGTTCTTGCTCCTTTGTTGAAAATTTATGGTATTTTTTCTCATTAAATACACTGTGTAAAGCCATATTTTTACCTGAGTAAAACTGCATCGCTTTGAAGTACTCTCCTTGGCTGCTGTTCACTTTCACTTTGAGCCAATTTACCTCTAGTCTCTCAGGAGTGCTGGAGATGTGAAAGCCATGTAAAATCTATTTATCTTTGGACCACTGAAATCACAACAGCACTTTCTGTGGGGCTTGAAGAAAGCTTTGGAGATGTGGCATCCTGAAAAGCAATGTTAAAATGCTGGTGTGTACCTCAGAGAGCATATGTTGCATTGTGCAGGCAGCTGTTGTTTGAACTGTTTCAGCATTCTACAATATGCTGTTTTAACAGTATTTTTCTTGGCCACTCTGCACTTCAGTATTAGATAATAGTGAAAATACCAGCTGTGAATCATCAAATAGTAAGGAACAGAACCAATAGGTTAGATTGAAAAAGCATAGGGACAAGGACAATACCACCCTCTTCCACATCACTCTGAATAGAGTCCAGCAGAATCCTTGGATATGCATCCTTCTTGAACAGCACATTCATCAAGACTGGTGCACTGAGGTTAGGTAAAATTATTAAGCCATTATAAAGGTAGTAAACAGGATGGTCACACCTGCAAAGCTGTGTTAGGGTGAATTCAGTTTTGGGGTGGCAAACCGTCTTGATGTGAGGGTTTAGACTCAGGCAGTTCCACCAGCAGCTACAGAGGCACTTGGATAACTCCATGGTAGCAAGGATTTGGCTCAGTGTAATGTGATGAACATGTGGTGGCTGCTGAACTCAACTCAAATCTTCTGGAAAAGAAGCCAGTCTCATATAATTTGGGGTTCACAAAATTTCCATGCTTTAGCAAAAAGAGGCGACAATAGAAAAAATGTTCTTTGAGTCCTTCTTCCATTAAGGAAGGGCATAAGCTCATGGGCCAACTTAACCGGCATTTTTAAAACATTGTTACCTATTATTCAGAACTTAGTATTATTTGAAATCCTCGCTGGGAGATCTGTGTATAATGTACCTCCCAAATGAAGGGCTGAGAAGAAATGCTTTTCAGGTCCAGGATTAATTTAATACTCCTATTCAGAGCAATATCATCCTGACCTTAGGATGAATTCCGCAGAATGGCAGGCACCCTGCTCGTAGATGGGGGGAAAGGGAGGGCAAGCAAGGAGGAATGAGGCAAAAGAGGTTCTATTATGAAAGCAGAATTCTTGTATGAACTATAAACCCCTTTCTGGTAGCTAAGGCATTTATTTTCCCTTTCTGGTACAGTTTATTGTCATTCTGAACCAACTGCAGACTACTATTATCAACATACTCGCTACACAAAAAATCATTCCCTGTGCTCCACCACTCTCCTCTACAGCAAGAGGATCATGTAAGTTTTTTTGGGAATAATGTTCTTCATTTACTTATAAAAGTACCATTTCAGTGTTGCTAATGGCAATCTCTGGTGTTTCCCCAAAATACAAATTTCATGGTATCACTAGCTTTTGGATAATCTCATTTTTTATTTTAAAAACAAGAACAAAATTATTATAGCTGTCATGGTCGTAGAGAACAACTTGATAATGAGAAGAGCTGGAATCAGAAATGAGAGAAAAAGAAATCAACCTGCATAATTACTGTTAAATCTTGTGTGTTTTGGATGCATAATTTATTGCATGCTTATTGATGGGCAATACTGGAATTCTGTAACTGATGTCATTGCTGAGAGCAAGAAACATGGGGCAGGATGACAGACTTTGTTCCTTTTGCACAGGTGGAAATTAATAAGCAAATTACTCATTTTTTGTCTGATAGTAGTTTCCCCTTTTGGGGGTTTTCTTAGTCTCCCTTTTTTTTTTTTTTTTTTTTTTTTTTTGGCAGATATAGCCCAGCAGATGCTCATCATGGAAATGTTTCTGATAACTGTAATCTCAAGGATGGTCTATCGGAGAAAATACCATGACCTAGAGCCTCCAGAGTGTGTGGCTGAAGAACCCGGGGACAAGAAGGAGACTCCTAAGATTATCCTGAATGGTGCAGTTGTTGAAGATGGATTGCCAAAGGTTTAGAAGCTTCCTGTGCTCCCGTTGTGCAGGAGCTGTAAGATCAGCTTTAGCAACTTGTATATTCTTGCACCAAAAATAGCCACTATCCATGTCAGAACAACTTCTGGCATAAATGCCTGTGAGCTGCAGTACTGAAAGGATCAGTAAAGATAATCATGTTGATTCTCCAGCGATGTATGTATGGCATGAGTGCTTTCACACCATGTAATTTACTAAGATTTTATACCATTTTATACTGTTACTGAGCACTTGATTGGTGCTAAACTGTCTTACAATATGATTGTATTTTATGTTTATTTTTTACCTATTAGAATGGCTATGATTTAGAGTTAATTCAGAGTAATTATTTTTCATCTTTTAAAATCTCGTTTCACCCTGGATTGCTGTCATATGTCCAACACAGCATTTTGCCATGTTTCCTCTATTACAATAGTTCATCTCTCACTCTACGCCACAAGCTCACCATAGCTAATTCTGATCAGTAAACACAGTATACAAACATATGTTTGTTCTGAAATCTCCAAACCCATGTGGGCTTTCCTCCTACAGAAGCAATGATCTCTCTAGGGCAATACTTTCTACTTTCCTTAGCAATTCACTTCCTAAATTGGTAAATACACAGTTACTGTTTGTAAATATGTCAGGCGTTCTTCCTGTGAACAGCAGGTTCTCTGTCACTGGCCTGGAAAAGGGAAGTAGAAGTTAGAGTCAGGGATGTCTTCGGCCACTGCTCTGTGGTGTTACATGGTACTTTGGTACTCTGATTGGAAAATGGGGATAACTGATGATGACAGATACTCAGAATCCTTGCACTAACAGTGACTGTGAGGATGGGAGTGACTGAAAGGACTATTGGGGTGCTGGTCAGCAGCAGCTGACCATGAGCCAGGTATGGCCAGGTGGCCAAGAAGGCCAGTGGCACCTGGCCTGTATCAGCAATAGTGTGGCAGCAGGAGCAGGGCAGTATCGTCCCACTGGGGAGGCCACACCTCAAATCATTTGTTCAGGTTTGGGCCCCTCATGACAAAAAGGGCATTGAGGTGCTGGAGTGTGTCCAAAGAAGGGCAAGAGAATAGAGCTAGGCAGATGGAGTCACAGTACACTCTGGGTTGGAAGAGACCTTTAAAGGTCATCTAGTCCAAGCCCCTGCAGGGCTTGGTTGCTCAGAGATCAGGCTGATCAGGTTGCTCAGAGCCTCATCCAATCTGACCTTAAATTTCTAGGGATGGAGCACATGCCACCTCTCTGAACCGCCCATTCCATTATATTACGCCTCTCACTTAAAAAATTACTTCCTTATATCTGCTCTAAATTTAAGCTCTTGTAGTTTAAAACCTTTATTTCTTGTCCTATTGCAACATACCCTTCTGAAGAGGATGTCCCCACCTTTCTTATAGTCCCCTTTAGGCACAGGAAGGCCGCAATAAGGTGGCCTCTTCCCAGAGCCTTCTATTCTTTAGGCTGAACAGTCCCATCTCCCTCAGCCTGTCTTCATAGGCTGAAGTGCTCCAGCCCTTTCATCATTTCTGTAGCCCTTCTCTGGACCCACTCCAACAGACAGTGGGGCTTCATTTATGGCTTACATTGAATTAAAACATTGCATTCAGTTTGGGAATTTGTGGGAAATGAAATATTCTGAAAACAACTACTGAAACACCTGAAGTAGGAATTGGGGCTGACTTAAAATGTTTTCTTCTTTCTGATTGAGGTCAGAAACAATATTTTCTTTACAACTGAAGGAGACCATTATAGTAGAAAACTTTAATTATTTTTTTAAAAATTGTTCACACAATTTTTATCTTTAGTTTTTTTTCTAAGTAAGCAGTCTGCGAAATTAATACAGACTCTTGAACTGCATAAATTTGAGACAATCTGCACTTTTCCCTTGAAAAATAATTTATGTGAAAATTTTTACTCTGCATTAGAGTGAATACATTAGAATTAACTGGGATCAGCTAACTTACTCTTAACATGAGAAATCTTAATGTATTTTAACATTATGACTATTAGCATATTCCTAATGTTGCTTTATATCAGTGTAATCTAGGCCACAGGTACATCCATAGGCTTGAAGAGCAATACTGAATTTCATAACAGCATTGGGGATGATTGGCTGTGAATTCAATCAGCTTCAAAATTGGAAAATAAAATATTTTGAGTTGGTAAGGCATCTTTGTGTTTTCTGTAGCAGTTCTGCAAGGGAATGCTTTGGTGGGTGGGATCTGAGGCATGGAAAAGCAGATCCATGTAGCAGATCCATGTGCTGTAGCCTGGAGAGTGCATTTGAGAACAGATGGAGTGTGTAAGAAGTGGTGTCTGTAGGTCCAGAGGAGGCTGCTGGGGCACAGCAAGTCTTCAGTCATCACTGTTGGGCTGGTATCTGTCACATCTCTGCGGTGCCTGTTAAATATATCTTGCAGATATCAGTGTGGGCCTGATTTAGCCACAGGTATCACTAGCTGCTATGGTTTTGGATAATTATTTAATACTTGTGACCTTCATCTGACATGTTCCAGCAATAAGGTGTGCTGTGGTGATTGTCAAGAAGACTTTGGATTTGGCAGCAAATCTGCTTACCATGTACAGTCATGGAGATCTTATTTCAAACATCACTTGATTACACAGAAGCCTTTTCAGAGCAAAATTAAACATATATTTTCTTAAATACATGCCTAAGAGCTTTCCTGAGTTACAGCTTATGTGACTAGCGGAATGTGTAGGCCTTATTGTTACAAATTTTGTTTTGCTTTTTTTTTTTTTAATTATGACTTTCTTGCCCTCCTCTGGCTCAGACCAATAGCTGTGTCCTGCCTAATGGAGGTGCCTGGAGGCAGGTGGCCTCCATTGCAGGGCCTTTGTTCAGGTACTCTTGGTACTCAGGTGCAAGTCACCACCTCCAAGCTGGACCTTAATCAGTCTGGGGATAGAAAAACAAAACAGAGAGCCGGAAATTCCTCCATTCTCAGTTCTGATAACCCTCCCTTTCAGATCACTTTCAACTACATGTTTGTGATTGAAGTATTTGAAAACAGTTAACAAGAGCTAGAAAATAAATTTCACAACTCTTTTTACACAGCTGTAGTAAAGTAATAAGTGTTAAGGTGAGTGCATAACCTTTATGCCATGTTTGCCTGGGATTATTGTGTGAGGAAGGGTAAAGGCAATATTATCAGTGTTTCTGTGATTAACAGCATGAAGCAGAGATAAGCATACGCAGAGGTGTGTGATTGAGGGTTAAGAGGCTTCAGGCACGTGGAAGTAATTCATTAGAACGTGGGAAAAGATGAGTCATATGCTTTGGGTGTCCATGTGCTAAAGATGCAGGCAGGAGGGTAAACACTGGCCATGAAATCTCCTGGAGTGTCATGCAGGGGAATACAGCCCATACACAAGGCGGGGGGAATCTCCAGCACCTTGTAAAGCTGCAAGAATGGGTTGGTAAACAGAAGCTGCTCCATACTCTTCTTTTCCACCTGTCCTTCAAGCTATTAATTTTAAAGCAACACTAGCTGAATCCCTCCTTTTTCAGAAGGCTGTGGTGCAGACTCCTGTTGGCTGCAGCATGGGCAGTGCTGTAACCTTGAAGAGGTTCCCTCAGCAGACTTCCTTGAATGGCCATGCCTTTGTCACTCTTATGTCTCAGGCCTCCACCAAAGGCCTCATCACTTAATACCCAAAGGATGTGTTTCAGGTGTTAAGAGGATGCTCTGCTGGCTATAGATCTTATCCCTACATCCCACCCTCCAATTGTCCTGTCTGCTCCTTCACCCTCACGATTGCATCTGCCTTGTTCCCCCTTGCTTGAGAAAGAAGTCATGTGGGTACCTATCAGTGAGGATGCACAAGGGTGTAGGCTCATGCCTGCAGACCCAGGACAGCTGGAGCCTACTTTCTATGCAACTGTCTGTTCCAAAGAAAAGCCAAGAAAAAATACCCACTGTTACTGTGAGGTACAGAGGGAACACAGTAACACACACAACAGGTGTTCAGGCAGAGAAGAAGAAAAGAACTCTCTTTTATTGTTACCTTGTATATATAAGTTTCTGGATAGTGACCAGAGATTGGACAGAGAAGTTACTACCTCTCCATCTCCACTGGTCACTTGAGAAGTTCATCAGGTGATATCTTTTCACAAAGGAATGCAAACATTATTTTTGTTTATCTTACGATTCATGAGAACTGACTCTATTATACTAAAACAAATCTGAAGGCTTATTTTCAGGGCCAATGCCCACAGCAATAGTTGTGATCCTATGGTTCCCAGAACTGGAGCAGGGGGAAGAATTTGGGTAGCATTATTAAGCTGTCAGAGTGTGTCCAAAGGATGGCAGGAGGGTGGTGAAGGGCCTTGAGGGGAAGCCATGTGAGGAGAGGCTGAAGACATTTGGTCTGTTCAGCCTGAAGGAGACTGAGGGAGCCCTCACTGCAGGTACAGCTTCCTCCTGAGGGGAAGAGCAGGGGCAGACACTGATCTCTGCTCTGTGGTGACAGGGACAGGACCCGAGGGAATGGCCTGAAGCTGTGCCTTCAGGTTTAGGTTGGAAATCAGGAAAAGGTTCTTTACCTGGAGGGTGGTTGGGCACTGGAACAGGCTCCCCAGGGAAGTGCTTACAGCATCAAGCCTGACAAAGTTGAAGAAGTGTTTGGACAATGCTCTCAGGCACAAGGTGTGATTTTTAGGGGTGTCCTGTCCAAGGCCGGGAGCTGGACTTGATAATCCTGATGTGTTCCTTCCACCTCAACATATCCTGTGATTCTGTTGGAATACGATCAGTGGTAAATTGGACGAGTTGGGGCATAGGTAGATTTAGTGAAGCCGTAGAGAAGCCCTGAAGACTCATGGATAACAGAGAAAACAGCAGTCATTAGCTACACACCTAATGCAAAGGATAGAATAGATCTGTTGCAACAACTCCACCTATTCAATAATTTGAATAATTTGAGGCATTTGGCTTCCTTATAGTTTCAAAAAAAGTCTGACTGCTGCTTTTGCTGACAGCCATTTACATGTTCCTTCAGGAAGCTCATGAATCTACTTGCACCTCCTCAGCTCCCAGGTAAAATGGATGACTATTTTTAAGACACAATTTTTGGGGGCAGAGAGTTAGATAACATACTGACCTCTTAACTGCTTTAGATCCCTTACAAAGTGTTAACTAGGTGATTCTAACTGTTGACTGAATCAGCATGATCATCTTTGTTTTAGCAAAAGGGAACCAAAGCAGGGAAATCTAGAGGACTGTCTCTACATTGTACTAGTTGACAATATGAATACAATCAAAGCAGTAGATTGAAGAGCTCAAAATCTATTTTTGCACGCTATACTTTTTCTTACTTCCCCCCATTCCTTTATTTGTTGCCATTTCTTGTATGCAAAACAAGTTTGTTACACCAATACTAATGCCACTTCCTGAGAAATAATTGAGCAGTTGGTGTGCTACTTAGGTCTCAGAATAGCCTTTATTGTCCTTCATACAAGTAAAAGAAATCCCTACTGTGGAAAGTGCACTGACAAATAGAAAGAAGATTGTATTCAATTGCCTTTACATTTTTGTGGGAGAAATCAGACAAATTTTGACAACTTTTTGGACACTTTCTAAGGAAAGGTAATTGTCCAAAGGCAACTTCCTTTTCATTTGCAGATGTCTTTTCCCTTCACAACTACACCCAGGCCTCATTCTCAAAGACCTAACTGCCCAACATCCCTTACACAGGTAGGATCACAGCATATATAGAGAACTAGTGGTAGGATAAAATTTCTTTTGTTTCCTTTAATGCAATTTAGCAGCTGAAAAGTGTCAGTCTCCCCTCTGAGATTCAGGCATCAGATCACAGATATCATCTGAGAACTAAGGAACAGTTTCCACACAAGCTGAAATTGGTGCAGACATCTTGTAGAACTGCTAAGCTCTGAGAAAGTGCTGCCAGACATTCTGCAGAGCAGAGTCATAGGGAGAAAGGGAAGGTTGCTGCCAAGGGGCAGAGTACTGACACGGAGACAATTAGCAGCTCAAGAGTTCTCAGTGAGGAAAAAACAATACAGAAAGCATTCAAAACTCTGTAGAAGTAAAACCAAATAGCCCAATAATAGCAGCTGAGCAATGTCAAGGCTCAGCCCTCACCAAGCAGCCATAGAAGCCAACCCTTCCCCTCTTAGCTGAAGCAGCCTAGCCTGCCTGGCTGCTCTAGGGCCTTATCAAGGGTGGCCAGCACCTTAGCTTGTTAGCTCTACCCACGTGTTGTGCATATTGACCGATAAATCAGAAGTTTAACTCTTTTAAGCTGCGAAATCCATTTTGTTGAGGCTTAGTACCTAGCAAAAGGGAGAGCTGTTCAGTATAGGCAGCACCTCCTTATCTACCACCCTTCACAAATCCCTGCCTTAAGAGCCAAAGGAGGAACTAGAAGCAGCATGGCATCAATTTTTGAATTTATATTAATCCTTTATTGCCAATTACTGAAAAAGGTGAGTTTTGAGTTTCAGTGTCTCCCTGTAGCCTTGTCATACCCAGCCAGCAAAGGGTGTGAGCTAATTGTTAAATTCAGTTCAACAAGTTCCTCATTAGGGTAAAATTACCTGAGTTTGAAATCTGCTAATTTTCCAATCAGGGTGAGTGTTTGCACTTGTGATTTGGAAATAATTAACACATGGTATAACATCAAAACCTATGTAAAGGCTAATGGTAGAAGGACTCATTTTCTTGGTGTGAAAGTGGTGTGCTTGGCTTCCCTGGAGTTTTTCTTTCAATATTGGTATCTGCTGTGTAAGATGTTTTTTTATTTACCTAGACTGTTTCTCTAGAGTTGTACCTTTTAATGATAACTTTGAAAAATTAAACCATTATCTTCCAGGATTGTGGGTTTTCTTTTTAATTTGAAATGTGTTCTATTTCTTTCTTCTTCTTCCTCCTGCTAATGCAGACTTTCCTATAATTACTTGTTTCTATTTTCCCTAAAGGGAGACTATAAACCAATTGGGCCTTTAGCCTGAGTTCTGCAAACTTTGAAATGCACTTACTCAAGACACCCGTGTTCTGATCCTTCAGAACATTCCTAGGAGTGTGAATGCCCTGTAGTATTTAGTAAGAAAGGATGTCCAGGTAGGACAATTATTTAGGAAAGCAGATGTGTACATGGGTAAGATAAATGTAGTTGGAAACATCAAACAAATTTTCTACCTTAGAGTCAGCAACCCTGAATTCTAACATCCTGACATAGCTCAGTTGGTCAGAGCATGGTGCTAATAATACCAGGGTTGTGAATTTGATCCCAGTATGGGCTAATCACATAAGAGCTGGACTTGATCTTTGTAGGTCACTTTCAACTCAATATATTTTGTGATTCTGTATTATTGGATAACACTGGTTGGTATAAACCAGGTATTTTTTCTGGTAAATGATGCTACCCTTAGACCTTAGAGCATGGCACTAGGACAACTCAGTGCATTAGTGACCTGTCACCACAGGGCTTGAAAAGGAGTGACTTTAATCTCTGGTAGCCAACTCCACCCAAGTGTTAGTCCTGGTGTGAGCGTGTTGTGGCTTTTGACAATCAGGGTGTGACTTGACAGGTACTGACAAGGAGAAGAGCCCTCTCCATGTGAGCAGGCAGCCTACTAGAGGTCCAATTTCAGGCAGGGGAAACAGTGGCACAGAGTGTTGTACGAAAGCTTTCCTTGCCTACAATGGGCATGTGGGGCTTTTCTTTTATTTCTCTCACAGCATTGCTTTTAAACTCCTAAGAGCTCCAAGCAGAGCCTCCCACAAAAAAGAAAGCCATCAAAGGTAGGGAAGATTTAAATGGAATCTGATCTCCCAAAGCTTTATCAAGCAGTATTCTTTAGGCAGAAAGGCTGCCTCGAAAAGCCATGGGATGGAAACGTGGTTCTTTCTGGGCTGCTCTGTCTCCTCATTTGTCCACGGATATCTATGGCAACTGTTTGTACTGAGATAGGAATTGTGTTCCAGGTACTTGTGAGTCAGGTCTTCGGAATTCTCTTACAGGAATGGTATCTCTGCCTTAGGTAACATGTTTTGAACATTTCCAGTAGCATAATTGTTTGGAGCTTTTTCTTCTCAATGCATTTTTGATGGATGTAAATAGAGTTTGCTTTTCTTCTTTCACAGAGGAAGCATTTGTGATTTGTGTCCATGCCCATTCATACTGCCAGAACTACTACACAGAGGTGGTAGGGATTTGTATTTTCATGCAAGTGGATTACTTGCATGAAACTGGCCTTTTCTTGGCCAGTTTTTCTTTTTATAGCTCATTGCTTATGAACTACTACTGCTTGCGAAATTCTGGGTTGCAAGTCTCATATCCCTTTGTCCTCTGTTTCTGTTCACCTGCCTACATTTGTTCATGACATCAGCTGCTGTGGCTTCTGTGCTTCAAAAGAAATTGTTCACCTCTGTTTTGGTTGCTTTGGTTGTGAGCATTATCTCCGAAGTCAAACACCCAGAGCTGTGAGGCCACCTTCTTTTCCCCCTCTTGTGTCGAGTATCCCCCACACTGCTTGTATTTGATGTGGTAAAGAGAGCATGGTTAATTGAGTGAGAGGGGGCTAATACATTAACACTCATGATTTAGATTGGAGATGATTGCTTATTTTCCTGAAGCTATTTGTTTTCCCTGTGTACCTTAGCTTCTACTTTTAAAAAAGATCCAGTTTCAAGTACTGGTTAAGTAATGTTGGCCATTTTACTCTGGTTCTTACTGAACAGCTATTGCATTACAAAAGACACACCTGGCAACTGGGAGATAATTTTTCCTGCAGTGCTGGCTGCCTTGGGAGTTGCTGAAGAACCTGCTCTGTACAAGCAAGGAAGATGAAAGCCTTTAGGTCATCCAGCAACCAAGTTCTGCCTGTTGCCTGCCTGTGAATGATGTTAAGGAGATGAAGATTAAGCAATAGTTTTATTTGTTTGGTTACATGCTGCTTTCTACAGGCAACCTCTTCTTTCATGCTCCTTCCTCCCTTTGAAATTCTCTTATTGGAGGCCCAAAGATCGCAGCCTCCTGCCCCAGACCACCTGGGGAAAATGGCCCTTATTGAAATGGGGGATGTCTGCCAAAGTCCCCTTGTGAGATGCTACCTTGATTGGCTGCCTGCAGGGAACACAAGGCAGCTCTGAGCCCCCAGGTAACTGAGGTTAAGATGGTCTTTGCTATAGTGTAATTATGTGTCAGAGAACCAGATGGCTTCTGGAAGCTGGTAGAAGTCTCAAGCCATCTCTGCTTTTAATATAGATTGCCCTTTTGTTTAGTGCTGGCCCAGCAGACAGCATCCCTTGGAAGGACACAGGGAGGTATGTGTTTTGTTCAGATCCTGAACAGCCAAAATGGCTTGTCAGGTTGCAAGGCAGCAACCAGCAGTATCCAGGTGCCACAAGGAATTCGCTCTCAGGTGAGCCTGGCTCTTGTCCTGTGCTAGAGCTTCTTCAGAAAAGCTGCATTCATGAGTCTATTGCAAAGCAATGAATTAAAATTGTTCTTGTAATCATTTTAGTGGGATTTTGAATTGCTTTTGTAACATTTAAAAAGAGACAATGCTAGTCTTTTGCCAGCAACCCATCATCAATTTTAGCCTGTCTCTCCCTAAAGGAAAAGAATGCTGATAAATTGAGAGAGATTAAAAAGATTTAATTTGGATTTATCATTCTTAATTTTCTAGATTTAAACCCTCTCTTTGAATGGCTCTTTTTAAAGAAGTAATCTGAATCCTTTATTAGTTTAATAGGATTTGGCTAATATTACTGACCTTATCCCATCCTCAAGCAGGATTTCCACCAACAGACTAAACAGATTTCCCTGACACTATGGCAAATCCTCTCTGTAAACAATTGTAACTGAGATGAGATTTGCTATCAGTGCTTTTCCTCCATGTGAGTAAGCAATCCTGTTGAAACTCTCTCCTAAGGAGAGGTGAGACAAGTGTGACTAAGTGTCAGCTGGCTGTTTGTTTTTTCTTTAAAATCGTGATTAATTACTTTAAAGGGTTTTTATCTTCTTTCTGTACTCTTCTGCCACCTGAAGCTGGATGAAGAAACCCCTGCAATCGTGTTGCACTACAATATTGCCGTGAGAGATGATTAGCATCATTAGCCTCTGAAGTTCCAGCACACTGTCACCGGAGTAGCAAAACAGGCTGAAGTTTGTTTGTGCCAAGATTAAAAACACAGTTCATCCCCATTTAGTTTCTTTTTATTCTACAGTCTATCCAGGGGTCTCAGTACCATACTATGTGAAGAAACTTAATTCTGCTAATGAAGTAAAGATCACTGTATTTGAGATAATACCCAGCCCCAGTTAGAAGAGGAAAAAAAAAAAAAAGAAGGATATGATAAAATAATTGTGTCACTTGTCCACTCCCCCACACAAGCTTTGTTTGAACATTTCTTCCCAGATGAGGAATTCACTGTAGCAGCCACAGGGTAAATTATGCCACAGTTTAGAGAGTGACTCTCCCTGCACAATGCTCAGGGACTCCACGTGAGGATAAGTGGTCTCTAAAGGCTGAACCCACTCCCTCTCAGCTCCTCCAATAACCAGATTACAGCGAGTGCGGGCTGAAGCGTTCTGCCCAGCGTCTGGCGGCGGCGATGTCCGCACGCTGGGGCGGCGAGCGCTCGGTGCCCGCGGGCGGCCCGCAGTCACTAGATGGCACACTGAGATCGCTCCTGCGCTGGGGCCAGGCACTGCAGCCTGCTCTTTCCAGTCCTGTCATTCTTCAGTGTGTAACTCTAAACTCCAGAAAGAGCACGAGCTACTGTCTCCACGGGCTGGACAGACAAAACAATTCCTCTCTAGACCTGGAAATCAAGGACACCTTACTGTCTCAGGCCTTGAAAAGTATAAACAAAAATGAGTTGGGGGAGAGCAGGCTGGGGGTATATGACTTCATGACCTGAAACTGTAATTGGAAGATTAATCTCCAACATGCAAATGGACCAAACTTATAAAAGTGTGAAAACTCCTGATCAGTCGTCCATTTTAGGTGTAGCCCCTTGAGGAGGCTTTGTCTGCCCTTAATGTACCTGAAGGCCCTTCATTAAATATATCTGCTTTTTATTCTCTAAATTTTGTCTGGCCGTTGTTTTAGGTAAGCCTGAGAAAGGCATCAATGGGCCCACAATTATTCCATGTGTAGGCTGGCTCTGTGTGTATTGTATTTTTATTGCAGCTTCCTGTTTTCACCGGCAGGCTTACAGCTTATTTTTAACACAAAGCTCAATTTCTTGGCCTTCAGTTATAGTTAAGTAATAGTCATGTTTGGTTTTGGAGGATGTGTTGTTTTGGCTGCTTTAAGGAATGTCTGAAAGTAGTGATATGACCCTGGCTGCCAGTCCAGCAGCAGTCACACATCTGGAATTTAGGGGATCTGTGACTTATCTGGGGGGGAATAATGCATGGTGCAGCCCCTCCTGGTTACTGATTTGAAAGAACAATTTTTACAAAATATTTTTACCAATTTCATCCTCTCACTTGCAGTCCCCAATAGGACTTAATGTTCCTATCACTAATACTATAAACAGTAAGAATCAAGGCTTGTTTGCCTCTTAACTATCCCTGCAGACAAAAAATGTAAATCGAAGAAGGTGATGGGTGCCATTCTCAGTTCATTCTTGCTCAGATCCTCCTCTTAGCCCTGCCAGGTGGACACTTCATCTACATCAGCATACAGTGCTCCTGTGTGTTGCAATAATCACAAATTCAGTGAAATTACTCCTATTGGACCTTTTGCTTTGAATTTCATTCTTGCCAACACAAGAAAGTTAATGGCATGCGAGGCTATATACACACGCAGCTCTTGAACCCTGGCCTCCACATGGAGACACCATGCTGGGACCTTGGGCTGTTTCTCCAGCTTGTGTTGAGGTCCACTCCATGCTTGGCACAAAGCAAACAGCTCCTCAGGGATGCATTTTTACAGCTTGTCAGACTGATTGTGTCTACAGTAACGGTTTAAATTGGATTAGTGGGTGTGAAGAAAATCTCCTAATCGTGTTTCCAATTATGCCTTGGGCTGCTCAAGGGGGCTGACCTCTGAGCACTCCAGCAGGATGCCTACTACAGGAAACTACAAGGGGAGATGTGGTCTAGGAGAACACCTAGAGCTCCCCAGCTGCAACAAGGCTGTCCCTGTCCACAGGAATAGCCTCGACCTAGTCCAAAATGTGAAAAATTGGAAATTCCAAGTCCTCAAAGCAAACCCCTGGAGCTAGTCTAAAATGTGAATAATTAGAAATTCCAAGTCCTCAAAGCAAACCCCTGCACTGTACAGACATAGCCCTATGGTGCAACTCAAGTGGTTAAATGCATGTGGAGATACTGTTCCTGATGCTTAATGTGAAATTTCTCCCAGTCTTCATGTATGAGCATTTTTTGAATCTGCCTGTCAGTGATCTCTATACTGTATGTTTCCTTTAAATTAAAGCTTGTGGAGAATTTTGCCATCATCAGTAAGAATATGCCTGCTGTATATTTTTCTTCCCTCCTTTCTCCTTGTATCTCTATGAAGTACCAGTCAGGACTGTCCCAGGGATTTGTTCTTCTGCAGTGTTGATGGACATGGTACCAGACACAAGAAAAATTCTATTTCATACAGAGAAGTAACCTAACCCCCTGCCCTACCCCACAGTCTGTGATGCCAGGGCATGAAGCATTTTAAAGGCATGCTGCAATTTGGCTTTGGGAGAATTCAGTCACACAGGGTAGCTATTTTCAACCTTGCTTATTTCCACCTTTCACCTTATCATTCTTATTTGAAACAGGATGTATAAAATCCGAGCTCAATGTGCCCTCTAGTGAGAACTGATTCTTTCCTTCATATTAAAGAAGCCCTGTCAGAATCGAATGCCCTGGTTTAATCTCCATTTAAATACGGACAGAGAAGGCCTGTGGCTACCACTTAGTCTTGGAAAAAAGTTCTTCACAGCAACCCTTTCTGTTAGTCAGCAATACTATCTAGTGATGCGTGTTATCCAGCTCTGTTTTAGTTGGTGGTATCTGGTAGCTTTAGGCCTTGCAGTGTGACTGTGTGGCAAGAAGTGAAGCAGGGCAGAGGGAGAGGAGAGAGGAGAGACACAGGAATAGTGCTCACACCTGCAACCTTTCCTCAGTGGGTCATTTTTCCTTGGGTGCCTTCTCCTATGCTAAAAGATTGCAAAGTTTAGAAACACAGCGAGTATTTGTATCAACTAAGACATACATTACACAGGTACAACTAAGGATTCTCAGCTAAGTAGTACTCAAGTATTAACTATGACTTATGTTCCTCAATACAGGCTACTTTAGCTAGTTATTACAAGTATTACCAGGCAAGTAGTTAGCTGTTGGTTGGGGGGAAGTTTTCATTTCCATGATTCTTTGGAGAGGACCATGATCCCTTGCCTGGCCAAGTTGCTGTTTGCTAAGTCTCTGCCTTCTTCATGAGGGTGTTGCAACTTTTGCCCCTCCTCAGTATTTTCCAGCTAACTTACTGCCTTTACAATTTCACTTCTGCTTGTGAATCTACTTTCACATGGCATTAGTCTACACTCTTTCTTGCAGCTGGACAAGAATGTCCTAAGCAAGACTCAGCCAAGGCATCACAGCTGAGCTACAGCAAAAGCAAGCCTTGGGTCACAGGCAGTTGAAAACCTGGGCTGGTGTTTAGCATCTAAGAGTTAGCTGTGCATTTGCACCAGAACAAAGGTAAAGGCATAATATTGCTCTTTGTTGTGACACCTAGACTGGTGAAATTCTGATCATTAACATTGTGGGGGATGTGTGTGTTTAAATTATGATTAGGGCAAATTAGAACATGGCTCTGGATATTTTGGTACCATCACGAAGTTCAGGCTGGACAGCTCATCATGACACCAGCAGCAGAGTCCTTGAAGTAACAGCTGACTATATCACAGGTGGTCTATCAGATAAACACACTGGGTTTGATTTCTGAAAAAATCTAGTGATAGAAAATGTCCCACCAGCTCAAACTTATTGTCCTGGGGCTTGTGTTAACACCTTAAGAATGACCAAGTGCACCAAAATGCTTTCAGCAAGACTGCTGGTTTTGAAACAGGCTGTAGCAGATCTGAACAACAAATTTTGTGAAGGAGTCTTTTGAGAAGAACAAAGATAATATTAGAATCTACCTTTTGAAAGTTCAGACAGAAAGGAAAAAGACCAAGCTTTTTGGACAGCAGAGCAGAAAAGCCCTCAGATATCTGATAACTGAGAGAATCACTTACATACCAGAAGGTACACATGCAGAGAATGAAGAATGTGATCTTTGTGGAGCAGCTGGAAAAAAACGCCAACTTTGATTTGCTGGTTAATCAGAATGTACTGCAGAGAAATCAATTTAAGGATAATCTCATTTGCTATTTATTTCTGGCTCATTTTTCCACAGGCCTGGATATATGCATTTCATCAGTCATCTACTCTGGAGAGGAATGGCATAAATTTCAACACATCTGCTATTTTTGCCTGCAAAATATTCAAAATTGTTTCTGCAGAAGCTATGGGCAGCAGTGGGGGACATTTATTTAAAGAAACTTGGAACAATGGATCACTAGCGATTAAAATAAAAATGGAAATTACATTCTGGATGCAGGAGGCAAATGAGTATTGCATTTACAATACTCTGGCATTTAGCATATATGAACCATCGTTGAATGGTTGCATTTTGGAAATTCTGAAACCTGGTTGTCTTTTGAAAAATGCAGATTCAAGCTTCTCATTTTATGCTAATGTGAAGAGGTGAAGGAGAATACCAGTTTGTTGAAACAAGTGAATTAGCATGTGAATGGGGCATATTGGACTTCTCCCTCTTGAAACGTGGGCTTTCAAAGTACAAAGTAGGATTTAAATCTCACACTGTGATTTTTCTCTTTTCAGATCCCCAAATCATGTTACTTGTAGTGCATTAATAAGCTTTGAGCCTGTACCCCATCAACTAGAGGTGCTGTCATTTTTAATAATAGCCATAATCTACAAATCTTGCAATCAATGAAATAACTTGTTTTCTCTTCCCCTTCCTAATTCTTCTTTTGGATCTCACTTTCAGTTTTCAGGACTGATAGTTATGAAAACACTTGCAAAGTAAGAATGTGAATGGCAGACCAGCCTGGACTCTCTCCTTTCTCATCAAATCCTTTTTTTTTTTTTTTCAGAAGTCTGCACTGTCAGTCTTGCCAGAGAGGTTTGCCTTCAGTGCTGATGTACTCCTTGCAAATAAGATGGGCTTGCAGCAGTATATTGCTGAGGAAGCTAGACTGCAGTGACACAGGAGAATTAGTGCTGCTAAAAGGAAGACTTGGGGAGGCAGCTTCAGGAATGTTTCCAGCACCCAGGAGACTAAAATCTCACAGCTCAAACAGCCTGATCCCATCCTGCAACAAGTCAAGCCACCTTCAGCAGAGACTATGACATTTTTTTTCATGTGAAGTAAAAACTCAGGAATCTCTGCTGTGAATATAATTCCCCAATGAAAGCAAATTTTTGCCTTCTAAGATCCTCTCTTCCCTCTTCCCCACTTCATTCCCCCAAATTAGCCATGGTAACCTGGCCTGCTTTTCAAATACCTGCTTGTATTTGTGTGATGGAGTGCTTGTTTGTTTTCCTTCATTGCATTTTACTCGACTCTGATTAATGATTAAAGTCAAGCAAACCATTGTAGCTGGTTCTAAGTGCCCTCGTTAGCAAAGAAGGGAGCTCACAGTAAGTTCTGCTCTGGTGTCATGACACCAGAGCTGGACCACTCTGGGCTGCTCTCAAGCCAAATCCTGCAAATATGACTTGGTAAGATGTTCCCTGACTTACCCAGCTTGCTTTTATTTGCAATTGCATTTACATTATTTTTAATGCAACATCGTATTTTACAATAACATGGAGATGTTTAGGTTTAAGTTCTCTTAATTCTTGGGGATAATTGCTGTCTTCCGCTGATGAAATAGTCTGAGCTCTGAAGCAGCTGCATGTGCCCACTGCAACATCAGAGAGCAGTGGCTAACATCCACTCATGCTACACTGCCAGTTGGAAAGGCAGCAGGAGGTGCAGTTATATCAAGCTGCTTTAAAGGCTATAAAAATCTTCTTTCTCCTGGCAATTCCAGTATTTGCCTTTCTGACTAAATGACTGACTCTTCGATGCAATAGCTGCTTTGCTCTGTAGGGGGAAGGTAAGTCACTCAATAAAACAAAATCATAAGATTACAAAGGTTGGGGGGTTTTGTTTGTTTTTAAAATGGATGTATACTTGTCTTATTGCTCTACTGGGCAATCAAGGTTTTCTAATCAGTTAAGTGAAAACCTTGATTCATACAGTATTGGTGTTGGTGCTGCCTTGTATTGAGATGTAGTGTTTCCCAAAAGGATTTAGTATAAGGTCCCTGTAATCTTCTCAAGAGAAGGCAATTTATGTGGTAGCTAGTGGAAAAGACCATGCCATCTTTCAGTTGAAGTCACCCTGACTGTCTTTTGATAATTGGTGTCCCATTCCTAAATCTGCTTTACAGTTTGCGGATTTCAATGAACTCAATGTCTGCAATGGAGAATAAGAGAGCTACTGCTGTATTTACAGTAAATGAGATCCTAGAATAAGATGGCTGAACAAGTCTCATGCTGAGAGAGACTTGTTCTCTGGTTCCTTTGCAGCTCTAGAGAGGATCTGTAACTTCTCTCAATTGATAAGGAGCAAGAAGCAGGACCACTTCTCTCTTTCTGCAGATTAGCTCCCTAAGGTGGCACAGCCTGAGGCTGAGTTTGTGCCCCAGCTGGGCAAGGAAACATACCTGGGAAAGGGATGGGGGGAGGTTGGGCCACCACTTGCTGCTGCTGAAGTGCTTGTGACAAGGTGTGAGCCTGATACAGACATCAGCTGTACTTTCCACTTGCTGAACCTGAGGTTCAAAATTAGTTGGCATTGCAAAGTCCAGACATTGCGGACAGCACACCATGACAACTCAGGACTGGCTTATCCAGAGCCATTAACTGCTGGTGCCCTTCGATTCTTAAGCCTGAACATTAGCAAGACAGCTGAGTGACTTTTGGCTGGGGTCAGGATGTAGACTCTTCCTCAGAGCTGTCTCAGCTTCTTAGCTTCCTTGAGAAAGTTTCCCAAGAGATGTATTAATCTGTTTTTATATATCATGAATGCTTTTTTTAGGAGCTACCTTTGATTTGCTCAGTGTGGCAAGGCAGAATACAGAGCTGTATTGAGCCGAATGCTTTAAGTGCACTATTCCCCCACACACTGCAAGCACACATCCTTATACAGACATGCCTCACATTTGTCTTTTTCTCTCTGTGAACCTACATCAAGTCATAAAGATTGAGTAGAATGTCTGTGTTTTACTAAAAGAAAAAGAAGCCTCTGTGACATCTTATATATAGCCAGTGTATTTGGTTTGCATGGTGAGGATTTTGTAGTGGGAGGGCTACTGTGAGCTTCTGTGAAAGGCTATGAGGAGCTTCCCCCATGTCCAGCAGAGCCAAGGCCAGCCAGCTCCAGGAATGACCTGCCACTGGCCAAGACTGAGCCCATCAGCAGCACTGGTAGTGTCACTGAGGTACCATTTTTAAGAACAGGGGAAAAAACCTGCTCTGAGAACAGCAGCAATTGCAGATGGAGTATTCTCAGTGAGAGTACTTGAGAGAAACAGCCCTGCACACGCAAGGTCAGTGAAGGAAGGAAAGGAAGTGCTCCAGGCAGAAATTCCCCTGCAGACCACAGTGGGTCAGCTATCTCCCTTTAGCCCAAGGAACACCATGTTGGAGCAGAGATCCACCTTCAGGATCCCTTGCCAGAGCAGGTGGATGCCCAAAGAAGGCTGTGACCCTGTGGGAAGCCGGCTCTGGAGCAGGCTCCTGGCAGTACCTGTGGAGAGCAAAACCCGCACAGGAACAGGTTTGCTGGCAACATTTGTGACCCCATGGGGGATCCACAATGGAGCAGCCTGTTCCTGATGGACCGCATCCTGTGGAAGGGACCCATGCTGAAACAGTTGCTGAGGAACTGGAACCCATGGGAAAGACTCACATTGGAGAAGTTCATGGGGAATTGTTTCCTGTGGGAGTGACCCCAAACCAGAGAAGGGGAAGAGTGTGAGGAGGAAGGAGTGACAGAGACAAGGTGATGAACTGACTGCAGCCCCCATTCACTAACCCTCTGTACCTTGAGGAGGAAGGTAGAGAATTTGGGAGTAAAGATGGTATCCACAAGAGGGGAGTGTGTGTGGGGTGAAGGTGTTTCTGCAGAGAAGTCCAGCTCAAATTTGACACATTATCTTATCTGGAAATGTGAGGCTCAATAGTTGTGCTCCACCACAGGTAACAGCTTTGCACACACAAGACAGAGTCCATTTGAGGTATAGGGTATAGATATCTGGGCTTGATTATGATGCAGATTCAGCCATGAGTGCACCTGCAGGAAAATCTCTGCACTCTTCCTTTCCTCTCACTTAGAAAAGTTATCTCGTATTTAATTCCCATTCATTATGCATGTGTAAGATCAAACTACCAGAAGTCAAATATAGTCAAGTGGTTAAGAGCTGGCTGAACACAACTGGAAATGGCTTTTAGAGGGAAGCATTCAGCAACCCTAATAATAAAAATTATCTGCACTCTTCATTCTGCTTTTCAGTGTGTCCATCACACGCCACTCCAAGCTTCAGCTGAGAAGAAAGACATTGAACTACACAAATGTGGTAATGTTGTTGCTCATCCGAGTGTGACAACCTCTTGTTTAGCATTCAATTGCTTAATGAAGTGTAAAGATGACTTTGGATCATGAGTAATTCCATTCTTATCTACATCCACAGCCATACCCTTATCTAATCTTTCAAAGCTAATCCATCCTACAACAAACTTGTAGTCCTGGGTAATGTTGCAACATGGAGAAAGCAAAACTTTCAGGTCGTCAGGAATCTGCACAGAATCCATTTTCCATCTAAGAAGGGTATTTTATTACTCCTGTTATCTCAAAGCACTCATCTGCAAGCAAACACCAAAGCAAAAGTTTTCTTCCCACCCATGAAGCGATCATGCTATGTTTTCCCACAAATCATCAAAATAATTTACATAATAATTTACATAATAAGATCCCTGTTATGTTTTGCAGGTAGAACAGTTGAAAAAACTATTTATCTGTTTATCTTGCTAAATTACAGTATTTTCCAGTCATCAACTTTAAGGAGGCTCTGTATAGAGACACAGGATATTTTGCCAAATGGTGCTCCTGGAGAAGTCACCAGCTGTTGGCAGCAGGTCTTGAAGGCTGCTTGAACAAGCCTGAATGGAGGCTACAGCATTTACCAGGATCAGGTGCATGGATATGCCACATGAACATGATGCATTTACCTCTCCCTTGGACTGTGCATTTAAAGGCAAATTAAAATAGATTCTTGTTTGGCACCTGTATTGAGCTCCACTATATGCATGGATTTGGGCAACTCCAATTGCAGCCTGATGAGACTCCACTTTGTTAAGAGGAATTGGAAATTAGGGTCATGATGCAAGAACTTCTATATAATACCTACCAGAAAATCTGTAACCTGAGACTAGTGCTATTACAACCCTGACAAGTTTTCTGTTTAGCTTAAGGCTAATTTGCTATGTCAGTGTACATAGACATAACACTGTGTTTGCCTGTTTTCTCATCTAGGCCAGTCTACAAGCGACAGTGTGCACACTATTACAGAAAACCAAATAAAATACATATTGCTGTTTACAGGGAAGAGAAACTCCAGAACTCAGCAAAAAGCAGTATCAGCAAGAGGTATATATTTGGAGTTCAGGATGTCACCATCAAAAAAATTAAATATGATGTTTAACTTGAGCTATGTGAACTAGTTCAGTTTCCTTACTGTGCACTTTCAAATCAGTACCAAATAAAAGTAGTATGTGAAAATGTGAATAATAAAAGCTTATTTGTTGAACAAGTGCAAGAAAATGTTTTTAACAGAAAAACTGAAGAAACTACAATAATTTGTTTAAACTTTACATGGTCTTAAATAAAGACAAAAATACCCACAAATTCATGTATAAATCTATAGAGTGAAAAAGCCCAATGAGCAGTAAGAATTGTAGGTTAATGAAACATATCAGGTCAGACAAACATGGTACCCAAACCCACTGCAATTGCCAGTGTGTAATATAAAAGTATTCTAGTGCATGTAATGCTTATTGATTTCAGAAAAGCACTTGATATGATACTGAATTATAAAACTTCTAGCATTTGGTACATGAGATACAAGGAAATATAATGGGGTAAAAAGGAGGTTGATCAATGCAGAGGAACAAAGTAATGCATCACTGTTCTCTAAGGACAGGGTTGCTATTGGAACAGGGGCTCTTCTCAACACATTTTCTATTGCCAAGATCTGGAAGAGGAGGCAATCAGAAAATGCACTTGTGCTTCCCTAATATTGTTTGGTTGCTTGGTTTTTGAGAGGAATATGGCTGATGATTCATTACAAAGTGTGTATTTGGACGCTTTTTTTTTTTTTTTAATTAACTTGTCTCTTGGCACACAGGTTCCTCTGGAAAGTGCAGCTCAGGAGCAGGAATTACACTGAAAGATTTTTAACGTTCAGAAGGCTCCACAATGACAAGAGTGACAGCTCTTCTTCCCAGTTGTTACAGGAGCTGAACTTTTATGCTGTTTCATTTAAGGAATCCAGTGAAATTGATGGATTCTCAAAGAAGAAGGTTTTGACGTTTCTATAAAAATTGTGGTGTTTCCTGGAGGTTTTACTTCTCACTCATGGGTTTGCAGTGAAACCAAAAAAAAAAAAAAAAAAAAAAACCCAATTTCAGGACAGTCTATATGTGAAAGTCCTGGGAAACCTGCTTATCCAAACTTTCAGCCTGCTAGATAGGGTGTCAAGTACCAGCAGAGATGGGAACAACTTCCTGTGAGATTACAGTGTTTTTCTAACAAAAAGGGTGGTTTCTTCTTGAAGATTTTAGTGCAAGGAAAACAAATCTGCTATGCAAAATGAACAAAAAAGTGCATTTCTGTCTCCATGAGAAAATTTTCAGAGCCAAGACAACTTAACCCTGCTTCCCCTAGATAGCAGATTTTATTCCATTTATCTGAGGATATGAGAACTTCTCCAGCTGCATGGTAAATTTCATGTAGCAAGATCAATCCCTTTTCAGTCTTTCCCTCACAAGACCCCTACAGGGTTCAATCCTGCAAACAAGAAGGTGCTGAGATTATATCCTTCAAAGATAAAGGTATGTCAGGGAGTGGTTACAGCAAATCAATCTGAAATAAAGTTTTGAGTTTTCCCCTGGAAGACTCCCTAGCAAGGGAAGGAAAAAAAAATTTCTTTCACAGACACTCCTACTAATGCCAAACTTGTTCTGTCCTTCTCCTCAAAGTATATTGTCAATCCTATTTTAAAGGACCTGGTAAAAAACCCAAAGATGTGTTTCTTATGTACCAGTGACTCTTCCTCAGCTGTTCTCTCAAGCTGTTTCCGGAAAAGAATATTAAATGTAAATCCTTGGTACCAGTGTACTGACTGCTAGTTAGATTCAGATTTGCACATTGTAATGCAAGTTAGGACCTTGCTGTGGGGGTTTTTGTATGTTTGAATGGTAAAGGAAGCATCAAGACAGTCTCGTAGGGAAGGGCTTGTTGTGGTTCTGTGCCATTCAGTCATAGTTTTACTGGTTCCAATGGTTCCCTTATGGCAGACGCAGGACAAAATACGGCAATAAGGATACTACTAAATTATTTTTCTCTGCATTTACTCTCAGTTATGCCAGTGGCAAGAATTTTTTCTCCTGCATGCCTTAATAATTTCAAAAGAAAAGAATATATTAGTTTTTCTTTAGACATGAAAAGTTTTTTAGCTATTAGAGGGTAATGTATGTCTGTCCATTAATGCTGGACACACAGATTTGATAGAGAGCCAACATCAGCCCCATGGTGGCACCAGCTTTAATTTAAAGCAAATTACAAAGGACAAGTCTGCAACTGAAGAAACTGTGGAGTGCATACTCTAAAAAAACCTAACACCTCTGAACCAGTTAAACCATTTGACAAGCCATGGTATTTTTGGTTGCAATGAGGGTCAAGACTTTCTTCAGCTTCACAGTTCTTAGATTTGATGAGTGTAATATTTAATAGTTCCAGATGGTTCCTTTAGAAAGACTGCTGAACTCTGCCGGTCAACTGACTAGGATGAGAAACACTAAATGCAGTGACTACCAGATTTTGCTGGCAAAAAACTTGTCAAAAACCTTTATTTTCTTGGGTAATAAACAAGAATGGCTGAAAATGTACACTATGGTAGCAATAAGGTATACTTATATACTTATATACTACATGCATATACCCAAACGCAAGAACTATTGATCTTCTGAACATCGTGGGTAACAGTTCTTCCAAAATTACCCACCAGAGTGCACAAATACTAAGAAGTGATAAATTTTTAAAAATAAAACCAGATCCCCTTCAAAGTTCAGGAAAGCTTCAGTAAAGAACCTAATCCCTTTCTCACTTCCTGTGCTCCCAGTGTGCCTTTGATCCACTACTTGAATCTACCCTTGAGAACATATAATGGCAGGTAGGAAAATACGGGGTGGGGGTTGGTTTTGACAACTATTAGTACTGTGAAGAGCAGGAATTTGTATGAAATATCACCCTATATTAGTTTTTTCTGTCCTGTGCTGATTTTTCTGTCATCTTGTCAGAGGTGCTTTGGGGCTGTAATTTTCTGTGTAAAATTTTTTTAAATAACTGTTATTGGTTATTATTATTGTTTGTGTTTCAATTGTATTATCCCCATTCTCACTGAGTGCTTCTGAACTTTAAGAAATAGTGGTTATATGAACTTCAATATAGGTTTATGTTTTTGGTTAAAAAAAAAGAAATTAATTCCACAAAGTCAATGTATCTAGAAAACACTAATAACCATCTTTTCTTGGTTTACAGTTTAACATTCCTTTTCCCTTCCTCTGACATCCATACAAAGAAGTTCATTATGCTGAATCCCCTGCAGCTAGTTTATATACTTACTACGTACTCTGCAGTGAAATAAAACACGCTTTGTTAAGGAGATTGTGGGTCTGGTGTTTTAAAGGTCTGAAATTTTCACTGTGAATAAATGTTAATTGGTTGAAATACTACAGGCAAAAGCTTTGATCCCTGGAAACAAATGCATGTAACAAAGAGATCCAGAAAGAACAAGATCTGAAAACGTAAAAAAAAAATAAAAAATGCATCTTTTAAAATCTCCATACCAAGTTTGGATACAATTTCCGTAGAAGTGAATTTCTAATTTTAACTAAGTGTGATGAAAACTCAAACTTAGGGAGAATTTTATTTTCTGCTTACTAGTCATAGAAGGGTCTCTTATTTATCCCCCTGCACCACTGAATTGACGTATAGAGACAAGTCCCACACAAAGAGCAGCAAAGGCTTTTCCTTGTACACTGTCATTAGGGTCAACAGTCCCTCCCTCCCATCATAGCTAAGACACAAACCCAGGGGAGGCAAATTTTCAAGTACTGTCACTGAATCCAGTGGTCAACAGTCAGTGCTTGAAATTTCTGGGGGTAGGAACCACCAAAATGCTTTGCTTTTGCAAATATTCTCTTCATCAGTTCCTCTGTTTTAGGGACTAACTCTGCAGCAAAATCTGATATTGCTGCTTTTCCCTCTCAAAGTTCCTGTGGTTTGTGAGTCAGAAGCATTGATTTTATACCAACTCCAACACAGAAAACCAAGAAAAATATATTAAGGCAAGATTGTCTACTCAGATTTAATTATCCATCTCCTTTGTCACAGTGATGGCCCAACAAAAACTGATTCTATGATTTGTCTGGGGCTCCCTGGGAGCAAGCCAGGGGAAGTGGGGCTGGGTGGTGCTCTCTGGGCCAGGACACCACAGGCATCTTGTCCTCAGTGCAGGGTTCTGGCTAGTGTCCATACTAAGACCCTAATTCCCTTACAGGTGCTGAGGTTTCCAGTTGCCTGTGTGCTCACAGATTTTAACTGAACAAGGGACTAAGTTGTTCTGGCTACTAGATGGTCATGTAAAAATGATATCTTTATCTTTAGCCCCTTGATTAATTCTAGTTATTCCAGATTTGAATCTAACTGGAAAATATGAACATAATGCCCTCAGTAAAAGAGAGATGATAAAAACACCAGAGAAATTCAGCAGTGTTAGGCATTATCAATGTTAAAATCAAATTTCCTTAAGGGGTAAATAATTTTTTTCTTGTATGCTTGTAGAAGTTTTTTACATATGAACAAAGATGCAGGGGGTGTCCCACAGAATGAGTTCAGGAAGCTTTTCTGCACCAGATATGTTCCAAACTACATAAAGAAGGCAGGTATGAGGTATGAGAAATCCAACTGCAAAACTCAGCTTATCATTTAATCCTATTGATCCCAGTGACTTTTTTATTTTGCATGTTTTATGCCACTAACTTCTCTTTATTTAGGCAGATTCTTTAAGAACTAGGTTTATGTGTATGCTTGCTGCTGTCTTGCATTGGTAAAACCTCAGCCTTTCCCACTTGCTTGTTCTCTCAAGCAAGTCTTGCAGTCTTGTTGAGCACAAGGCCATGAAGAGCTGCTGGGAGGGTCTGGGATTTGAATGTCTCTAAAGTGTGTGTTTAGACAGTTTTTGGAGAATTTGATCTGTTGGTTATTTCATCAATTTCTCCAGAGTTGAGAGAAGCTATTGGGAGTCTGATGAGAAGAGCATGACTCCGTTTCGCAGTGACTTCGTGTGGGTCCTCATTGTGGTTTTAGTCTGTATCCCATAGACAAAAACAATTCAAATTTTTCACATGGGGTGGCTAACATAGGTTTAAGAAGTTTCAAAAAAAAAAAAAAAATGCTGTGGAAGTTTTATATTGCAAATATTATTTTGTATTTAGAAAGACAACTCAGTAGTTAACGGTTGTCTTGCTACTTTTTGAAGCTGAAATCACACTAGAATTACTTAAAGAAGTGAAACATACATAAAATCAAGTGGTTTAAATGTCGATAATTAACCATCCTTTGAAGTTGTTAATTTCATCTTAATTTGGGAGCTGTTATTCTGTCTTTAACAAATAAAGATATTGTTTTCTGCCAGATAATTCTGCAACTGATTTCAGAGTTATGCTCTAAATGAATCACAATCAAATCCTGATGAGTATATAAAAAAAAAAGTTTTAAAACACTTTTCCTCACCTGCCAAAAAAGCTTCAGCATTACAGCAGATGTTTCATTTTGTCAGTCTTGATTACACGACATGCCTCTTCAAGCCTGTCATTTCTGTAAGTTGCAGTTGAAGTGATTTTAAAATGCTTTCCAGTTATTTTGTACATTAGGTCAGGATTTCTCTGTCTCAAATCTTGTAAGGACAATCATGACAGAAAGGATGGAGAGACACTTCCAGTAACTGAAGAGTACTGGTTTCTTTTGCAAGTCAGTTGTGAAATTAGAGTAATATTATCTTGTATCTGCTGAAGTTTACATTTAATTCACTGGAGAAAAATAAGGAATTGGTCACCAGTTATTTGTCTTAAATGTACCTAAACCACATCATAGCAAAAAGCAGTCAGTGACTGCATTCAGTGATACATTTTGATTCTCCAATACCTGGCTTCACTTTTGATTCTAGTCATCAAAATTAATTTTAATTATATTCAGATGCTTTCTCAGATAAAAATGGGACATTTCAAAAAAATTCAAGTATTATCACACGAAGGGAATTTTGTTCTGCCAGCCTCACCCGTTGTATAACTCACAGAATACCTGAGGCTGTATTTTGGCTGGGAGCCAGCTGGGCAGGCACTGTCTCATGGACCAGCTGAGAAATATTAACCTGTGCATAGGAAACCTGTGGAGCCAGGTGGGGGTCAGGCTCTCCTCCCAGGAAACCAGCAACAGGATATGAGGACATGGTCTTAAACTGCCAGGGGAGGATTGGGCTGGATGTCAGGAGGAATTTCTTCACAGAAGGGGTGACTAGATAATGGAGTGGACTGCCAAGGTGTTGGACAATGTGGAATATGTAAAATTTGCTCAAGAAAGGATGTTCTTTGATGTTTGATCTTTGTATATGTTCAAGCTTAATCAACAAAAGGGGGATTTAATCTGTGAAACGCCAGCTAATGTGCAAGCTCTAAGTGATGTACAGCTGTCAGACAAACAACTTGGTGGTGGAATTGCCTTGTTAAGGTTTAGGGCTTGACACACTGTGATGATTTTGGGTGTAGAGGGAGGTTAACATAGTTTGGGAAGAAGGATGCCCAATGACAGTGGACACAATGCAGAATTTACGGGCCACAAGGACATTTGGCAGAACTCCCAACATTAAGAAGAAACTAATAAAGCCAAGTCGGCACTTGTGCTGCAGTCAGCTCCAGCTGGGTAAGCGGCAATTCTGGCAGGGGGAGACTGGGACCGCTGACTCACTGACCACCAACCTAGGAAACCCACTGTACCAAAGAGGGACTCAGCAGGAGGGCTGGTTACACGACAGGCGAGAGAATCAGTAACCGATAGAAGAATGCTGATTAAGAAGAGAAATGCGTAACTTGTAGCAAATGAGCACTAATTCTTTTGTTTATTAAAATGTATAATTAGTAGAAAGTTTTGATAGTTGGTGTGTTTGATTCATGGAATCCTACTGAGCACCCAACCTTGCGCAACCCTGTAATAAAATAACATCTCCCTCGAGAGTATTATTATCGGCTTGTCACACCACAAGTCACGAATCCGATTTTTGCGGACAACACGTTGGCGGCGTCACCGTGCTTGGAGGCGTTTAAGGAAAGGCTGGACGTGCCACTCAGCGCCGTGGCGTAGTTGACACGGCGGGGTTCGGTCACAGGCTGGACTCCATGATCCCAGAGCTCTTTTCCAACCTGTCGAGGGCGGTGACTGTGGCTCCAAGCGCTGCCCGGGCCTCCCCACACGAGCCCGCTCCGCTCCCGCTCCCCTCACGCGCCCGCCCCGCCCCGCGCCCCGACGTGCGCGTGCGCGGAGCGTGCGCGGCGCTCGCCCCTCCCGCCGGGCCGGGCCGCGGAGCGCGACGGGCAGCGCGGAGCGGCCGCGCCCGGGCAGGAGCCGGCGCCGGCGGGAGCGAGCGGAGCCGGGCGGGCCGCGCCATGCGGCTGTGCGGGGCGCTGCTCAAGAACCCCATCCCCAAGCAGATCGAGTACTACTCGCGCTTCTCCCCCTCGCCCCTCTCCATCAAGCAGTTCCTCGACTTCGGTGAGTGCCAGGGCCGCGGGGTGAGGGGGTGTGAGGTTCGCCGCGGCTCTCCCGGGGAACGGTGGCGGCGGCCGGCGCGCAGGCCCCGGTCCTCGGCCGCGACTCCTCGGCCCGCATCGGGAGCACGGCCGGGGCCCGGCCCGGCGGCCCCGCAGGCCCCGCGCTGACATCCCCGGGGCCCGGGCGCGGTGTCGGCAGGCGGTGGCCGGCAGACAGCCCCTCCTCGCCTCGCCGGGGTCCGGGAGAGGCAGGCTTGCCCCTCCTGCTTGCCTTATCCCCTGGCACGGGTACCCTGGGGATGGGCATCAGAGGTTCCTGACCTGACGTTTTGTGAGCTTAGCCAGTGAAGGAGAGAGTAAGTTAATGGTCTTGAGCGTGAAAAATTAAATCTGCCGTGCAGAGTTCGGCTTACTTAAAGCTCGGACATGAGCTCTTAACCGCACTTCTATAGGAGACCCGTTTGTGTAAAATTGGGGAGCGCTTCAGGAAATGCTGCTGCTGATAAATATTTTTCAGAAGCCGAGGAGTGGCTTGTGTTGCTGTTAAAAAGATGCTTCTATCTAGATAAAGATAAGCCCATATCTGTATTGGAGGTTATTTGACTCTTGCTCTCTGATACAAGAGTTGTTGAGATTTTATTATCGTATAAATATTGCTGGTAGAATGAATGTAAACGCCGCATGTAACATCGTGAAGCATAACAGCGTTCCTTCATTCCACTCTTACAGTAAGGGTACAAAAGGACAAAAATGAGCCAGTGTTCAGCCAGAAAGCGATTAAAAATGTATACAATTGCACAATTATGGCAACAGTATTAGTGAAATAATGTTGTAAGTACAGAAAGCCAGTAATGGGCTTGATGTATTGTCTCAGTGAAACGTGATTTTGTATAATTAAAAAAAAACAAAACGAAAACCCTTGGTCTCCACTTAAAGGAGAACCTGAGTAGAAGCTGTGCTTTCTTTTGCTGGTCTCCATTCACCTGTTATCTCTTCTCCACCCCTTCCTGTGCTGCTGGGCTTCTTCTTTAGCATTGCTGCTTCGTACACTGTGTCTTTCTGTACTGGGAAGAGCAATGGCCTAAAACTTAGAATATCTTTATTTTAGCCCTGGCACTAAGCAAGTTGTGTCACCTTTGCCTGTTTGAAAGTTGGGTTTATAAATTGCTGCTGGGGAAGTATTGGTGTTTGTGAGCCCTTCAGTTGTGACTAAAGAGATGTAAAAATTTCAGGATTTCCTTTAATACCTTGGGTGTTCAGAAAATCCTTTGCTTTTTGGTAAGGATTTCTACAGTTTATGTTGCCCTGCATTACTGTTTGCCTTTGGACATCTCTTCTGTGGCAGCCTTTTCATAATGCTCTGTTTGTTTTAACTTTGTAGTGCCTGTATTACTTTATGGTCTTGTGATTCTCCAGAAGAAGTAGTTTTATTTTGCAGTTTTAATCGTGGCTTATGTTACTGGACGTGAACAGAGTGAGAACAGGACATTACAGCCTGGTCAACCTTATTCTTTAGATGTGCTCCAGTTGTCACTGGATGTGTTATTGGAATCTTCTGTGTGTGGCTGTGTATTTAAGGGTCTTCATGTCTTAAGACTGATGGGAAGCTATCTGGTCATTGACATTTAAAACCTCTGAAAAAGAAAGAAGTCTCTGGTTTAGTCTTGGAAGGTCACCAGGAGTTTCTAAAATTAGTAGGTTTATGTTGTGTCAACGTTGCTAAACCTATCACCTTGATCTTAATAGGTTTAATGGGCCACTTAACATCTCCACTTACTTACTCTTTAGTGCCTGTATTCATTTGTGAAAACTCAAGTAGGAAAATTACAGCAGTTTAAGCAAATAGATTAAACCCAATGTAGTTAGTTATATCATCCTGAATGTTTACAGCTTTGGGTAATTTCAAGTTCCGCTGAAGTCTTCATAGGCCTAGAGGAAAAATTGACATAAAAATTCTCCCGCTTGACGTGTGGAAGGCCTGGACAATATGCACCATGTCAGGGAACTGTGTTATTTATATCTGAGT
Organism: Sitta carolinensis; assembly: GCA_032173965.1. Lineage (NCBI taxonomy): Eukaryota > Metazoa > Chordata > Aves > Passeriformes > Sittidae > Sitta > Sitta carolinensis. The sequence goes on from CM063283.1 coordinate 102,882,462, forward strand.
TAGCAAAAAAAAGAATTTGCTGCTGCTGCAGGACACAAGTATTCAAGAGAGCAAATATGCCAAGCATAAGGAGCACAATACTCAAGGTGCAGTTCAGTTGTGTTTGTTCATTTACAAGGATGTTTGATGGGAAGAAGGCACTGTTTTGTGGTCAACTTATAGAGGCTATTTAGTGTCTCACTTCAAAAGAAATGACCTACATGGATGTAGTGCTTGTTTTACAGAAGTGACTGAATTTTCAACAAACGTTGAAGAAGAGTAAGCCCAAAGGAAATGTGTGAATAACCCTCTCATGGCTGTGATTTTGTTGTCTGATTTCTCGTATGAAATTTGCACTTACTTCGACTTGGATTTATGTGAAGGAAGTTTTTCGACTTAATTTCTTTCAATAGTGAAACTACAATGTGTTCCCTATGTATTTTTTTTTGTTGTTATTTATACTGTTTAGACTAAGTTAACTTACAAATTTGTAAAATTCTGGCCAGCTGGGGAAGTGAAATTTTGTATTTCTTGTGAGCCAAAGAGTCTCCTCAAACATAGTTGGTAGCAAAAAATTAAGGTACAGCTTGGGCCTTTTTTAATTACCGACTAGCAGTGTGGGTTGTATGGAACACAGCTGTGTGCATAGTAAGGCTGTGGAGCCTCTGTTCCTTTCCAGTTATATAAATTAATGACATTTATTTTAAAACTTTCTCTGCTTAATTCAGCAATTTAAACCACTATAAGAGACAGTTTGTTTAAAGTAGCTTGCTAGTACTAAAAAGCTGTGAAGCAAACCAGAAGGCAGTAGTTAAAGCAGTACCCTCGCTTGGTGTTCGTAGCGGAGTCCTGTTTGTGTCTGTGTTCTGTTGAGCTTGCAGCTGTCCTTGTAGCTGCTGTGAGTGTGTCAGAGGTTACTGTGCCATGGGCTTGGGACCTCTGGGTCAGAAAGTCTGAGCGTTCACTCTCTGCAGTATTTTTTTTCTTTCTCTGTGTACACTTTCTGTTTGCACACTCCTGAATTCTGTTCAGGCAGTTTCTTTTGTTACAAAGTGCACTTCCCAAGGTTCTTGTGCAATCTTGTTCCTTTGCCAAAGAATGACCTTCTGTAAGTGTGTTTCAATATAAACAAATGTTGACCTTGTTTAATGCTAGCATGTCACTCCAGGTTTATCCAGGCCTCCGTAATTATCCTGCTCTGGAAAAAAAAAAATACAAAATCTACCAATTGGATTCAGCTATGTACTTCCAAACTTTGGTGGTTCCTCTGGAAGTTGTTTTGGTAGATTTCCAAGTCCAGGCATACCTTAATGACCCAGACTAAATTAATTACTAGAATATCTTTTCTGAAATGAGCTTGTAAGTCGAGATGTCATCTAACATTCAGGTCCATGGATACATTTTGGGGCCTAGATTGTTTGAGAAAAAAAATGCCCCTTCAGAAATTCATATTGACAGAGCATTTCAGTTTAGTCTGGCTTCAGCATGTGAGGTGGGTGTTTGAGTAAAGTAGAGTTGCTTTTCTAGTAGTGTCTTAGCATTTTAAAAAGACGCCCAGAGCCGTGAGCTGCTGGTGCCTGCGCTGCCAGCCTGTCCTTGGCGTGAGCCAGCCTGGGAGAGCTGCACGGGTGCTGAACCCTGCCCCAGCTGGCAAGCTCCACACAAGCTGCTTGCTCACGTCGGGGTAACTTCAGTTGTCAGTGAAGTTACTGACAAATGTTTTGTCAAATGAATGGTTGTACTGCAGAAGTTACTTTATAATTAAACACAAATGAAGAGATGAGTGAAGTATAAATTGTATCATCCCTTGATCATGGATGAGAGTCGTTTGAAGCTGTGCTAGTGCTGTGTTGTGAGTTTGTGCCAGGATACTGTATTTGTGTAATCCTCTCATTGCTGCTGCTCAGCTGACTAAGTGTCTGAGACCTGAGTCTGAGGTGTGTTTTGTCAGAAACATGAACCGTCTGCTTTTGGGGCTTGTTTACTACTGAAGCTGTCTTGGCCAGTTGTACCTAGTTATATTCTGTCCCTTTTTGTTTCATGTTTCAAATGAAATGCTTTGGATGAATTGTGTATCCAAGGGATTAAACTTTTTTTTTTTTGTTAGCCGTTTGAACATGTCATGTATTAATGTTCCTGTACCACAGAGTTAGTAATGAGTTTGTATGAAAAAGCTGTGCTTGTGCTGAAGACAGAAGATAGTGAATCACAGTAAATTCTTGTTGTGGAATGTTACTTAGGAGATCCTGATTTTGTAGGTTATAATCAAAATATTTGTGGTGACTGCTGCAGTTAGTGGCATTGAAAAATATCACAAAGGTTGTAATTTAGTAATTTTACAGTACTGAGAACAGCTGAGCATGCAGCAGATAATCACAATGAGTGCATGGAACTGTTGTGCCCGGGGGCATATCTGGAGGAAAACATGATCAATAGATCCTTCTCATTTTTAAAATATAATTTTTGGTATGAAATTGTTTAGTTTTTGTGGTACCTATTAAACTTAACTGTTGTAGTTTAGGCCTCTTCCAAAATGATATAAAGAGCAAATCAGGTATCAGCATTGCTGTTGGTTGCTGCCATTTGTATGAGCAATATTAGATTGGGGTTTTGCAAGAGTGTGTATGCTTCATGTTGCCTTCTTGGGAGAGGCATGGATCTGAGCTGAAAGCCTGCCACTGGACAGGTAGCTGCCAGATACAATTTGAACAACAATGTGTGGGGGTAGGAAAGGAGAGATCAAAACCTGCCTTGTCTCCAAATATAATACTTAATCTTCTTATAAAAGATGGCTCTTGGAAGATTTTTCTACACAAAAAGATACTGGAAGTTTTTGTGGTTTTTTGATAGAACATTAATGGAGAGACTGTAGCATTTGCAAAGTTTAGGGCTAAATGGTATTAAATAATTACCTGCTATTTATTGGTTGTGGCTCTGCTTTTTCCACTGCTCTCTGTGCATTGTTCTTAAAATCTTACACTTGATTTAAATGCATCTTCAAAACAAAAATGTCCTCTTAGTATGAATGTTAACCATTGGTATGCTGACCACTGAGTGGGATCAGGAAGATGAATGCTAGTCAGGCATTACTGTCTATTTTCTTCTGACTGGCTTCATCTTCCATCCAGCAGTTTCTTTAGAGCTTTTGTTGTTAGGTTGGGACCCTTTGATGCCTGGAATATTTTCACTATGTGGTATATGTACATTGTGGTGGAGTTACCTTTCTTGATTTTGTAAAGATAAATACATTAAATGAACTATTTGCAGCCTTATGAAAATACAATGGAATTAACTTTTGTGACTTTTCCAGAATTTTTTGTATTGTTCTTCAAATATGTCTTTTAGAGCTTTAAATAGAATCCCCTTAGGAGTTTTATGGAACACTGGAATAAAATTGTTTTACTGCTGTTTACTTTTTACCTTGAAAGGCTACCAGTGACAGCTGGAAGTGCAAGCTGGATTGTCTGCCTGCTTTTGTTCTTGAATTCTTTTGCAGTTACCACTTTTCCATGTCCAGTCCTTCATTCCCTAGATCTGGTCATGGATAAAATTTACATTTCAGAACACTAAAAAGGGTTTTCTTTGAATGGGCTGTAGCACAGCAAGCTGGAAGCCTTTTTGATGCAACGGTTATTTTTAACCTGTTCCTGTTTACAATTGCCAGTTGCTGCCAGGCAGTGATGTTCCAATACTATATATAATATTGAAGGGTTTTATAAGGCTTAATATTGATTGTTTTGAAGGTCTGGAAGAGACATTGTGGTTAGATAGCTTTGTTCAGCAGTCACTATTGAACTGTGATATGATAGAGATATTTGTGTGTGGGAGTGCTGTGTAATACTAGATTGTGATGCATTCCATGTACAGAATTATCTGTATCAGCCACTTTCACAGGCTTATTCAATAAAGGAATAGTTAATTTCTGTGAGTAATTGAGACTTTATATATTCTGAATTCAGTATTTTAGTATAGTTATAGTACAAATTCCATAAATTGCTGTAGATGATCAAAGTGGATCACCAAGGTAATTTTTTTCCCCCCTCATAAAGCCTAAGCATTGAAAATTCTGCCTGCAGTACCTGGTTTGGCTGGCCACTCTTGCCTGTGGGCATAGGCTAGTACAAGTGAGCATCCTTCAGCTGATGTAATTGCTTGAGTTTTGTTTCCCAAAACAGCAGAAATTTTCTGTCTGTGTTGTGTTTGTCTGTGGACTGACCAGAGGGAGCTATGCAGTCCTGTGCCTTGGGATGCTGGGAAGGGAATGATCCTTCCCTGCACATGGACATGTCTGCATGCTTGAGCTTTTTTGGTAATCCCTGAAGGTGGTAATGCATGTAAGCACACAGCTGAATGTCTTGGGTGAAAGAGAGAGGATAAGAACTCCCCGTCTGCATGAAGCAACAAACAATGCCAGTGGGTTTTTTTATTTCTTTATAGCAAGTAGCAGAAGCAATGGAGAATGCTGCTGGACAGAAATTGAGGGTTTGGAAAGCTTCTTTCTAGAGGGACAAAAACATAGCATTTGTAGCTCTTGAAGATCTAAGAATGCTTGGAATATGTTTTTCTTCTATCAACTGATAGTAATTTTTGAAATGCCTTCTTTAGAGTAGATTTAAGCTAATAAGGAGGTGCTCGAAAAACTGAATTTTGAAATTCGAATCTTGATTAAAATGGCCATGAATTTGGTAGCATTCCTTATCCTGAATGGAAGAACTGACAGCCAGTGATTTAAAAATAGCATAACTTCTATAAGCCGAGAAAACAGGCTGATAGGGTCCCTCCTAAGGAGGAGCATAAGATGATCTCTCGATTTGAGAAAGAGCAGTTCTGATGCAGACAAAAGATAAAGCAGTAGAGCAGTGTTACAATTTCCAGAAATACTGTTGAAATACATATGAAAGCTGGAAGCAAGGACATCTGTCTTGTGTTGCAGAACAAATTACAGCCAAGGTGAAAAGTCATGGGATAGAAAAGCAGATAAAAAGATGTTGAGATAATTTATAGTAATTGGGGAGAATGCTGAAGTGAAACATATACTTGGTGAAAGTAAGTACATAATGATAAAGACTGTCGAATTCATCTTTGGTCTTCAGAAGAAGATGAATCGTATCCAGAAACATAAAGGAAATGACATTTCTCCTCTGACCCAAGTCTTAGATAAGCCAAAATATATCTATATCCTCTTGGCTTAGTGGGTTCCAGTGGAAGTAAATCAGTTCTGTGTGTTGTGAACAGCTGAACACTTCCTTCTGCAAATTCCTGTGCAGCACAGCTCGTGCTTATGGGCTCCATGGAAATAGCGAATGGTGATGGCCCCAGGGTTTCGGAAGTGGGAAAATACACTGCTTGTCTTTCAGAGAAAAGGAAGAGGAGGACATCAGAGTTAAATCAGGTTGACTGAAGAGATGGAGCTAATAATGAAGTAATACATAGTAAGCATCAAGAGATAGTAAGGTAGTAAAGAGACAGAAGATTTGCTGGCCTGGTCTAATTTCCAAGTTAATTTGGTGTGTGCTAAGGCTGTAGCAGTAAGTGCTATACCTGCCTTTTTATGAAGTTTGGCACAGCCCCATGTGACATTCTTAATTAAAACCAAACAAAACCCAATGTACAAAATAATGGAATAACTTCAAGGCGAAGTTGTTATATCAGATGTTTAGTGTTATGGTGGGTTGACCCCATCCAGCTGCTGAGACCCACCTGGGTGCTTGCTCCCCTACTTCCACCCCCACTGGTATGGGGGGAAAGAGGGAGGGCAAAAATGAGAAAACTTATGGGTTGAGAACAAGACAGTTTAAGAAGTAAAGCAAAGAGGAAAAGAAACAAGTGATGCACAGGCAGTCACTCACCACCCCCCAGAAGCAGAGCTGTGCCCAGCCAGTCACTGTTTGATGGACATCTTGGGGGACAAAGCCAAGCAGTTTGTTATTGCTGGGCATGGCATCATGTCATATAGAACATCCGTTTGTCCAGCTCGGGTCAGCTCTTGTGGCTCTGTCCCCATCCAGCATTACCCACCCCCAGCCCTGCTTGCTGGGGTAGGGACTGAGGGCAAGGGAGAGAAACCCTTCCAGCTGTGCAGGTCCTGTTCAGCCTAGCCCCAACACGGCCGTGTCACCAACGCTCCGAGCTGCAGCTCCAAGGTACAGCCCCTTCAGAGCACTCAGGGAATCCGCTCCAGCAGCCAGCTCACACAAATGTTGGTGAAGAACAATTCATAAATACATTGCAGTAACAGTACTGATCTTCACGGGACAGTGATGTGAAGAGTGAATGGTATGTCTCCAGTCCCCCTTAAATCAGCATAATGCATCATAAAATTAGGCATAGATTTAGGAATTCTTTTATCTAATTCCACTGTTACTATATTAGAACTTGTTGCCAGTTATGCTCAATATAATGACCTTTTTTGAAAGCCACCTTTTTCTCAAAACTGCTTTTTCTCAAAGCCTATTTTACGGGCTTCTACTTATCCTTTTAAAAATTTTGGGTTTTTTTTTTCTGGAGTCAGTTAAATGTAATTTTCTTTTTGGAAATATTAGGTTGAAAAGAAGAATTAGAGCGCTGAACTGTGACTCTTGAAGTATAGTTCTTTTATTTTTCTGATGCTTTGTGTGTTATAAGAGGCCATTTTATTGGCTTTTGTTTCCTTTAAACCTTTCTGTGTAAATGCGACATTCTCTCATATTTCTTCGTTCTGTTTAAATTATTTTCTCTTAGTTTGTAGTCAATGTAAAAAAGTGACACAGTATTATAAATACTTTCACTGACTTAATAAAATAATAGGCTAGTGCAAATTAGAATTGGTGTTTTTCAGACTTAGGTTTAAGAATGTGAATAGAGAGGCATTTTTTTTTCTAAAAATAGTTTACATTTTAACAGCTACTTGTTTAGTTTAGTCATTGTTTATGCTTTTCTGAAAGATTCTGAAAGACTACAAATACCTTCAAACTCTGATAACTAGCTATGACACAGGAATCCTGTAATCTTTTTTGTAATGTGGTTTGTTAATTATCAAAAGTGTTTTGAAACAAGATATTTGACAGTCGGATACATTTCACCTCATTGAGACTGAAGGGAAACCAGAGCATGTGGTATTGGCAGTATTTTTATGTAATTGGTTTTAACTGTGTGACTCTTTGCTCATAAATGTTAACGTTATTTATGCTGGGAATTTGGAATAGCTTTTTCTTTGGCAGGTTGTCAGGAACTAGAGGATAAAGCAGGGATTTGTATTTTTCTGGAATGGTTAGAGAATTTTGGAAGTTTTTCATAAAGGTTAGGAAGGAAGCTGTCAAAGTTGTGAGAGCTTAGGGAGAGTGTTAAAAATTTGGAGCATCTAATTATAATCTTCAATGTGAAATAGATTTTTACCTCTTGTGTGAGAAAAAGGTGATTATAAGACTTAAGAAGCACAACTCAGTCTTTTCTGGTCAGTTTGTTGTAACAGAAGCTGATCAGACCGTCAAAAGGGGAATAAGATTTCTTTGGCTTGGTGATTTAAGCCTCATTCTACATCTGAAAAAAAAAAAAAAAAGTTTTATATTTGTTTTAAAATTTTGCATTTCATGGGAGCAAAACACAAGATTTGTTTTATCCGGGGTCTCCTGTTTGAAAGCCACAGTGCCCGTTGGCAGTGGAGGCCAGGGCTGCTGTGCCCCTCTGTGCTGCTCAGACCTGCTCCTGCTCAGGAGTGCTGGTGAAAGAGGAGCTGATACAGCCCGCAGAGCCACGTTGTTTTGGCTTTGTTTGTCTGGTTTAGAAGCCCTTGTGCCTGCCTAGGGAAGGAGTCCAGGTTGCACAGATTGTTCTGAGATCAAGAGCCTGGTCAGGGCCATGGTTTCTCCTGAAGAATGTTTTGGCTCTTTGCCTGTCATTTTCTGTGGGGAGTGCCTGTGATAATGGCGAGACAGAGCTTTGCTGATGAAATGATTCACCTGACTTTCACCTACTCCCGAATCGCTCAAAGGAAATAGAGCCTTGGGTCTATATGTCTAAAGATAATACAGCCTATGGGTAACTGGTTGAGTGACTCTGTATTTAACTTTATAGATGCTTTTGGTTACTGTGTTGTCTCTTGGAAAATGCATTAAAATACTCAAAAAGTTATTTTGTTAGAACTGACTGGTAAGCAGCTAGACATTAGTTTTAGATCAGGGAAGCCTATTATAAAAATTCACGGTTTTATTTTAATTTGGGTTGTTCTGTTTAACAGCACACAATGCTGGTTTAGAGCTTTGACAAGTGGTTATCTGATAATCCATTCCTCTTGAGAGGGATGGATGTCTTCACTTGGGTCTTTTCTGTGACAGGAGGACTCTGGCTGGAGGAGTTAAAATTAATGGTTGCAGAGTGTTGTGCATCTGTTAATTCCTCCTATTGATCTGTTCCAGATCAGCAGTGAGTTAAGCTGCTTTCCAGCACAGTCGGTTTCATACAGAGCGGCATTTACTTGAAACAGGCTTATGGAGTTGACAGGTTATATATTGTTGTTATTATTATTTATTATTAAATTAGTGCATAGCTCATATGATAGTAAATGTAATGGTACACTCCATGGTGAGCTGTTCTGCTATGCTAAGGACAGCTAAGTGACATTTTTTCTTTACCTGCATTTACATGAAAACATGAACTGACTTTTTCTCGAAGCCAGTGGTATTCCTTAACGTGGGCATAGTAATTAATACACATAAGACATAAACCAGCTCACTCTTAGGGGTTTTGGAAATAAGTGGAGATAAGTATTTTTTTTTTTTTTCTGTATACAAATTCAAGAGTAGTTGTATTTATTTTTTAACTTCTTAAATTCAAAAGTCTAGACCTTGATTATAAGTGGGATTTGGTCTTGTCATTCAGACAACAGGATTCTCCTGAGTGAATGCTGTGCTGAAATTTTCCTTTGGAGCAGAAAGTGAGCATTGCAGTTGCCCTTCCAGTCACAGAGTTCTTGAATGTGGTGTTTGAATTGCATAAATTGGAAATGGTTTATTAAGCTCAACTGTTTCAGTGCTTCAGCCCTTGTTTTGTCCACATGCTATGTCACGTGACTGTTGGAAAATTTAACTGGAAAGCTAAATAACATGTGAGCTTCCTAGTTTGGATTGCACTTAACAGTGAAATGACAGAGTGCAAATCAATAGCCATACAGTGGTAATAACTGAAATCTCATCTGTGAACATAAACCATGTAGATTGAGAAGACTCAAGCACCCCTGTCAGTGTGCTTTCTTCTTCTAGGCTGAAAAGGCTTACCTAGTCATGGGAGTTGGGCTGAAGAAGAGAAGCAAGTATTTGGGAAAGATCACTTGGAGACTTCAGTTCCTCTGGCTTTAGGCTGGTTTTCTGGCAGTAGTTGTTTTACAGAACTTAATTGGCTTCATAAGAGTGATTAGTTTATTATAGTTCAGTAAGATCTAAAAAATATTTTTTGTTTTTAATTCTTCAAGTTTCATTTTTTTGAGACTGGAATTTCTCTGGTTTCCATATTGGCATAGAACCAATCTCTTAATGTGCCAAGTGAAAGTATCAAACAGGACACTTCCATGAAACAAGGGTTGGTGGACGTAGCCTTAGAGAACAGTAATAGAACTTGGGCTACAGCTTAATCTTGCGGTGTCTGAAAAGAGTCTGAATACCTGAGGTAGTGTGGTTTGGATCCATAAATTTCGGATCCTCCCTTGGCAGGCTACCCGTGTTGGAGCAGCTGTGCAGGCTTTGGTTGTTATCAGGCTTTAGTTGTTATTCTGTAGCACAGCGTGGTAGTGTCCAGTTTTCTTAGATGCAGTCTGTGGGAGAGAGTGAGGGTCAACAAGAGTCAACATCTCCTATTCTTTGTGTTCCTTTTCCACTTGCTTCATCATCTTCACTGGGTTTTTCAAAGCTCTGTCTGGTAGCAAGCAAACAAACCCTGTATACTTTTTGTGGCATTTGTATTTTTAGTGCCTGGTGAGATAAATATCTAGAGAGTATGCTGAAAATATAATCATTTCCATTGGGGCATAGGAATGATTTTAAACTCAGATTTGTTTTGCTGGGTTTAGTTTTGTAGCCACATTTATTGGGACTGTGCAATTTTAGTAAATAGCCCATGTTCCTGAAATGCTGTGTAATCATTGAAATTCAGCTATTCTTCTTAAGTTCTGTTTTCCTACCTTCAGCAGCAAGTTATTAGTTTTAGCTTTTTCTCAGTCTGCTCTGATGCATTGATCTTTTTGCATATTCTTTTGAAGATTTATTCATCCTTCTGCTTCACTTTGTTTTATTTTCCTGTGAGCTATGAAATTTTCTGGAAGCTCAAGAGAAGAGAGTAGATATGGTTGATCACTCCCGCTTTCCTGTCTTTCTTTAATTTGCCTTATCTAAAAGCAACAGTAGTAGTTTCTGATCTTGTTTTTATGGATTCTGGGTGAAGTCCCTTGTCTCTGGTGTAGAACAGGGGGGACTTTGCTTTTGAGTCTTAAAGTAGTGCCGTTTCTCTCTGCTGTTCAGTACAAAGTTAATGGAGAGAACTAGACCTCTGCCTGCAGTGCAAAGACTGAAAAAACCACTTTCTTCTTTTCTTGCCTTCTCTGGCAGATGAGTTAATACTCAGAAACTACTGGTGCTTTTATGATGTGACCTTGGCAGTCCAGTGACAACCTGGGGATGTGGCAATTGTATTAGGTTTTTGAACTAGATGACTTTGACCATCATTGTGAAGGACTGTTGCTGGAGTCTGTTCTCAAATGGGTATTCATGAATGTGGGAATCTGGCAGCTGAACTGAGGGCATTGGAACCAGAGTTCATGGTCTCATTCTGCATTTCTACCCTCTTCTGCAGCAAAATGGAGGTTTGTGTAGAGCCTTCTGTATGGAACTAATCCTTTTGTAATGTGAATCTTGGACAGTACGGTATTGCTCTGGCAGTTTGTAGAATTTGCCAGAATTGGATCAGGGCCTGCTGCATGTGTGTGAAAAGCCTCTGCATTGTTCATGCCCCTTGTTGTAGGAACCTGAACAAAAGCTTTGTCTAAGTGAAGCTTTGCAAAAGTTGTCTAATTTGTTTTCTGTTTCTTGACACTGTGGAGTAAAAGTGAGAAATAGAAGAGATGAGTAAATGTAGAGAAGAATTGAATCCAGAGAGGAGAGAGTGGTAGAGAAAACTGAGAGTTGAACTCTGTTTCCTGAATTTCCTTTGAATGGGAGGTCCACATTCCACTTTTAACCTTTTCCCTTCTGATGGCATTACATTTAGAAATTCTAATGCATTCAAGTCTGCTTTTGTGACCTGCGCTACCTCAAAGGTTCTGGGTCACATTTTATTGGTATGTTTTTCTTAAGTTTTCTTCTCCCTCTGATACCTGTCTAGTTGAATAAATGGTGTGATTCATTTTTAGTGGAAATATGTAACACTTTTTTGTGTCTGGAAAAATTGATTTAATATTAAATGTTATCTTCTGCATGAACTTCTTTTTAAATTTTAATGTGTAAGTTTACTTACGTTTTTAACTTAAATTTGTGCTGTGGCAGTCACATCATTCTTCGGGTGTATCATATTTCGCTGCTAAGCAAATCCACCAACATTCATTCTCCTGAACAGCGACCATTCCAAATGCATTAGTATTTGTTCAGGTACCATGGTATTTTTACAAACCCTGTGTCTGTCGTGTAAGGCTGCTACATTGAAGGTTGTCCATAGAATATTCTTCACTGACCTTACTTTGATGTAAAGTCCAGGAAATTGATGCTTAGATCTTTGTTTGACTGATGCATTTTCTTATTTTTACAATGTTGAAGGCTGTGTCTGTCATAAGTCCATTACACTGACTTGTTTTTAAACAAAATAATCTCAAGATTGTCATGACAGTTTCTCTTTGGTGCTAGTTTTGAGCTGAAGGTTTGAAAGTGGCAGAGAGGAGGCCATGAATATGCTTTTTTGTGTGACTCTCATATAGGGTAACTAATGAGCCCAGACAGGTAAGATTGTTCAGAAGATTGAAGGTTGTAGAACATTTATTAAATGGTTCCTTTTTTAAAACCTGTAGTGACACTTGACTTTTTTTCAGGTTTTATACTAGCTATGCTTGCAATAGTAATAACTTGAGGATTAGTTCCTTCACAAATATCTAGCTTTTTATTGTCATTTTTCTGTAAAAGTAACTATTACTGTGTAACTTAATTTATGCAGTCTATGCTGTGTTTCTGCAATCTCTGACTTCCTTCAGAGTTTCCACTTTTTGCTCATTTCCCTGTGCAAATTTGCACTTCTCTCTTTGCAAGTGGTTAACAAAATATGAGGTGATCACTTTCTTCCTCTTGGGTCACGAGAGAATTAGGGCTACAAAGAATATTATACTGTTTTCAGTCTGATCATATTTCAGAGACTGAATCAACTAGCTTAGTGTAATTTTGGGCGGATGTCTACCTTCACTAGTGAAAGGCATGCCTAAATCAGATCAGTTTGCTCTCTTTTACAGTGTTTACCATCAGGAAGTTTCTGCAAATTAAGAGTTGAATCTTCTGCAGTTTGAGTCAAATGCTTGTTTGGTTCTTGATGGATTCTGCCTCCTCTGTAGTGATCTGCGAGGCCTTGGAGAGCATTGCTGTGTTCTTTATTTCTTCTTGGGTAAATCCATCAGATTCACTCGTTCCTGTGTCTTATTAACAGACTGTTTTATTGTTATCTTGATTTCTGTTGCATCCATCTGTGCTTTAGAAGATGCTCACAAATTCGTGTAATTTACCTGTACAGTGGGATATTTTATGTGTGCTTTTTCTTTATTCTGGGTTAAATTTCAGGCGCTGTAAGTATGATCTTAGAGTTTTTAAATCATCTTGCAAGTGTAACTTTTTTAAGAGTAAAAATCTGAAGGTAATCTAGCCTCTTGACCCTGAATTAACACCTAATCCCTTAGAAAACATAATTACTTTATGGGGTTATTTTCTATCAGGAAGAATGGTATGGAATTGCTTTGTTCCCTGCAGTAGAGCAGACCTGTAACAAAGAGGTTGTATCCTGTCTGGTTTGCTCTTTTTGTTGCCTTAATGTATACTTGTTGAAAGAAACTTGTTTCAATGCCTAATTTATGACTCTGATCTGCACAATTATTCCACTTAAAGCCACAAAACTGAATTATTGTTCAATTGCAATCAAATATAGCTGTTTTACAGACAGTGGAAAATAAATGGTGGTGTGTGCAAAATTGTGAACCCTTTATATCATGAGATGCCTTAGTTACTTTCTTCTTGGCTTTGTGGGTAAGAAGTGTTTCACTTTGAGTCTTCTAGTATTTCCATTTTCAGCATGCTTTTAAAGAGTTTAAATTTTTGGAAATAAAGCTAAATACAACCCTTGATGCCTAGTGCAGTGTAGTTTCCACTAGGGTGTAGGATGGCTATTCTTTGTATGAATTCATACAAAGGTAATCGGGTCATTGCTTCATATATTTGTATTCTTGAGTAACTTTTTGAGGATTGCAGTGTAAATCAAGGAGGGATTATTCACAAACTTAACTCGCACTTTAACCCTGAGAGAGTGATTTCAAATTCCTCTGACCTGAAACTGGTAGTTTTAGACTGGCTTTTGCCTGTGCTGTTTAAGACAAAATCCTCATGCTGGCAATGTGTATTAACCCAGGGGGAGTCAGAACAAAATCAAGAAAGGTTGCTGTATGTTTTGAAAAATAGATGGAATGACTAGATCAAAATTAAAGCCAGCCTTTAAAATAAAATTAAACCGACTGTAGGCTAAACATGCAGAAGTCTCATTGCAGCTTATTAGAATGCTGTTTCTGGAAATATCTTTAGAACTTAGACTTTATCATACACACAACTATCATATAATTTATAATAAATTATATTGAGAAAATACCTAACATACAGACTAAGGGATTTTTTTACTTATTCTGATGTCTCTTCTTTTGATTGAAGTGGTTGTACAGGTGTTGCTGTGAGGAACAGCAGCCAAGGAGCAGTGTTAGGACACAGTTTGCTTTTGCTTTGAAAGCTGGAGGGTATCTAATTACCCACTCCTAGTGGGTAGCCATTCTCTCTTGCCATGCATGTGCTGTCTGGCAGTCAGGTAGCTGACTGATGCTAAATGCTGAAGCAGCTCTGTGGAGGCTCTCAGATAAACTGACTACAGCTAAGGAGCTGGTACAAGGACCATGTGGCCCAAACCATACAGATAAGCTGAACTTACACTGAAGCAAGCTTGCTTGTAAGCTGGGAAGTCTTAAACCAGTGCTTCCTTTCCTCTTCCTTCACTGAACATGCAAAGGGACCCCAAAGACTCTGTACCTAAAGTGTAACTGTACACCAGGGCAAGGCAGCTCCTTAAAATGAGTTGGCTTAGGGCTGCTGGGGTGAGATAGGTTGAATAGAGATTTGCCCTTGTGTGTGGGAAGAGAGGATGTGGGTCTCTTCAGCCAGTCCTGCTGGCCTGTAGCAGCTTTTGTCTTGCACAAACCCATGAGCTGTGGGTTCTTGTTCATAATTTTCTAATTTTCTGTATGGCTGTGTTTCATTCCTTTTGCTTTTTTTTTTTTTCCTGGAGAATCACTGCACTTGCTCTTGGTCTCTCTTTGGAAGAAGCAGTTGTTGTCTGTGTCCTGAGGGGTTTTCCAGCTCAGAAGGTATAGGCTGAGCTGAATCAGAGAGTCTTTCCTACTGTCCAGCCTCAGTCTTTAAAGACCTGCTGTATACAGTGACTTGTGAACAATCAAATGTCTGTCCTCTGTTGTAGGCAAATTGGTATCTGATTTACTTGAAGGATGGAACTCTGAAGTCATTACTCTGCTTCACAGAAAACAATGTAATGTCTTGTTTCCTTTGTCTAATTTTGACAGGACGTGTGTATTTGCAATTGAGATGTGAAAATGCGAGCAAGTAAAATAGGTCCAAATATTTATTGGAAGAACTATAATGGAATTGGTATCGCTGTCAGAATTTAATGAGCCCCAGACTGATGGTATCTAAATGAGCGAGAGAAAAAAAGGGAAATCCTAATCCTTCCTGCATATTCCCCAAGATAATATTAGCATTTGGGAACTAATCCATCAGTGCATGTTACCTATGCAAAGAAGGTGAAAACTGTGATTATAATGGGACTGTCTTAAAAAGTATCTCCTTGATTGTGCTGGTTGCATTGTACTTGAATCTTTCAAATTGCAAATCTCAGTGATTATGTGCCTAGCAGCGCTTTTAACACTTTCTGGTTTGCTTGAACATAATTTATAGCTTTTCCATTATGCCTTCAGTCAGAAGTTTTGCAGATGGTTGAAATGGTTATTATCACCAAAGACCTTTGCTCTTTTTCTAGATGAAAGAAGAATCCTGGCTTCATTACAAGTAAAACATGGAGGTTTAAAAAATTTAATTTATCTGCGTTCTTTAGGAATTAGTTATGATGGGACTTTTCCCCACTTGATAAATGATGCAAAATACAAAAAACTGTGTTACATAAAGTCTGATCTTCCATCTGAACTACTTGGGCAAGTAGCTTAATATCTTGTGCTTTTAAATATTTGAAGTTTTATAGGTATCCTTAGTAACTACTTTAGCTTAAGATTGCTCTTAGTCATGTCAGTCTTCTGATTTGTATAGGATGGCATCAGAGAATGAATGCTGTTACCACTAGGTCTGCAGGAAGATATTATTGTTTTGCTGGATCCACTTATTTGCTTTCTGATTGTATGGTTGGGGATGGTGGTGGTGTTATGTTTTATCTTCAAAATACTAGCCTAGATAAAAACGTGTTTTAAAAGTGAAAGTTAAAGATAATCTTAGCTCAGGCCTTTCCAAATGAGAATATATGGTGACAAGCACTGGACTTTTCTTCCAGGTCTCTAGTGAGAATCTTATAGGCCAGTCCTAGGAGGGATGATGCCCTGTGCTGGTCTCACCAGGTGCTGCTCAAATGTTAAAGTACTAATGGTTGAAGAACTTGTGACATGAAACATCAGCAGACTCTTGTCATTGTTTTGTCCTTTTATTTTCACTCCTTACCCTCTCTTATGTGTGCAGCATTTACTTTTTGAAAGCTTGCTTTAATAAGTTGTATGGATAAGAGCTAGTATTTTGGGGTCTTATTTCCAGGTAATATCAAGTATTTGAAATTTGATGAATTTTATTTCTACGATGAGAGATTTTTTGTTAATGGGAGAGAAAATGAGATGATGTGAAATGCAGAAGAATGTCAGACAAAAAGGGTTGAGCTGTAGGAAGGTAAAAGTTTAAAATGTGTCTCATGAGTAAGAGGAAAGTAAAGGTGAGTACTGAAATTGCTTTAAATCTTTTCATTTTTACAAGTGTTTTTTTAAAGCTTCTAACATTAGGAAGTCTAAAATTTGATCTGCTGCAATGTGCATCTGTTTTTCCTTCTGACAGGTCGTGACAATGCCTGCGAGAAGACTTCGTACATGTTCCTGCGGAAGGAGCTTCCTGTGCGACTGGCGAACACCATGAGGGAGGTCAATTTGCTGCCTGATAATTTACTGAACAGGCCTTCCGTTGGGCTGGTACAGAGTTGGTAAGTTTCAAAAAAAGTGAATTGAAAAATTATTGTAAAACTAATGCTGTAGGTGTTGTCTTGCTTGCAACAGAGAATGGTTGCAAATTGGCCAGTTTTCTGCCTTGAATTGTTTATAGTGTCTTAAGGTCAAATGAAGTTTCCTTTTCTTTCTGATGTTGAGTATATACTCTAATCTGGATCCTAGCTAAGGACTTGTAAGTTAGTAAAAACATACTGTTGTCTCCCAGATAATTAAAATCAGCCTATAACTTTCAAGAGCAAGCTTTCTAAATGTTCCTTACTGTATTGCACTCATGGCTTCTTGAAACAGCTGCTTCTTCTCCTTATTCTTCCTTTGTCAAAAATACTGAGAAAATTAAAACCTCATCTGTTTTTCTCACTGCTAAATCTTTAAAAACATGACCTGGTGTTCAGTGGAAGTTATGGAATGGGTCAAAAATCTGGTGTCATCCAGTGAACAGCATTCTCCATTGTAATCACTAGTGTGGATCCAAAGCGATTCAAAGTCCTGCCATCTTTTCCACAGTAATTAATTTCTAGCCTAATTGCATGTTTGGTGAGATTTAGAGACTGCTGCCTGGATGTATTAAGCATTAAAAATCATTGTTCATGGGGTACTTATTGTCCATTTATTTACCTGCTAATACTTTTCCAAAGACTTTTTGTAAAAATATTTTTGCAGTATACAACACAAGTCCCTTTGTGAGTAGCAGCTTATTTAACTGTTAAAGTAGCTGATGCTGTAGGCTTGTGTTAAATTCAGTCATAGTCCTTGAGCCAAGAGCTTCTGTGCTGACTCTACATTGACTGCTGGCTTGGGCCTCCTATTTATCAAGCTTCAGACTTAGAAAATATAAATTAGGATATGTGGTATTGTGTTTGTCCTTGTAGGGTAACAATGGATGTCTTGATGACCACTTCTAGTATAGTGATGAAGTGCTTCGAGTGAGTGTAAATGCTGTGGAGCCACACAATCACTTTGTGGTTAAGTGGCAGCTTGCAAGGTTTGAAGGCTTGTCTGTCTGTCTGTCTGATGTCACATTAAGTTGTTAGGCTTGTAGAAAAGAGTAGATAATATGCAGGCCTTTCAGGCTGTTCTGGTCTGGTTGACTTGTTATGCTGTCTTTAATGAAATGTGGACAAATAGGTGAATGAAGAAAAGGAAATATTCTTTCTGCAATGGCTGCAGCATAATACTTCTAGTGCAAATGTCTGTGCTGTGGCTTGTGCTTCTGCCCTGCCTGTACAGAGCTAAGCAACATTTTGATCCCTCGAGCAAAGAAACTGGATAGGTGTTCAGAGTGGGGGTGGCCCTTCAGAATTTTTGTTGAAGAGGTTTGAGGACTCCTAATTATTTCTGTGACCACAATAGATACTACCGATTAAAAAAAGAAAAGAACCCCAAAACTCCAAGTGAAAAAGAGCAGTATCAAGTATTATATAATAACGTGATTTGCTCTATCACAGCTGTAGACCAATAGTTATCTGTTAGATAGGCTAAAATACCAGATTGTAATGTGCTGAAGAAGTTGGAATGAACATTGAGTCCAGAGATGGAAGTTTGAAATCAAAGTGTTTTCCATAATTTTCTTCTAATTTTGACTCATAGTTAGCTAAGAGTTTTTCTGGAAGGAAGTATCTTCGTTGAGATTATGTGAGAATATTTTTGTCATTTTATTTCAAAAATAAGAAAAGTAATTGTAGCATTTTCCCCCCTGATTATAGGCGTGGACTTTAAATAACTTAGTTCTTATTTTTCTGTTCGAGGATTTTAATTGCTTAATTAAACATTTACCTGTTGTTTGTAAGTTCCTATAATGAACCTTGGGCAAAATTTACTTCTAAATTTATCTTTTAAAAAGACCAAACCGAAGGTTTTATTAACTTTAGTGTGAAGGACCTCGAGTATTATGCAGCTATGCTGATAGCAGGTTTTGAAACATATTTATAGTTTCTTAACATGAAGTTTAGAGATACCCAGAGTGAGTTTCCTGAATTTTATGTAGGAGAATAAATAAATATAAATGTAGTTGTTCAGCTGTTTTGTGAGCTTGTAAAATGAAAAAACCTCTTCTTGATGCACTTCAAAACTACTTCCAGAAAGTGGTTTTTTTTTTCAAGGTTCAGATTTCACTATCCTTTGTTTTTGCTGTGCCATAGGTTGAGAAATCTGGGCAGTTCATTAATAGGCAAGCAAAAATTTGCTTGTACATTTGCCACAAGTGAGCACATTTAAATCCTTATTTACTTTTAATATATTTATTTGCTAATATTCAGTAATTTATATAGTCACAAGTATGTTTGTTTAATTTTTGTTACGATTTTACATTAAAAAACTTCTATTTTTATGTGCTTTTGGGAAGACTCCAAATTAGCTGGAGCTTTAACATTTCAATTCCCCATTTATTCCTTAATGCCAGCATGCCAAAAATTAATACAGAAAGGTCTGAATCTTTAAGATGGGTTTTACTAAAGTGGCTCTGTAAATAGAGGAATAGGAAATCAGCCCTGCCTACAGTACAGCATGGATCCTTTCCCATCAATCCTCTCTGCTTCCAGCCATCTAACATTCTGGATTGCATCAGTTTTCTCACGCCTTATGGTTCCCTCGGGAAGCAGCCTGGTTTTGTCCCTCCCTGCTGCGGGCAAGGCTTGTTCTCTCCTTCTCCAGTCCATCTCCATGGCCGTGCTGGAGGCACTTTGCTTGCTGTGTTTCCCTGCCTTTCAGATTTTACAACTCATTGCTTGATTGCTCTTGGGAAAGGTGCTCTGTTGGGTTTTTTCCCCCTCCTTTCTGGGCTCCTTAGCCTGGCGTGCAGCACTGAGAGGCAAGACCACTGTCCTTCCATTATACTGCTCAGCTACACTTTTCTGAATAAAGCTGGCATTACCTAGAAAGTAAACTGAACCAGAAATAATAGCTTTGCATTTCAGTAAAGGTAAAATATCAGCTCTGTTTGAGTTCATAGCTTAATTTATGTGTATCTTTTGCAAAGAGTAGGGAAGGAATAAAGTGACTCAAGACGGTAACACAGTTAATGTGTTCTGGCTTTGAACTGCACTGATTCCACATGGCAGACATATCAACAATCAGCACCTTGTTTTCAGCTTTTTTAAATCAATGGGCAACTTGCTTTATCTAAAGAAGTGGGCCTTTTTTAGGCCAGCTTTCAGAGGGCACTGTAGCTAAAGTGCAGGTCGGATACTGAACATGTGGCAGAATTGTTTAACAAGGGATATGGTCACTAACGTGATGAGGGAAAATAGTTACAATAAAACCTTACAATGGATAAGGTTAGAGTTTATAAAACATCAAAGGTAAGTGTGAGGTTTCCACACTATGTTACTTTACTCAGTTGTTTGTAAAATTCACATTTCATTTAGCCCTTATCAAATTTCTCAGTTTTTCTTTAGTGCTTTTCCTTAGAAAATGCTATAAATTTCCATTTCTCTCTTGGGAAAGACCCATTAGAGAAATACATACAGTTTGGGGATTAATAATTGGTTTTTCCTCTGTTTTCTACATTGAGACTATGTTAGCAAGATTGTGTTGCCATGGAGATTTTGTTTTATCATTTTAGTGCTTTGATATTAAAATGATTGTAAAGGAAAATACACATCAGGGAAAAAGCAGAAGTATCTTGCATGATTTTTTTAAGAAAAGAAAATCCAGAACTGACATTATGGGCTTCTGCAGTGCTTTCATGTATGAAATGTGCTATTCTAAAATTATTGCATTTGGCAGACTAACAAGAATTCAATCTATGTGGCAGTAATTAACAGAAGAACAAGGCAAAAAGGGTGCTTGAAACCAAAGAGTTTACCCAGTGAATTGTAGTGTATTGTGATAAAAAATTAAACAGCAGAAAGACAATATGTTTGAAGGGCATAGACTTTGATTTCTGCTTTTGATGACTCGCCAAATATAGCAAAATATAACTAACAGTCTCTTTTTCTCACATATGCTAGACTTTAAATTTTTTTTTTAGATTTGTATTCTGTATAGTTGTATTGATTTATTAATGATACAGCAATTCATGCATTATTCTGGTACCTTTTTCTTTTGTTCTGTCTGGCTAGTAATTGTGTGTGAATTATGTTTAAACATCACAAGGTCTTAGTTTTCATTGCTTGATAAATCCTGTAGTTACCACCTTCATTTATCCCTCTCTGCACATACAATTCAAATTAAAAGAAAATATAAGGAAGTAGATGGATTTTATGAAAAGGGAATGACTTTTTCACATGCACTTTTACAGGAATGAACTGTACTGCTGGCTGCTCACCTGTCCTCAGAGTGTAATGGTGGTAATTATTAAGACCAGAGTTAGAATTTCCTTTGAAACATATATTTTCTTAGTTTCTTCAATTTTGATCATTTTGGGAGAGCGGGAGTGGGGAGGGTGCTGAATTTGCTGTACAAATTGGAAATCACGTCTGCATAAAAGAAAAAGGTGTACAGCATTTGCAGTTCCAAGTTTCTATTCAGACACTGAAGACACAGGGTATTACAACAGCCCAGACTGGGTGATGTACAGTGGTAGGCACTGAGCAGTTAGGGTTATGGTTGTTTGACATGAAGTGACTTTTTTCTAGCTTGGTTTAGTCACGGGCTTGGAAGGAATTTGAGTAACTTAGGTTTGAAGTTCACATTTTCTCTGAGTTAACTTGCTGGATACAATGCTTTTGCTAATTAACTTGACTTCTAAAGTAGTATCTCCTTTACTTTAGAATCAGAAGGAGAGAACTCTAAAGGAAAAGCATTGCCTGCTTCCATAATTTTTCCAGTAATGGCAGGCAACCAGTCAAATCCACACAGTACAAAAATCAGGTATGAGCTGCCTTCAGTACCAGCAGCATTCATTGCTGTTTTATCCTTGTATCTGCACAGGATTGCTGATGTTTAACATTTATGGTAGGAGGTCTGTATTGAACCTGTTGTGTTGCTTCTCAAGTGTGGTGATGTCTTTCAGAAACAAGACTTTCATAGTATTGTATGGTGACAGGTGGGAGTTGAAGAACATGTGCCTGTTAGAGTGAGCATGATCATGATTTAATTGTTGCAGGTGAACCAGCATAGTTCAGAGTGTGATGGTTGTGAACTGGTGCCATCTCTTAGCAGCATAAAATAACATCTTTTAAAATAAGTGGTACTAGAGGTATGAGCTACATGCTCTACTTGCAAGAGACAAATATTTGGGGGATTTCTGTAGTGGTTCCTGATGTTTACAGGAGGGCACAAATGCACTGAGGAACAGGAGCTGGTGTTCCTGTGCCGACCATGTTGAAAGTATCAGTGTTCCTGAGGAATGTCGCAGGGACCTGTGGTTGCTGCTTGAAAGGGGGTGGAGAAAGTAGCATGTGGTTCTGGAGGAAGTCATGTAGACAGCAGTGCTGTCCTAAGCTTCACTGTAGCAGGGTGAAGTTTCATAGCCTTATTAAGCTGGTCTTAATGTAGAGCTGCTACCAAAAGGGCTTAGGCACAGGTCATTTTGTTGACCTAACCTAATCTACTGGATAGGTGCTACTGAAAAGGGAGAGACTTGGTTACTTGTTTTGCTTTTTCCTTGTGTAGGCTCTGCAGTTATCTTTTCTCGTGTTAGCTTTAGCTGTTTAGACCTTTCAATTAGTTATTTTCATGTGCAAGAAAGGTTTGTTTGGGTTTTCATCTGTTTCACCACTGCTGAGAGTTGGAGCTGTTGACATGCACATCTGATTAACATCTGATTAGTGTTGATATTGTAGTTTGAGTGGCAGTGCTTAACCAGGAGTGAAGGGAGGGTAACCGTTGAGACCCCTCCTTTTATATGTGATTGATACCTTGTGTGATTTACCTCAGAAAGCAGGTCCTGGTTCTGTATTCCTTAAAGCTCCATCGGTGCTGCTGAATGCATCTACTCCAGGGGTGATTCCTGCTCCTGAGACACACTGCTGTATGTGAGGTGGCAGAATTTATACTGGTGTGGGGCCAGTGTCCTGCACAGCAGGCTGGCTGTGTTCATGTTGAGGGCTTCTGCTTGGGTCCTCTGTGGTACCTCTGGGGCTCTAAGCCTCAGTTAATCCCGTGTGAACCAAATGTCTGAACAGGAGAGAGCCACGTTGTGTAAGAGGGGTTTTTGTGAAACCGAGGGTTGTGTCACACAGAGGAGCTGTGGGTGTGTGTGAATGGGTGTGCTGTCCTGCAGCACTCCAGTAGGACCAGCTTGGTGCAGTCCTATAATGGTGCCTTTTGGGGAGTGTTCCCCTGAGCTTTATTTTGAAAGAAAAGTTGGATTGCTCTCTGAGGAATATGGGAACAAACTAACATCTGTACAGAGTGGATGAGCGGAAAAATCAAAATACAGGGACAAGCTACTTGAAATTACAGATGTACCCGTGGAGAGGTTTTGCTTCTGTTAACTTCAATTTGATTTATATAGCAGTTTTCCCGAATTGCAGACTGTAAGGTTATAAGTAATACTTTTGACTTAATATAATGTTTTGTAGTTGCTTTCTTTCCTTTTGTTGCAGCATCATAGTTACTTTTAGTCTTTGCAGAGAACTATGTACTGTGTATCTATGATTTTTACATGACCCTGTTGTCTTAAAATTAAAGAAATCAAAAGTATTTAAGGTTTAAATATTTTAATTCTCTTTCTATAATTTTTTCTTATTTCAGGTACATGCAGAGTTTCCTTGAGCTTTTAGAATATGAAAATAAAAGTCCTGAGGATCCTCATGTTCTGGATGAGTGAGTAATTTTATTTTTTTTTAACAGTCCATTTTAAAATAATCTGTCTCTAATACCAAGTGGTTTTGTACTATAGAAAAAACAGTTACTTTATTTGTAAGGTAAAATATGTATAGCAAAAGCCAAAATTGTAATCTGGAGTAGAATGTAGGTATCTAAGTGCTTTTAAACAATATATTTTGTATTTATGCAGACTGGTAGTTTAAGAAATGGCATGAAATGCTTCCCCCCAAGGCTGTATTGAGAAAAATGGATGTGAGACTATACTTGTGTATCAGATACTTAAGACTAAAATGTCATTTTAGTATACATTGAGCTTAGTGCTCTGTTGTGTATACAGTATGTTAACACATTAATAGCTTGATTTTTTTTTTTTTTGTTTGAAAGCATTCTAATGTGTCATTGTTTTTATCTAAAAGCTTTTTTAATAGATTTAATTAGTGGTGTTCACCTACCTCACTGAATAACATTACTTGAGAAGAAAGGAAAACCTAGCCAATTTTCTTTATTAACAAGATCATATTGAAAATGCCATTAGACTGTTTCCTTGAAATGTGCATGCATAAAACAGAGAAGAACCCCACATGTGAGAACAGCAGGTGCAACATATGCATCAGACTTGAAAATAAAACAACGAAAACACACACCAGTCCAACACTAGGGTCTGTTGTTACCCTCCACCTATAGCAGTCAACTTTGTTCCAGGATATTACTTCTTGCAGATTTTTTGTTCCATCAATTAGCTTTCTTAGGGTAATTTGTCTTTTGTATTTCTTTTTAAGCTCTGAAATCCTGGATGATCAAATGGTGCTTTATAGAGAGTTTCATAAAACATCTTGCTCTGTTTTTGCACCATGTGCCCTGTGCTATGCAAAAATGGTGTTTTGCCTTCAGCAAACTTCAGGTACATTAACTGATGTTACATGAGGTCAAATAAGGGCTTTAGGAGGTGCTGCATTTCAGATGTTCTGCTCTTTTGGTTGTGAGCGTGTTATCTGAGATCTTGACACTTCAACTTTTGTGTTTCAACTAATACACGTAGGAGAAGCTCAAGTGCAGGAGTACAAAGTTACCTACATGGCAGAGCTGTAGAAGGAGCTATAAGGATTGTAGACTGGCTGAATTGTAGTGCTATTGAACAAGGGGAAAGTAACCATTTACTCAGAGTGAGTACTATCCTGGAATGCTGCCTGCAGTTTTGGGTTCTACCTTTTAAGAAATTAAAACACTCACGGACAGTACTGTTGTGAAAGGAACAAGATTTAGAGACTTGGATAGTTCCACCTCTGAATAACACTGCAGGCATTTGTTTAGACTGGCAAAAAAAAGATACTTGAAACACTGTAAGTCTGCATGTGCCAAAAAAATAAGGTCACTATAATAAAGGAAAATCGATTGCTGTAACTGGAGAATTAAAAAATGTCTGGTTTTTGTTAAAGTTGAGAATGTGTGCAGGGAAAAAGTAAAGATTGTAATATTAATGAGAACAGACTGAAGACTATAGAGCATCCCATTTGAAAAACTTTTATAAATAGATAACTTTTTTTAATAATAAGCATTCTAGGTGTGCTTATTCTGTAGAGGATAAATCAAATCAATTTTTCAACCATGTCTAGCTGTTATGTTTTGTGGTTCTCTATTTACTGTTTGCTGATGACACAGGAATTTCTGTTTGTGACTAGTTTATCGGCAGAATTTCCTTTATGGGATTAAGTTAACAAAACTGAGGTGTCTGTTGCCCTTTGAGATGGCATGAGCTGTCCTAAACATCTGAGTGAGCTTGGCAAATGTAACACAGGTCTTTTTAAGGCTGTAATGTCCTGGATGTGTAGGTTGAGGCAAGGTGGTTTTGTAGCTTCTGAAACCATCTTTGGTGTTCTTTGTTTAGGTGACTGAATTTCAGCTTTTTATCAACTTCAGAGGTTCAAGGTAGATCACAGTATAATAAACAAATATATTTATAAAGGCTAATGAGTGGTTCTCTTGGAGATCTATTTTTAGAGTCACATAAATTACACATGAATTATCTGATTCTGCAATATGGATATAGCATTCTTGATATTGTTTCATGGCAACTGCAAATATTGTTTGCGATGCTCTATATGAGTATGATAGAACAAACATTTCATAATGAAGCAAATATCAATATCATTCAGGATAACTGTTTGTTAAAAGCTTTGAAATCTTGCAATTATTGTATTCTGTGTAATTCAGTACATATAATAAGGATGCATGGAATTTATTACTACCTATTGAGGTGAAGTTCAGCTAGGGCCTTTGATAGTAAGAGTTGTCTTCTGTACTGCAATCGGCCTGTGAAAAGAGAGTAAAAATGTATTGCCCAGTTAAAGAGCAGATTTGTTCTTTTTGGCAGTATTGCATAGGATATCTAAGATTAGAAGGTCAGATTTACTTTCCTGCTCTGGGATGTCATCTGTTCCTAACTTACTTGAAGCTTATGCCATTTAATTGCATATTGAGCTGTAATTAGAACTTTTCGAAAATTCTTTACGAACTATATCTTTCAAAAATACTCTTAACTATGTCTGTATTTATCTTATAATAACCCACAGATAAATCTAACAAATTTCTCAACTCCTGTATCAGTATTCCATGTTGCTGCTATCTAGCCCTATCCTACTTTTATGTCATGTGGTCAGAAGCATAACAGTATGGTCAGAAAGTATCAGGAGTGCTGGTAGTTAAATGAGCTGCTTTTCAATGGGAAAAACCCCCACATATCTGAGTTTCTTTAAGTTTGTATAAAAGTTTTCTGTTCTTTTCTGATTGCACGTATCATTACATATGGAATTTGAGCCATTATCTGGGATTTTGTTTTAAGTGTCTTTAGGGATGCATAAATAAGAATAGTTCTTCAGATTGGTTTGTTTAAAGAAAAACCTGGAATATTAAAAGGTCTTTTGTTTTTCGGACCAAAGCCTTTATTGTGCAGGCAGTATCTGTGGGGTATCTCTGAGTGCCTTGCAGCCTAAACAAGGGGTTGGAGCAACTTCATGTCCTGGCTCCTCTCCCCTGTCCTGTTCCTGTGTGGAATGTGCTGTAGAACAGTACATTTTGCATGTTAGTGTTACAGGGTGTATGGCTTCTAGTACAGAAGACCCAGCCTTGCATCCTTTGGTCATCGAATGCCCGTCCTTGTCTGAGGCCTGTGGGATATCAGGTGATCCAGACATTTCATGATGGCCCCCATCTCTTCTTCCTTTAGCTTAATTAGTGTCACAAGCTGTGAGTCTTGCCTGTCTGGAAGTGCCTTTGGTCCAGTACCGTTCCAGCAGTTTCTGTTTGGAACTGAACATGGTGTCCACCTCAGACACTCAAAAAGCATGAAGAATAACAGAGCAGTTGATTTTTAGAAATTAAGGAGTGCCTTGTTGGACGTTCTGTCAGCTGAGGTGGACTTCAGTTTCTGTTCTGGCTAATCAGGGTAACAGTAGCAGAGGAGAGAGGGGAGCTAAACTGATGATTCAAGTAGGTTGGATATCCACAGATGTGCTCTATCAATGTTGACAGTGGTTCTTCACTTACTATTTTCTAAAATAGTGCAACGCTTTTATCAGTTGAACAGAAAACTGTCCCCTGACTATTTGTGGTTTTATCACTGCTTGTCTGGGGAGCCTGCTCTGGTGTTCTCAGAGTTTGGGCTCTCTTTCTGAGCAAACCATTTTCTGTATTAGTGTTACAGTATTATAGATGTCATTCATGTACCAGCTCAGCTGTGTGTGAGGCCACAGTGAGGTGAACTGGGAAATGGATGTAGTGGAAGAGTAACTCGCTTTCAGCTCTGTGGTCCGTAAAATATTACAGTGTGTGGCCAACAAAGGCAGCAGTGCCTCTGCAGTGGCAAGGGTGAGTGGTTATAGGAATAGGTGCAGAGACTAAAGCTGATGTTTTCCAGAGTTGCCCAATTTCTCTTCACTCCTAGTGTATGAATTGGAGGGCAGATGGATATTCACGAGCATTACCTTTTTGTGACTGTTTGGACAAAAAAATCCTTTGAAGGGATTCTTTTCCCTTGGCATTGTTCCAGTGAGGCGTGTCAGAGCTGTTGCCTTCTGTTGGTTAGCAGACCTTATGAAGCCTCACTGCAGCATTGCCACATTACATGACTGTCACTGTCAGTAGTATGGACATTTGTCAAATGGTAGGTTACTTTTACCTTTTTGATAACAACCTTTTTTGAGCTGTAGAGGGGTCAGGTGGAAGTTTTTCCTCAGTTCTGCCCAGCAGTGTGATAACAGGAGAGCCCTAAGATAAGGTGTCTATGCTTGGCGAAGGGTGCAAATGGGCAAGTGTTTGAAATTTCCCAAGATGTCACTATCCAGTAAACACAGGAGGTTGAAGCTTAGTTTCAAAAATTGAAGGGTTTGTAAAAAATGCTGTTCACATGTGCTCTCAAAGGACATTGCTAAAAGACACTTAGTTGCAGCCTCCCGAGTTTCTTTGCTGATTTTTCACTTTGTGGCCCTCTCAAGGGAGGGTGTGCAGGGGCGTGTCCTGGAGCTGGGAGTCGCTGAGGCCATCAGCTGCCAGCGTGTCTGAGATAACACACACAAGGGACTTGGTAAACAAGGAACCTTCCTTTCTGCAGCATTGCAGTTAAAATAGTGGTTCTGTAAGCAGTTTGAGCTAAGTAAATATTGGAGTATGTCTGATTATGAAGGTGCCATTTTGTTACTTTTACGTAATGTGAAATGCTACTTTGTTTTGAACTTTGATAGTAGATAATGCTTTCTAGTAGAGAAATCTTTCAGAGTGTGAACTTTTACCTCTCTTTCTGGTAATGCTCAGCTGCCAGCTAGCACTGATTCAATAAAGAGCAGCCTTTCAGAAAAAAAACGAACCATGGCATTTCTTGCATTTAAAAGGATTTTTACTCTGCTCATCACTTTCTTGTTTTTCATCTTTCAGGTAATAATATCTGTGAGAGACACTAAAAACATTCCCATTGTCTTTATATTGACTTTCTTATGCTTGTTTTCTTGCACTGTAATGACAGATCAAAACAGGATAATATATACAGGTTATTAGGAAGTTATTTAATGAATGTCATAACACAATTTATTTCTTGTATTTGCAGAATTTTTTAGCCTTCATTTATTTAACACCTGTGGTAATGCCTTAAGTATGCTTCTGTTAATACAGAAACCACTGAAGCTCACTTAACTAAAGTAGCTTCTTAATAATTTCTCATTTGTCAAACCAACTGTATTATTTATGCTTTGTGGTTTTGAAAATACACAGAATTGTGGACAAAAAAAAGTAATTGGTAAACAAAGTTTTCAGAGCTGTTCTGGAGTATTCCCAGTTAATCCCATAAACAGTTTAAAAATTGCTGGATATGGTCTCACACATTTTAAGTACAGTAAAAGCTCTGTGGATTTCAGGGTCGTAGCAGGTAGAGGGACTGTAAGGAATGAGTTCTGATTTCTGCTCTGCTACTTTGAAATGTGCCTGTATTCTTCTTGTGTTTGCTCCTTTAAAAGCATCTGTTTGATGGAAACACGAGTGAACTCTGTTGTCTTGGAAGACGGAACAGGAGGTTTGTCATATCAGTGCAATAATGAGGCATTCCTTTATTATATATTTAGTTCTATGCTGACTGAGCTTCTGCTAGGATTTTGCTGGTCTGCAGCAGATAAGCCTAAGCCCTTTGCCCTTTGGCATGCTCTCTGCATTTAAGCACTTCGGTAGTGGGGTATTGATGAACAATTTGCCCTCTTGGCATCAGATATATATTGTGGATAGTGGAGGTATTTAAAAACAAATAGCAGAGCAAACAACAGTGAGGACAGAGTGCTGTCAGTTCTGTTTCAGATGTGACTGTAAATGTTGCTTCCAGCTCTGCTCTTCAGCAGGGTCTTGTTGCTCAGAAACAGAGAAGCAATGCAAACACAGCCAGGCACCAGTCTCTAACATCACCTCTCAGAAGTAACAGATCACAGAGTCAAGACTCAATAAACACAAAAAGTCTATAAGACTTTTAGGCGTTATATGTTCTAAGCTGCCCAGTCAGCAAGACTGGTAAGAGAACAGTCATTCTGTATTGTGATAGCATTTAGAATGGGGAATTAGGCAGTTAAAACTTCCCCTTTTCTGTGCAACATAGTGTTGAAAGACTGCTGAACTATTTGTTAACACACAGGCAAAAACTAGTAGCTAGTCTTAGGATCAGGGAAAAACTAGTAAAAAGGAATCCTACATTCCTTTGCAGCTGGGAATGTAGAGTGGGAGAAATTATTTTAAGAGTATCACTTGTTAAGAATGGTGTAAAAAAAAAAATTACTGCCTTGACTAAGTGGTGCTGAAAAGGAAGAAAACGATCCAATTTAAATGTGGTGACCAATGGCTGGTTTTTTTTACTTTTCATGACCTTTATTCTTTCCCTTGCTCATTTGCAGGGGGATTGGACTAAATGACCTTTCAATGATTTCTGTGATTTTTTTCATTAGCTGGTGTATATTCTACTTTTGATAAAAATAATGAATACATTTCTTTTCAGTATTCATTATAAATCTACAGAGTATGTTCTGTTGATATTTTTTTTGAAAAGGATCTGTAGAGTTGCAGATACAGGCATAGCTGAACAAGTCTTCCAGCTCTGCTTTCTTCAGAAAACTGTTTTTCACCATTTATACTTTCTAAAACAACATTACATAAGCATTGTGGTGTTAACATTAATTTAATATTGGAGAGTGTAGCAGAGTTGAGTAGTACTGATTTTTCATATTTCTGCTTTAGAAAGCTATTAATAATTGATATTTTAGGTATGTATGGGTTTGTGTGTGTGGGGAAAAAAGGATGAGCACATGGAAGATCATAGGTGTTGAGCTGCCATGGCAGGAGAGACAGAAATCCTTCAGGCTGTTTCAAAGGAAATGCTTGTTAGACGCAATGAGAGCTTCGTTGTATTCACTCTGCCATCCAGTGGTGTCAGAGGAAACTGAACAGTAGTCACACAATTACCTGTCCTGAGATTCTATCTTAGCCCAAGAAATGCCAGGTGAAGGAAATGTATTCAGAGTTCACTGCATGGGTTGAGGTGTTGGGAAGGAAACACGAATTTTTCTAAGGAAATTATGAAGGGTGGTCAGGTGTTTTTCCTGAGTTTCCTTTCCAATCTCCCAGCTACTGTTAGAAGTTGCAGGAGATGACAGTTATGGTAGTGCATATGATTGCAGTGAAAGAGAATATTTTGCTATCCATCAATGTTGAAGAGAATGTTGATTTAATTTCAAGGAATATTTGGGGAGGAATAACTTAATTTGGGACTCTAAATGCTTCTTCACAAGTCTTGTGAGTGAGAGGTTATCAAGTGCTTCTCTTTAAATAGGCTTATTTAGGTACTATATTTTTTTATTTTCCCTCTGATATTTTGTTATTGAATGGGAGGCATAGTAAACAGATAATATGGTTATGCTGTTGTTGAGTTTAATTTTATTTCTAATAATCTGTTTCTGATTTTGTTTCCTCCAGCTTTTTAGATGTTTTAATTAAAGTCAGGAACAGACACAATGACGTGGTTCCAACCATGGCACAAGGGGTGATTGAATACAAGGAAAAATATGGCTTTGATCCGTTTGCTAGCAGTAACATCCAGTATTTTCTAGACAGATTCTACACCAACCGCATCTCTTTCCGTATGCTTATTAACCAACACAGTAAGTAATTGCTCTTCTCTTGGAAAACTCATTGCTTGTAAACCTGAAGATGAAGCTTTGTTTTGATTTTTCTTCCTTACTCATGACTATTCTGTGCTAATCATGGCAAAGGATATACTAGCAACTGGTTAATTTTCTACTTTGCAATGATCGGAAATGAATCCAAAACACCAGTGTGCTTTCTTTTAGAATTGTCAGTCTTTGTTAGTGTGGCTGTCACTTTTTAGTCTTGTTGGCTTGTGAAGTGATACATGAAGTATTTTTAGGTAGTAGTAGAGTAGCTGTATCTTCCTGCTCACAAAGCTTTCAATATAATTTGTAGAACTCATATTTATTTCATAATGAAATGCAAAGATGCCATAAATTTTGAACAGGTTATGTATTATACATATTTTTTTCCAGCAAGTTATCTAGACTTCCTTGCCTTATAAAGAGGTTGAGTATTTGTAACTGAAGTTTTAAATTGTATCTCTTGTCTTCCCTTACTGCCTATTTCCTATTTATGGATAAATGCTGGAAGTAGTCATCATTTGTCATTAGGTTCTGTTTCATTTGTTGTTACTAATAAACTCACTTTTTTATATTCGTGTTACAGAGTGAAGGGAGTTACTTGCACAGCTCCTATTAACCAGTATGTGCAACCATGCAGAAAGTGATGTGTGTAAAGTTAAGGACAGTCTTCTCATCTGTTTTAGTGTGTGTTGTGCATTTTAGCTCTAGAGCTTCATTCTCTGCTCAGTGTTCTGCTTTTCTAAGCTCTTAGAAGTTGTACGCTACAGATAATGTGGATGCTGGAGTATGAGGTGTTTTACTACAAGTCGTGTGTCTTTCCAGTAACCTTTCTTGTAACTAACAAATGCCTTGCTGTGTGTGTACAGATAACTTGAATGTGGCAAAGCATATAAAATGAGATAAATGTACAGTTTTTTCTTTACTTGCGCCTGGGCAGAGAAGTGACAGACATAAAACCAAGTTAAAAGGCTTTCATAGAAGAGTTCTAGCAATCAAATACATTGTCTTAATAGAATTCTTGGGCTGAATGCTAGCATAATTTGCACTAATTTTAAAATATTAAACTTGATTCATTGAACTGAACTAGCTTTTCCTATGGATCCTTCTCTTTAACTGGTTGGAGCTTAAAACTGCTTGTAGATGTTTAAAGTTTAGTTAACCTTGTATAATGTCTCTGTGTTAACAGTGTTAGTGATATGTCTGTTGTGGCAAATATTAATTTTGAAGCACTGAAGAAGAAGATAATTGGAAAGCAGAATGCAAACCCAAGTTTTTACATAGTTTGCATTTCTGTTCCTACCTTGCTGGGAGGCTGTTTCCTACAGCCCTGTTCTACAGTGCCCAGTGTGCAAGCTTGTTGTGCCCAGGGTAGGAAAAGCTTTCAGAGCTAGACTTATTCTCACCTCATGCTGTACCTGCTTCATGTCAGAGCTCACTAACTTGCTAAAATGGCAGAATATCACTCCTGAAATAAAGTACAAAAGCTTTCTACTTCTTTGAGAGTCTTCTTTAAACTCTTGGTCAAGGGTCTGGTACTCACCAGACTTGTACAAAAGGGAGTGGGGATCATACTGCTGAGATCCAGGGAGAAAGTCGAGTGAGTGAGTGAGACCTCTGTGCCAGCTGTGAAATTGCAGCTTAGGTGAGTGTAAAAGGCTTTTAATGATGCCTTACAGTTCCACAGTCCTTTTTACTGTAATGTTTTCATTGTTGTGAGTGCTTCTGTTCTGACATAAAATGTAAAACACTTAATTCATATCATTAATTTTATCTAATTTTTTATAATCTGCTTTGAAATGTAGGTTTTTCACCTTAACCCTCCCACATCATGAATTCTGTTTTAACTAGTCTTAACTGTAAAAACTGAAAATAAAAAAAAACTGGGAGGCAAGATGAGCAGTCAGACAAGTAGTCTTCTTAAATGAGGATTCTGGCAATTTGCTAGATCTTTTTACAAAATGATGCAGTATCCAGTAAATCTCAGACACCATCAGATTTCTGGCTTGACTCAAGGGGAATAAATAATTTAATACCATTTTTGTTTTATTTTAGCACTTCTTTTTGGTGGAGATATTAACCCTGCTCATCCCAAACATATTGGAAGTATTGATCCTAATTGTGATGTGGCAGAGGTGGTTAAAGGTAAGATGAAGTTTATATTTTTGTTACTGAAATCCCCCAACTTAAAATATTCAGAAATATTTTATTGAGATACAAGAAACTGAAGGTGATTTAAATCCATTTCTTTTTTTCTTATTTTATTAAGTGAAAGTTCTGCTCACAATAAAGCCCTAGGCTTATTGAGACTTTCTAATGTCTTCATTATTGAGCAGAGAGAAATTTTTGGTCTGTTAACAGAACTAAGAAAGCAATTTGATTCTTAATAGCTTTAATCTGTACTTTTAAATACTGGATGAAGTGTCTAAATGTTTTGTTACACTTTAGACGTTTTCCTCCTGAAATACTTAGAAGCAGGTTCTCGTGTACTGCTTTTGTATCACATGCTGGTGTTACAGGAAACTAAGTAAGTGAAATTGCCATTTTGTTTAGTTTTGTTTAGCTAGGCCTTTCAGTAAAGTGACCTCAGGTGTACAGATACCCCAGTGAAACTCCACATTCCTTTGTCATCTGATCATACCACAACTTGTTCTGTCTCCTGCAGAAGACACGGATGTGATGGTTGTACCTGCCTGATCTGGCATAGCCACAACTGTCCCGTTGGCACTGTGTTGTGAAAGTTTCCATGCTCTCAGAATATTAGTGAGGAGGCATGAGGCAATGCTGGCTGCTTCAAGAACTCCTCCATGGAAGGTTCACTCTCTGGGTGTCTCTCTTTGCAAGCGCAGGTCTCGCTGAATTCCAGGCTCTGTCCTTCGCTGCTGCTCGTTCAGCTGCAAAGGGAGGAAGAATGCGTTTGTCCCCTTCGCTTTCTCTCAGCCCGTGGTGAAGTGAGGGGGAAACCTTTCTTATCTCCAAGTCTGACCTGTAGGATAGCTCACTTTGTGGTGCTTTTTACAGCTCTCCTACAGCTTTTTTTATAGCTCTTCTTGGCTTCTAAGGTGGTCTTTTTCAGCAGCTTTTTTTTCTTTTGATTTGCCTTACTCCACTTTGGCCTCAGCATTTTATATGTTACAGCCATGTTGTTTATTTAGCTTTGCCTTCTAATAGCAATATTTGAATCAATTTTGATCATCAGATTCACAGTTGCTGCCTTGTTCAGGGGAGTGCATAGTGTCAGAAGATGCTAAGTCCAGTTTTCAAACAAGTAGCTAAAATAGATCATTTGCAACACTGACTAAGGAAGGGCATAGCAAACTGTGTCCAGTGCTGCCTTTCAAAGAAAAGAAAAGTCCTTAAAGACAGGGGCTGTGTAGTCCTAGCGAGGAGTCAAGGTGATGGTGGCCTTTTCCTTGTAGAATTGGTGGAGGGGTTAATTTATGTTCTGTATGCTGTGCTAGCTCCCAAATGTTCTGGTTCACAGGCAGCATTTTGAGCAGATTATTAGTTAAAATGTTGATTTTTGGTACTGTATATTTTATCTATAAGCCCTGTATGCCCTTCAAACAATGAATTATTTAATCAGTTCTTGCTTCATTTATGAAGCAGCTACACCAAGTGTCATGTCTGTGCTGCCTGTGGCTGTCTCTGTCTTGCTGACTGTCCTGCAATAAGACTTTTGAGCTGATAGCTAATTCAGGTTTTTTCCTGGACCCAGGAGTTTAGATTTACCAATAGATCCTTCACTGTTATTGCTACTTAATATCCATCCACACCATGAAGCATGCTTTGAACTTCACAGTCTTTTCCACTGTCTTAGTACTCTGCCAAAGAGTTGGCTTTTAGATAAGAAACCAGAAAGAATTCTTTCAAATACAGAATTACAGAATGGGTCAGATTGGAAGGGAGCACAGCAAACCATGTGGTCCAGCCTCCCTCCCTGCTCAAGCAGGGCCATCCCTGCACACATGGCACAGGATCGTGTCCAGATGGTTCCTGAACATCTCCAGTGAGGGACACTCCACACCCTCTCTGGGCAGTCTGTGCCAGTGCTCGTTCACTACACAAGGAAGAAATTCTTCATGTTCAGGTGGAACTGCCTGTGCATCAGTTTCTGCCTCTTGTCCCATTGCTCAGCATCACAGAAAAGAGCCTCCAAAAAGGCTCCATCCTCTTGCACCTGCTCCTCAGATGTTCTTAGGTGTTGATGAGGTCCCCTCTCAGTTTTCTCTTCTAAGGGCTGAACAGGCTCTGCTCTCCTCGTAAGAGAGATGCTCTGCTTCAGTCCCTTAACCATATTTGTTAATATGGACCCACTTCAGGATGTCCAGGCTTCTCTTGTCCTGAGGAGCCCAGAACCGGGCCCAGCACTCCAGACAGGCCTCACTGGGGCTGAGTGCAGGGCAGGATCCCCCCCTGCCCTGCTGGAATGCTCTCCCTAATGCACCCCAGGATCCCATTGTCCCCCCAGGGCGCTGCTGGCTCAGGGACAGCTCATTGCCCAGCAGCACCCCAGGCCCTTCTCTGCAGAGCTGCTGTCCAGCAGGTCGGTCCCCAGCCTGTGCTGGGGCCTGGGGTTGTCCTGCCCCAGTCAGGACCCTGCACTTGCCTTTGCTGAATTTCAGACCATCCCTCTGCCCATCTCTCCAGCCTGCCAAGGCCCTTCTGAAGGGCTCACAGCTCTCGGGGGTTTCAGCCTCTCCTCCCAGCTCTGAGCCAGCAGAGAACTCACTGAGGAGGCCTCTGCCCCTTCCTTCAGGTCACTCATGGATAAGTTAAACAATATTTCCCAGTAATTTTTGATTCAGTGGGAAGCAGTGAAGAATCTTATGCAGCTTTTCCCTCAAAAGACCTTGAAAATTAAGTATTGTAAACAGTATTGTGTTTGGAAAATCTGAATTTATGGCTGCAATGTCATCCTTTATTTGAGATGGAAAGAACAAGTATTAAATGGTGATCAAGAAATAAAGAGTGGATTTTATAGTCAGCCTAAGATTATATCTTTCTGGTTTTCAAGCTCTGAACAGAGAAGAAAAAGCTTCTCTCCAGTACTGTGGTTTTCTTTGTAGAGCTTTAGATAGTTTTCCCTTTCCTTACCAATGGGCTGTGAGTGTACAGAGAAAAAGGGATTAGATTGGAAACCAGCTTCATGCTTGTAAACTAGCGCTCAAAGTGACTACTCTGTTTGTGGTTTTTTACAGGGAGGATGAATACTGCTGGTCATCACTAGAAGATTTTGATAAATCAGTGTTTGTTCTGTTATTTTGTAGATGCTTATGAAACAGCTAAGATGTTATGTGAACAGTACTATACAGTGGCACCTGATCTGGAAGTTGAAGAATTCAATGGTAATTATGAAATTAATTTAACTGATGTATGTAAGAAAATGCATTTCTGGTATGTGTGATTTCTAGTTTTGTTAATTCATTGTAAGTTATAGTTTGCACTATGCAATTACTTTTGTACTAATGTGTCTACGTGGGCACCCGATTTATAGTTTATCATGATGTTCACTTCTTTATGCTGAATGCAGAGTTCTATCTGCTAAATTCACCATCTCTTTAAAGAAAATTAACCAAGACTCCTCATAACTGAGGAGACATGCCTGCTTTCTAATCTTCTAACAGAACTGAAACTTGTTTCATTCCAAAGTATGCTTATAAACCCATGAATTCCACTGACACTCTCAACACAGTGGTGAGCCCTTCTGTGTAAGATGGCAGAATTGGAATTTTTATTAGGTAGTCCATGCTTTAAATCCTATTATAAACTTCTCATATGAAAGAAAATCTGTTTCAAGTTGATTGCAGAGATGAAAATTGGATGACGCAAAACTGATGAGACAGGTTGTGTCTGCAGCATATTGACTGCTTTTTGTTCATTATTTTATTGACAAAAGGGAGCTTATTTTTGTTAGTTAAAAAAAAAAGTCCTGAGTGATCCTCTCCCAGATTTTGGACAACAGCCAAACATAAGACTAACATGATTCCAAACTTCAGCAGAAGAATTGCAAAAGTCTCAGAAATAGGTAACACTCAGTGGGAGAGTGTGATACATGGAATATGTATTGCTCAAAGTACTACTGAGAAGTGTAGAAATATTTCTCTACACAAGGTGATACTGTCAGCAGTGATCCATCTCTCCCAAAACCAAAGGACCCAACCTTCCCCTTTTGAACCGAGTGGTGCTAGAGATAAAAGTACTGAGTGTTGCAGCAGAGCAATCTGTCAATGCAAAATTCATCTGAAGGCATAAGAAAAAAGATCAAACAGTAGAGAAAGCAAGTGCTGGAACTAAAAGAAAAAGTGAATAAAAAATTATCTGTTTCCTTTAAATTAGCTCATTATCAGTATAAGGAAAGCAACTTTGCAAATTACCTCTCAAGAGCAACAGTAACTCATTTTCCATCTCTGTGCTTCAAACAAGTGTGAGTCGGTTTGCTTGGATTCGGTGAAGCGTAAGGGAATGGGAGTATGGACTGACAAAATTAACATAATAAAATATCAAGTTTCCTTGCAGAGCATTGTTTTGGTCTTCTTTTCCTAGGAGTTTTCATTACCTTGTCTCTTAAAATAATGACTGGGATTATTGCCAGCCCTCAGTGCCAAAAGGAATGAAGTTGACTCCAGTCATGTTCTTTGTGCATGTTTTTATCTTCCTGGAATTTATGAAGCAGACATTTTGAGACTTCCCTTCAGTCTGAACTCCTGCTCAGTCTGACTCTCTGTGACTGAATAATTTAATGCCAGTAGATATTTGAATGTTCAGGGATGACTTCATCTTCAGCCCCAAAACTGTTCTGGAATGTATTAAATGCAGCTCTATTATTTCCTGCTTAATCAGTCAATGAGCACTCTGGCATTGAGCTGTGCCAAGTGATTCCTCTCTGCTGAAACATTCACAGTGGGACAGCAGTGGACAAACAATTCAATCATGATTTGGAATATGGAAGCTGTGATATTGTTTGCAGTATATTTGAAAATTTCCATGAATACTTATGTTTTGTGTGTTTTAATGAAAGGAAAATATGTAGTTGTTTTTAGAATATTTAAACAGTGGGTTTTTCTTTGTCAAAGAATCTTTTTGTGCAGCAAATATTATGCTTAAGTAGTATGTGAGCATGTGAAAGTTTCCCACTTAAATAGGAAAGTTTTCTTGGTTAGCATACACTGTTGTATGAAACCAACCACTGCTTAGTGAAATTTTGTATCTAAAAGTCTGCTGACTGGATGGATTTGAAGATCATAAGTATAATGTGTTCTTTCAGGTGATAGCAGTGACTAAAATTTATGTTTTTACTTCACGGAACTAATTTTGCACTGGGAAAAAATACTGTTTTGAAGAAAAATGATTTGACATTTTTATTCTTGGTTTTTTGGTTTTTGTTTTTTTTTCAGCTAAAGCTCCAAACAAGCCTATTCAAGTAGTCTATGTACCTTCTCATTTGTTTCATATGTTGTTTGAATTATTCAAGGTAGGTTGCTCTTGCTAAGATTTGGTAAGGTTTTGTGACCCTGTTACTGTTGAAATTGAGATTCCTTTCAGTTACAGCTCTTAAATGTTATTTGTTTTCCTTTCTTAAGCTTATTTTTAAGTTTCAGACACTTCACTTTTTTAAAAGCCAGACTTAACTCCCTCTCTTATGACCTTGTGTACTTAAAAACTGCCTGGTTTCCCACTTCTGCTGTTGTGCTTTTGTAGCTTTTTTGATTAACTTGGAACACTCATGACAGTCTAGTTCTGCAGTGATGGAATATTCATAACCTTGCAGTATTTATGAGTTCGCTTCTTTACTGCATATTTGAGGACTGATTCGGATCAGTGTCTTTATTGTGAAAACAGGCCCTGTTTGTTTGAATAGTGTAGATGACAATTTGTTTTGGTTTTGTGTTTTCTGAATAATTGGAACAAGAGTGAAAATGGAGCATGTGAGAACTCTTACATGGTTTGAAAGAAGAGAAGCATCTCCAAGGGGTGCAGCTGAACATCAGAAGTTGAGGGGAAAACTTGTATTTGGCCAGAGAGAAACTTTTTCAAAGTACTCTTTGTTGGGATTTGATTTCTGACAATTGTCAACAATGTTCATTTAAGTCTCCTCCCGTTTTGCCATTTGTAACATTAATTTTGGGGCAGAACAGATGAGAATTTGTATGGTATATGTCAATATGTTTTTGGTACAAGTCATGAAACAGGCTGAGGCCAGTAATTTGGAGCTGTAAAGAACTGGGAGGGACTGGCAGTGGAACCTCTGTTAACATGAAGTCAGATTGACAGATGGTAACTTAAAAATTGTGACCCAGGCTGAGAAAATCAAAACTGGCTTTCTGTGGTGAGCATCACTGTTGGTGTGGTGCACTATGGAGGTGAAGGATGTTCTCATCCCGTAGATATATTTACTTATTTCACACATGGGGGAAAAAAGAAAGTCTTGCTTTGTTTTCTCTGACTATATCAAATAAATAAAAATTATGTATAACAAGTTGTAATGTAAAATTTTAACTGGACAATTAATTGACTTAATGGCACTTAATTTGTGTTAAATACAGCCTTTTTTGTCTTGTACACAACTGTAGGACAGAGTAGATGCTACAAAATAAATTCAAATTCTGACTTGTCACAAAAAGCTTATATGTTAAGGTTAGAATCAAAGAGACTATTTTCTTTTATCTTCAGAATTCAATGAGAGCTACGGTGGAATTGCATGAAGGTAAGAAAGAAGCCTGTCCATCGATCAAAACCTTAGTCACCTTGGGGAAAGAAGATCTGTCTATTAAGGTAAAAGCCTAAAAATAATACACAGCTTGCAAAACTGCTAGGTTTAGAGTAGTGTGACTTTTAGCTTGAAAAAGCAAATTAATTTTTGTATCACCTGCTTCATATTCATTAGAACAAAATATTTTCAGTTGGGAAGGACCTACCAGGAACATCTTGTTCCACTGCCTGACCACTTCAGGGCTTGCCAGTAGTCAAAGTGCATTTGTTAGAGGCGGTGTCTAAACGCATCTTGGTCACTGACAGACTTGGGTCATTGACCCTCTCTCCAGGAAACCTTTCCTGCTCTTTCACTGCCCTTCCCATACAGAAATGCTTCCTGATGTCCACTCTAAACCTCCCCTGATCTTGCAACTTTGAACTATTCCCATGTCCCACCACTGGATCCAGGGAGATGAGATCAGCACCTCCTTCCTCAGGAAGCTCTAGACCATGGCAAGGTCACTCCCAGCTTTCTTTTCTTCAAACCAGACAGCCCCAAAGTCCCTAACTGCTCCTTTAGTATTTCTAAAGTAATTTAGACAATGCTTCTTGATGTTTTGTGGGTTTTTTTCAGAGCCTAACATTTATAACTCTTCCATTTTCATTCCTTAGATAAGTGACCAAGGTGGAGGTGTACCTCTAAGAAAAATAGACAGATTGTTTAACTACATGTACTCAACAGCACCCAGGCCCAGTCTGGAGCCCTCGAGGGCTGTGCCTTTGGTAAGCAATTGCAATATGTATTTAAATGTCCCTTTGCACCACTCTGATTTTACATTTTCCTTCATTGCAACCTGCTGGATCAGGTTTTCCATTGAGGAAATGGTTTATCCTTAGCAAGTCTATCCAGGTAGAACAGAAGAAAATTACTTCTTATCATCACATAGTCTGGAATAGAAAATTGCTTTGTCTGGACATTACGTTCTTGGAA
This sequence comes from Sitta carolinensis, assembly GCA_032173965.1. Lineage (NCBI taxonomy): Eukaryota > Metazoa > Chordata > Aves > Passeriformes > Sittidae > Sitta > Sitta carolinensis. The sequence goes on from CM063283.1 coordinate 102,923,053, forward strand.
ACGAGCATAAAAAACCTGCATAAGCGCAGTGTTTTCACAGGTTAATGGGCAAGATCTTTAGTGCTGTATTACTGAGCAGGGGAATGACCTAATGAGCTCCTCTTTGATGTATAAATTACTGCTAATCTAAGTTTCCTATTGTAAATGGATTAAAAAGGTGGGCCACACTGCTCGGCACTTGAGAAGCACCTTCTGGCAATGCACAAGCTTGTTCTGAAGCTTGAAGGTCATTTTTCTGTAAGTTATGGACTGTAAAAACACATCAGAAAACATTCCTGAACCTGCATGTGGTATGAACATATTTGGTATATTCCTCTTTAATTGGAAATATCTCGTGTGATACTCCTTTGAGATGCATCAAGGCCATATTTCAATTAAAAAGTAATACCCCATAGTTTATTTTAGGCAGAGAAATTATTTCAGTGTTGAATATGTAATTCTTTATAGCAAGCAGGATTTAAAAACATAGTAAATTACTATTTCTAAATTGTTTGAAAACTGTATAGCTACTGTTCCACTTGACTGGTTTTCAGCAGGTGGATTAATACATATACTGTATTTTGCCTCTTTTTATCTCTCTCGCTTCTGATGCAATCCTTTATCTCTTAGCCTGTTGAGAAGTTGATTCTCTAAGAAATTTCCTTTCCCTGCTTAGGAGTATTCTGATCTAGCAGGTTCCTTAGTGGTTGGGGTTTTTTCTGCCCTACTGATTCTTCTGTGCTTCAGGTGCCTTCAGATGGATAATAGAATATGGGGCAGAGTATGAATCACAGGATCGTTAGGAATGGAAAGGCCCTCCCGAGATCAACTCCAGCCTTTGACCATACATCACCTTTGACCAAAAACCACAGCACTAAGTGCCATGTCTGGTTGTTTCCTGAATGCTTCCAGGGATGGTGACTGACTCCAGTACTTCCCTGGTCAGCCAGTTTCAGTTCTTGACAATCCTTTCAGTGGAGAAATTCTTCATGATGTCCAGCCTGAACCTCCCTGGCACAGCTTGGGGCTGTTCCCTTTTGTCCACACGACTATTTTGGATATAAAATATTTAACAGTAAACTGAGGGTAAAATAAGTTCAGAGTGACTCAGAGAGAATGAATTTCCTTTTAGCTTATGAGCAGAAAGTCTTTATGGTGCTGCCTTGGTCCACAGTGGGTACCAGTGTGGCATGGCAGTGCATTGCACTGGTTTAACCCTTTGCACTGTGGGAGGTGTGAAACTCAGTCCTGTGTCTGCACTGGCTTGGTGCAGATCCTTCACAGCTCCTACCTCTGCAGCACATCTCAGTCTTACTTTTCAAACTGCTTTTTTATAGAAAATCTTCTTGAATGTGGTGAGTGAGAGGGAACAGGTCTTAATTCAAATATAAGCTTTTTTCTTTGTCACAAATGGTAGAATCTCTCTTGATGCATAATCTGCCTTTGTTCTGTCTCACTTTTGATCAGCAATTTACTGTATCAGTCTACAAGGATTTTCTGAAACTTGTTCTCAGGATAAACTTATACCTTGATTACCAGTTGTATTCACTATTAAACTGCCTCTTCCTTTGTAGCTCTGATTGTAAAATGTGTTCATCTCAGGACTGACGCTATTCATTTTTCCTTTTTCACTGCATCTTTAGCAATGCATTGCTGTGTTTACTTCCTCATCTTCAAAACTGCTTACTTTGATTCTGTGGCATTTATCCTTGGTATTCTTCTGTATCCCATTTTCAGGCTTTGTTTTCGTTTCCCAGTCTATGCCACTGTAGTCAAACCTACAAAGGATCCCACTCTGTTGTGAGTCTGGCAGCTTTTGCCCTGTGAGTCTGACCAATGCCTGCACAAGACTGAATGTTGAGCAAAACTGTTCAGCTCTGTTATGTGTATGTATGTGCAGAAAGAAAAGAGTCACAAACTCTGAGTCTGTGCCATATCTTGCCACTAACAGGAACAAGGACTTAGCAGTGAAGTTCGACAAGTTATGTGTTATCATCCAGATCCAGTTATAAAAACAATTATGCAATGCTTTGTATGTCAGTCTGGAAATAAAAATCCTTCAGCAGAAAGGTTCCACATAAACCCTCTTTAATGTGCATACAGAAGGAGTTTCTTTATTGTTTAGTACCAAAGACCAAACCACTAAAGAATTACAGTGCTGCAGAAGGTTGGTAGTGTGTCATCCTTGACCTAGGTAATATTCTAAGCTAAGCTGGGATGAAGTGTAAATAGACACATTTTTCTGTTCTAACATTTGTTCCCCTCATTATATGATCCCCTGTATGGTTTATGAAACATTCATGGAATTGGGCAGTGGAAGAGAGGTATCCTCTGTTGATTGGGGAAAATTTTTGCTCCCCGTCATTACAAATGTTGCTTAAGTCCTGCGGAGAAACCTTGTTACCATGGCAGCATGCAGATTCTAGCAGGTCTTAGGTTCATCTGCACTGCACAGAGTACACATTAAAACACATGATCATGTTTAATGATAATAAATTTTCTTAGGGAATTTAGTGGTTCTCTCTCTCTGACAGCATTTGTTTATAGCGGGAGAAATGTGGCTTAAATTAGTTTTAATTTAAATCTGTCAATGCTAGTAACACAGAAATGTAAAAACTTCCTATTTGTTTAATGCATTTAATTTAATTTAAAGCTCTAAGGAGCTTTCCCTTCTCAAATAGCAGATAGTGCTATCACAAACTATTCTGTCCTCTAGCTCAAGCACAGATCTATGTAGTAAACACCTCTTATTTAGTCTTTTGCAAAATAGACCCTCTACCAGGCCAGGATTTAACAAGGTACTCATCTGGGGTCTCTTGTCTCTGTATTTCTTCTAAGTTATCTGGTTTGGAAGGCACCCTAAAGGCAGTGCACAGAGAGGCTGACAGGAAATGTTTGAAAAAGGGCTGAATAAAATAATGATGTGGGCTAGCACGGAGCATAAAGGAACAGGAGACAAACAGAAGTTGGGTTTTAAGGAGGGGTAGTTCTGGAGTGAGGAAAGTAAAAAGTGTTTTCAGTGTTGTTTGATACTGCCCTTTACTTGAGCTGGTCATAGGGATATGGACTATCCACAAGTTGCCTTTTGGTTGCTGTGCTTTATAATTTCTGTAATGTAGTTATTGTCCAGTCTCCAAGAAAAGGAAGTCAGCTTTTGACTTTTTTTTGTTCTATGTAAGACAGTCAAATCAGTTTTTTAGAGGTTAAGACAGAAATCTCTGAACTTCCAAGGCCAGGTGTTGGAAAGTGATGCGTATATCTCTAGTGGGAGATGAAATTTCTCTTTGAGAAATTAACATGATGTTGGGAAAAGTGCAGCTAAGCACTTTTAACTTTGTTAACAGACACTAATAACTATGACAAGCAGGGTGAAAAGGGCACATTTGGCATTTCTCTCATTTTGCTCAGAAGAACTGAGTGAGTGACTGTAAACAAATTTAATACTAAATTTAGAATTCTATAAAAACTAGACAAAAAAGGACAAAAGATACTGTAGTAGATGGACAGCAAGAGAATTTGTGATGGACACTGTAGTACACGTTCTTTAATGTTCACTTTTCCCTCAAGGGATTTCCTATAAAGTGATACCACATTAGCTGTACATAATGCTTGCAAATCCTTCTTCATAGCATTCCCTTTTTTGTATAATTTTAGGCCTTTGTTTATAAAATTCAGGGCATGTTTATCACTTTTCTGTCAGGTTGCTTTTGTAGAAATATTATTGTGGAATGAATTTATTTGTTTTCTGAAAACTTGAAGTGTCTAATTTTTCTCATAGTCCACCCATACTACCTTGCCTTTGGGTTTTTTTCCCAAATGCCTATGTGTTTGAAATAGTTCCTTTATTACACTGTATAATCCTGAAAACTTCAGGTGGGATTTGGGTGCATAACCAGTCACTGTGGTTCTCAGCACATGGGCAGTCATCTGAAAGAGTCATGTGTTTAGCAAAATCTTATTCCCTGGCTCCAGTGAGAGAGACTTGGAGGGTTTTCTTACAACTTTTCTGACAAGAGAGGGTTGGAAGAGGTGCCGAGTGATTGATCTTGTTGCATACGTGGTTATGAATATTAGTTTTGTCAATTTGGAATCTAAACTTCGTACCTATCAAGTCCATTATGCTTTGAAAATTGTGTGGACTGTAATGTGTCTCAGTCCTCAAGATGTCATTCAGTGCTCTGGAGTCTTGATCTTTTGTGAAACAGAGAGGATAATTTGCCTTTTGTTAGTCTGTGTGTTCCTCTGCTGAACTCTGCTGATCTCTGTGGCACTTTGGTATCAGCAGTCACTTAGTAGTGTGACCTAGAGGAAGTAGACAAGAGTTGTCTCTGGCTTTCTTGTGTAGTCTCCTAAGTGTGGAGACATTTGAGATAATAATTGCAGGCTTGGGGGTGAAAAAATATGCTGTCAAAACTCTGATTTTTACCAAAGAAAGAATACAATACTACAGCAATGGTCATCACAGTGAGGAAGCTGTGTAGAGCATTGGTTTGCTTTGCTGGTTGCAGGCAGCATGTATGGTATGCTGCACCTACCTGCCTCTGAGAAAATGCAAATGGACAAGGGAGTTCTAGCAAAGGACTCAGCCCCTTTCATACTAAAAACTAATGCACAGGATAAAATGAGGTTGCTCAAAAGGCTGAATGTGGACTTAGACTATAAGTTGAGAAATAAAGGAAAGTTTCAAAAAGAATTTGATACAAATCTAATATTTAGGTATCCTCTTGTAAATTATTGCAGAGATCTGTTGCAATTTTTAAAATTTTCGTCATGTTTTTCCTTTTGTTCCCTTGTTTTCATAGGCTGGGTTTGGCTATGGATTGCCAATTTCTCGTCTGTATGCAAGGTACTTTCAAGGTGACCTTAAGCTCTACTCAATGGAAGGCGTGGGTTCAGATGCTGTTATTTATTTGAAGGTATGAATTTCACCCTTTCATAAACTAGTAATGCAGTGCAGGTTGTTTGTGGCAGATTTTTCACTCTCCAGCTTGTTTTCCAATTTCTTTTTGCTATCTTTGACACTTTTACCTAAATCACTTACATAAAATCCTAAACCCCAAGGTTATATATATTTATCTGGCACTAATACTAGTTCATTTGCTTTGATTTTTTTTTTTTTTCAGTCCCTGTGTTGGATTGTTGTATTTTGTTATTCTGGCATATGTGGTGAATCTTCCAAGAACTATGATAAGAGATACTTTTGGTTAATGCTTTTTGGTTCCAAGTTTTGGCCATAATAGAAGTGAGAAGACTATTGGCCAACTCCTGACTAGTAAATATAGTCTATTCTATGCAGTTCTTGATGCAATAGACTGTGTTGAGCCTGTTGTCATTTTCTGGGAGAGTCCAGGCTACTCAGGAGCTAAAGGCTGACACTGCTTGAATTCCATCAGGGAGTTTAAAAGAACGGAATGTATAGCTCGTGTAGGTTGTTGGCTTTGCACTGTCACTGTGCCTTGCTATATATAGCAAGTGGGTTGTGGACTCCTGCTTCTGATGGGTTTGATTCCTCTGCATGTGTGTGTGGAGGAAAACAGTCTGGCCTTTTTCAGAGGAAAAAGCTGGCCCAGGGTGCTGAACTGGGTCAGCACCCACAGGTCAGTGTGCTGGCAGAGCCCAAGTGCATTGGGGAGGGAAAGTGTTGGAGTAGCTGTCTGCTCTATGTCCGAGACAAATCTCACTAAAATGTTTCTGACCAAAAATCTTTTTCTTGCTGTGTGGACACCACTCCCTGGAAAGAAGGAAAGTCTTTTTCAATGCTGTTATTTTTTTTTTAACTTGGACTGGGACTTTGAGTATAAGTAGAGCTACTAGTCACAGCTCAAGTATTTTCAAGGTAGTGCTGTGACCTGTCACTGGGATAACTGCAACACTTGTTGGGTACAGAAGTTGTAACTGTAGAACTCCCCAGAGTATCACCTTGCTCTTTAATCTCCAGTGATACCTAACCATTGCTTTTGTTTTTCCATAGGCCCTTTCAAGTGAATCATTTGAAAGACTTCCTGTTTTTAATAAGTCAGCATGGCGGCACTACAAGACCACACCTGAAGCAGATGACTGGAGCAATCCTAGCAGTGAACCAAGGGATGCTTCTAAATATAAAGCTAATCGATAATTTGCCACGTTTTGTCTCTGTTGGAGATGACCTCTGCATTCAGTATAAAGTCTCTGCATTGTTCCAAAATCCTTCAAACCACAGTAGATAATTACTTCCAAACAAAGACCTAATCAGGGCATTGAAAAATACTAAGAACAAAGTGATGATTGGGACTTAAAGGAAGGCACTGAGTACGTTTGGTATGTGAATCCTGTGTACTTCACCAGAATATGCTTGGTTGCTTCAGTCATGCATTGACAAAAGGGATGGCGCTGTGATTGCACTTAGGAACACAATATTGTAACAAAAAGATACTATTTGAAGTGGCCAATTCTTATTCCAATGTAAGGGTTGGAAAATGTGCAGAATCCCTTCAAGTGGTGAATAGTATCTTGCACAGCAGTATGGTGTAAGAGAAAAATTCTAACGTAGTTAAACTTGTGCTTCGTGCGGCATTTTGTATTGCACGGTGTCACCCCAAGAGAATCCCTTTGAGCTCTTCAGATCTTATCTCTAGTGAGTTTATAAATACATAGTTCTAAAAAGGGTTGTGCAGCTTTAAACCGATGCTTTCTCCAAATTCCCAAACCCATTTGTCATGTGCATACAAAAGTTGTGTTGTTATTAAGACGGTAGGACTTCCACTTCTTGGTATGCACCTTAATGATTTTCTTGACACAGAAATGCATTTCTATGCATCTTTCCTTGTTTTGAGGAAAGCTCCTAAGTAGTTAGATCATCTCTCTGTACAAGAAATACTGTCAATGCAGGGACAGGGGGTAATTAAATTTCCTATTTGCCTATCAATTATGGGGAATTGGGGAGGGGAAAGAAATGCTGAGAGTCCAGACAGCCAGTCATATAATTGAATTTGCCTTAAGAGTGTTGGTTGCTTGAAACCTGATTAGTTTAAAACCTGTAAATAGTTTGCAAAATTATTTATACATTCAATGTCTGACTACAGTCTGGTAATCTGAATTTGTAGTGTATATAAAGATGTTGTACACCAGCTTTTGGAATGTGTCATTGGTCTAAGTACATGAAACTGGAAATACAGTAGAAATGGGAGGGACAAAATGTGGCTGGTACCTGGTTGAAGTTAAAAAATATCAAAGACAAAAAGAATGCAAGTTTTTCCCCCTTAAATTTTTCGTAAGGGTCATTGCTGACTATTAGAAAGCTGTTCTTCACAACGTCTTTGCCAAATGCTGTTTCTGATATTATGGCCTTTCAGAAGAACTTGTGAAATTTAGAAGTTCTGGTGATACATTAGCTGTGGCAATAAAGTAGATGAGTGCTCTGATGCACCCTCAGTTTCTCTTAGGTGTTTTGATATTTTTTGGAAAGATAATAGAGATTTTAGCATGGAAAAATGATACTTGTTTACTAAAATTGTGGGGGAACTGTCCCTTTTGTCCTCCCAGTATTTATTTTTATAAAGAACTGATTTATTTGGGAAATGCTGAGAAAATTCCTAGGTATTTTAAAAAAAGAATCTTAGTTTGACTTAACAATAGTACTTTGCACTTCATAGCACATTTCATTGAAGGATTATAAAGTGCTTTGAGCAATAAACTCCATAAGCCCCATTTCTGAGGAGTCGGAAGTTCTTGCCTTGCCTGTTGCAGTGAGCTCCTGAACTTGTGTGAGCAGTGGAGGAGCTCGCAGGGCTCCAGCTCCCGTGGGTGCTCCCACGCAGGGACTGGGATCCGGCCCGTGGGAGCACCGGGCCCTTGTCTCCCTCCCTGCGGATCGGGTGGCAGCAGGGCTGCTGCTGAGGGCTCTCCCTGCTGGTCAGCTGGGCAGTGCTGCCCTGGAGCCCCCTCTGCCAGCTGGCAGCAGGAGGAGGGCGCTGATCTGGGCCCTGCCTGGATCTGGGCACGGCACCGGGACGGTGTGACACGAGTGGCCTCCAGAGCAGCAGCCTCCCTGTGCTGCAGGCACTGCTGCAGAGGAGGCAGGTTGCTGTTCAAGCAATACAGCTGTGCTGCAGGGGTGAAACCAGGGGAATGGTTTGACTGAAACACTGGTTGCAAGTCACATCTACTAAAATTCAGTCATTTATCTTCTGCCCCCACCTGTAACTTCATACTGTTTTTTAAATTATTTCAAATTGTGTATGTTTTATAGTAATTGCAGAGGAGAGTTTGCTTAAAGATAGAGATTTATGCTGAAACTAGTATTTCCTCAATTGCATGTGGTCATTTTTTTATAGAACATTACCCAAAACACTCCAAGGAATCAGGTAGTCTGTATAAGAAACCTGAGTTTCAGCTTTTATTAGAAATTGTATTTTGTAGTAAATCCTGACCTGGTACTTGTTTTTGGCTGTCTCCTCATACATGACAAGGAGAGGGAACAGAAAGCAAAGGAAGGATGGTGACATATTGGACTTGTTTTCATGAAGTGAATGTAGGCCATGGGAGCCATGGGATGTAAGCCATGGAAACTGTGAACGAAAGCTGAAGGTACCATGGAGGATGTTATGGTGTATTAGTGATGTCACTTCTTTAGCCACAATAACAACTGGCTGACTTTCAACACTGTGGAGTGCTCCAGTACTTGAAAACTGAACTCCCCTGAAATGACACCCATTTCCAAGAACCCTGAGCTTGTACAAACACCTCCAAGCAGCAGGGTAGAGCACAAGGAATTAATTCTCTTTCCATTCCCCAAGGTCTTTATAGGGGTGTTACAATGAATATGAGAGAGAAGCAACTTTTCTCCTCTCCAACCTTGTCCAGGCAGCCTGTGCTTTTGTGACATTCCCAGGTGTGCCATCAATTGCTCTCCACTCATTGTCCTTATGCCATGTTCCTACATAGGGGTATTAGTCTGAAAACTTTTAGGAAGAAGCAGCAGCAGCACACCTTCAATTAGGAGAGTCTTTTTCAATGGCTGTACCTGAAAAATGAGCATGGGTGGGTTTTTAATAAGGCTGGTTTAACTACGGATTTTTTTTCAGTTCTACCTCTGATTGTAATCTCTTATAACTATATTTTAATATCTTGGGGATGTTAATTCCAAACTTTCTGATGATACAAAAGTATATTTCCTTTTAATGGATTTCAGAGTTATGGCCTGCTAATGTCATTGCAACCTGCTTGTCTTGACTGTCAGAACATACAAATACAAAAAAATTTTTTCAGTGAAAATGTTCCTTACCTGTTGTGTTTAGTGATAAACTGAACAAGAGATGTTTGCTCCTTGATTCTTCCTGAGAATTTAAAAACAACTTCTGTGTATCATAGTGTAACAAATAGTTTACTTTTTGTCCATTGTGCATTTTTCTGGTGTATGCGTCTTGAATGTAATTTTTTCAACCCCCTGCCTAGTTTAATATTAATAGATAAGTCTCTCCAAATCATGTACATATTTGTGCTCCCTGCTTTTCTAGGCTTTGTTTTGAGGCAATAAGGAGTTTTTCAGAGTCTGCACTTGATGAGAAATATTCAGAAGATAACCAAAATGGTTCTTTTGCAACTCAGGTGCAGGCTTTGCCTGTGTAATTGACTGTGATGACCTAGGAGAGCACAGAGAAAGTCTTTGTCCTGCTGCAGTCTGTGCTATCTCTTTGACAGTGTTTAAAGCAGGTCCATTAGCACATGCTTAAAGAACATGGATATTAATTGTAGTGTTCTTGGAAAACTCAGGCTACTTTTTGGCTATGAAAGGCTACATTTACTGTGCAACTGGGTAGCATTCTTTTCTTTGTCCTCAGAAGCATTTGCTCTGAAACAGCTGTTCACTTTCTCCAAGAAGTGAGCAAGAGTGATCTTTAGTGCAATCTCCTGTTCACCTCCCCCCAGGCATGGTGATACCTTTAAGGTGATACCTTGACCCCATTGACTTGGAAGAGGTTTCCTCTCTCCTCACCTTATTGATAGGCAACTCTAGATCCTTATGTGTGAGGGGCTGCAAAAGTGGTTAAAATTCGTAAAAATAATTCTGTAGAAAACAGCCTAAATGTTTAGTGTTAGTATTTATCTTGAGGATAACCGTGCCCCATTTACAGTGTTCCCTTTCCTTGCTTATTTCCAGGTTGCCATGGTTTCTGGTTTTTTTCCTTGCTTCTTCCTGGCATGCACACCTGTCTGTGGATTAACATATGCAAATGTGTTTTTGCTGAAGTTAAGAGAACATGATGGCTTGTGACAGAACAATGTGTTACTGACTTCAGAGGTTGAGTTTGTTCACAAATGAGAAACATAGCTATAAATTGTCTATAAAATTCAGGGCCGAGTCTTGCAAATACTTGCACAAGTCAACCATGTATGAGAGGAATGCCACTTAAATGAATCTGTTCTCAGGATCAGGACTCAGGCTGTTGATATTAATTTGAAACAATGAAGATTTGTGTAATTAAAGTGGCTTTCTAATTAAAAGTAAATAAGAAAATTTAAAGTTCATGTGCTTTAATTGCAGTATTATGTTGCCTTAAAAGTCCTCAGAAATCAGCACAAAGAACTTGTTTACTTCTTAAATCTGGAGGAGTTTTCATGTAGTACTAGAAGGATTGATGAGTGTATGATAATTCTGACATTGTCCTTCTGGTGTTAACTGCTTTATTGAATTTTTCCTTTGAATTCAATATTGCCCTGAGGTGTTGGACACAGTCCTTAGAAATCCAAGTCCTCTGTGGATCACATCATGCGGAGGCAGTTTCCAGGCAGTGCCCGTGATGCTCTAGCACTGCAGCAGAGATTGTCCTCAGGGGCCTGCAGGCTGGCTCAGCTCACATGGAAGGTGACTGACTCTGCACTGGGGTGTGAGGGGTTTGTCATGTGGGTGGAAATGAGGTCCCTTTATTCCCAAGGCCAGGTACAGGACAGCCCTTCCTGGTGAGCTGCTCTGCGTTGCACTTGGTGTCCACGAGGGAAAGTGGTCTCGTGGTGCCTTTCCTTTGAGGTGGCATTGTTTGAATCTATTAAACCTCTAATGGAGGAGTGAGAAAGTAATTTTTCATGAGAATACTTGGCAATATTTTAAATTTATTTTTGAATCTTCTGTAACTTGTCTTGTTTCTAGTCCACTGTGTATTTGACTTGTGTTTACTCTTATTTCCATTTTTCTTTCTGTGGTTGACAAATAAAATCATGTCAAAAACTACATGTTTTCATTTTTAAGGGACTGGTTTGGTTTCACACAATATGGAGCTCAGTTTGTGATTTGGCAGTCCAAGGTCAACTTCTCACAGTGCTACAGAAGGGCACCCTCAGAGAGCTGCACTTGGGAGCTCAAGAGGAATTTTAGCATATGAGGAGCTTTTGGGCTTGGGTATTTTTCTGCTGTATAAACCTTCTAAAAGCTCAGATTATTCTCGACAGCCAAAATAGCTGTTAGAAACAGGTATATAACACCCAAGGCTTCTACCTTGAAATTTCCTCAGCGTTCCATGGAATTTTATATGCATTCCTAAGTTATTCAAGAAAATGAAAAAACCCAGTTTGTTACCAAGCAATTCCAGAGCAGGAAGATACTTGGGGACCCGTCTTGTTTGGCTCGTTAGCGTTCTTATTAAGTAATAAATGAGGCTCCAGATGGCCAGAATTTTGCTAGAACTGAGATAATTTTCTTTCAGATGAAGAATTTATTTTAAAACTTCAGCTGAGAAGAAATCTGTATGTTGTACTTTTTCACTGCTTGCCATTTGTCATGACTAGGTATTCACAGGAGCTGAGTAGTTAATTAAGTAGCTCAAAATTGCGAAATGTGTCAGCATGTACCACATATTTGACAGTTGCTGCATGTAGAAGAAAGCAAACAGTTGCAGCAGCAGTATAATGAAGATTTATGGTTTTAGGACACAGGCATATGTGGGAGAACAATTTGTAATAAGGGATCAGTTTCTTGCTATACAATTCATGCCTTTTTTAGATGGTGTAGACTTACTCAGTACTTCAATTTGTTTTCAGTGGAAAGAAGTCATGCAGTAGGCAGTTTTTAAATGAAATGAGACATATAAAGCATGTCAGGCATGCTTGATAGGGAAAAATAAACTTTTTTTAAATGTCAAATCAGTTTATATTCATGATCTAACTCAGAGGCTGTTTTTACTTTAAGCTTTTGTATCATCTTTGGTGATTACATGGAGTGTAGTAAATAATGCCTGCTATGTGTTGTCTAAGAGCAGCAGCCATTTAGAAATTGTGCCACATCAATCCCAAAGTCCTTTTCCATCCTAGTGACTTGCTTAATTTTTGTATTTTTAATTTTTGTATTTCTTTGGCTCAAGCTACTTCACTTATGTCTCCTAGTCCAAAGGCTGCAGGCACATCACTGTGCACTACTGTGCAGCTGGAGCCAGCATTTGAACATTGTAAAATGATTCTCCGTTCTGATCTGGCACTGTGGATTCTTTTTCTGAAATTAATAAATGTGCAGGTACCTGCAATATGCAATACACCGATTTAAAAGATCATTTTCAGAAAAAAGTTTCAGTTCTGTTTGTTTTCAAGGTCACATGTTGACAGTTTTGGTATTTGGAAGCTTTCAGAGAAGTTTCATTAACGTGCTTGTGGTGTGGAAGCTGATGCTGCACGTTGTGCCATGAGAGCTGTCCTAGCAGACTTGGGCTCGTGGGTGTGCATGGCTGCCCCTGAACACCTCCCTTGCCAGATCCAGTTGGCTCCTCACCCTTTGGTTCATAAAACTCCTTGTAGACATGGAATGCTCGATATGGGTCCCTTGGGGTGGTAGAAGTCCAACACTCAAGGCATGGTCAGGTTTGCACTGAGGTAAAGGAACCTGGCTCTCCATGTGTGCCAGGTGTGAGTCACAGCTGTGTGGTAGTTTCTGTCTGTTGTTGCACTAAAGGGAATTTCCCCCAGGGAAACAATTCTTCCATGTTGGTTTCCAGAGCTGGGTGTCCCTTCAGTGAATGGGTGACTGTGGTCAGTGTGATGCAGCACTTGAAAACTGCCTGCATTGAACTGCTGGGTCCTGCATGTTATAGCGGCCAAGGCTGCCACTTACAAACTATTGCACAAATAGCCATTTGTGATGGGTAAAGAGGCTGGAGTTATGCTTTGTTCTGGTCTTCTGAAATGCATTTTGTCTTGCTGTTAGTGCCCAAATACATAATGAATCTCAGCTTTTGGGTTCTTGGTAAACAGCTGTGTAAAACATGCAAGATATCTTGGGAAGTTCTCTGTGGGTGCAATTTCATTCAGGTCAGAATGGCTGGAGTCGGTTCTGCTGATGGCATGGTACCACCACCACTGATTGCATAATGGCTGGGTTTTAATTAGCCCTTGAGTGGTTTAGCTCTACATTCTTAATGACAAATGGATTTGACTTCCCAAAGTGGAAGTTTAAAGGTGTCAGAATAGAGGTGTTTGACCTCATAGCATTATTTTTTCTTCCATTTCTTTAAAAGATACAGACTGTGAGCTTGTCTGTTTTCTGACAGTTCTTCATGTTCTCTCTGTGGGTGTGATGCAGCTTTGTGCTGTGGGGTCATTTGAAGAAAAGGTCCTCTTGAGGAGGAAAAAGGAAATTAAAACAAGCCACTCACGATTTGTGATGTTGTTTGAATTATATTTAATTTGGAAATAGCTATTCTGGGGGCTTTTTGTTGGTTCTTACACAGGATATGGCTTTATCCAGTTTTGTTTGCATGTGAACACTATGAATATTTAAAATGTTAGGTTGGTTCTTTTCTGGAATAAATGCACTCATTTGTGAGAGGCCTTTTAGATAATGAAGGGGGGATGAGTGGAACAAATTAAAATTTTCCCCAAGGGATAGTTTCCTATTTTGCTTTGGCATTTGGCTTTTAATGACACACCACAGAAGTGCAAGCTCAGGACACTGGTAAAAATGAAGCTCGTTAATTTTTAAACTGATGATATAAACTTTCTTAAGTATGGCCAAGTAGCAAAGTAAGTGGATCCCTAATGGTTAGTGTGTTAGTTTTGAAATGAAAAAAAAAAATGGAGCTCATTATGTTGTGTGGAACATTAAAATAACATCCCCTGTTGGTAGTCAGAGCTGATGACTTACAAAGAGTAGGTTATGATTAATCTGCTCTTACTGAGCAGATGATGCCTTTGCAGTTCACAGTCACTTTATTTTATGGAAAAACAGTGTTTGTAGAGAAATATGATTAGAGAATCACAGGAACATGGTAAAAAACCCAACAAAACACCACACAATGTGCTGAAGAGGACATAATTTATTCTATCAAAGCTGTTTCTAGAATTTGAACTATGTGTGAGACTTGTGCACATGCAGCTTGGTTGGTGCCACCAGGGAAGATTTTCCCTTTGAGTGTTCCTGCTGTCACGTGCTTAGGCACAGGAATAATTGTTCTGAGATAATGGAACATTTTTGTATTAATTAATCCCATTAAACATTAAGAAAATTAAATTGTGTTTGTGTGAAAGGCAGAACTGCCTCACCTGGCTCAGAACTTGCACTTCCCTGTTCCTTGTTGAAGCAGGGATTGATGCTGTTGGAGAGAGTACATAAAGGGGACAGAGATACCAGGTGTGATAGAACTGTTTGAACTGGCCATGAATAACTGCTGGGGCAGGGGAGTTCACGTCTCATATTTGAGGAACTGGTTACAACATGGGAGCATGCTGCATTCTGCAGGGAGATCCGGCAAACGCACTTGTTCTGGGAAGCACTGTTTTTGCTGGAGTCTCAGTCCCACGTTCCCCAATTAGCACAGTGAAAGTGCATGTCCAAAGGGTTTCAGTTATTTTCATTTCAGTCTGTATCTGCCTCCTCTTCCCTCATGAGGCAATGGCCTCGATTTCCATTTGGATTAGAAATGTTAATGCTGCCCTTCCTTACATCAGGAAAAGGCCTTCCCTTTGGAAAGGGCAGAAAATACCTGTGTGTGTGCTTGTGGGAGTTGAGTTTTGAGAGGAAAGCAATCCCTTGTCAAAATCCAGTCAGAAGGAGGAGTTCTTAAGATGGTTTGAAAGGATCTCCATGCCAGAGGTAAAGCCCTGGCTCCATTTTATGCCTCATTTTTAGCGTTGTTTTATGAGAAGGTCAGGGAGTTACGTGCTATCACACAGGAGACTTTCCGTGATGGTTTGGTACCCTTTAACAAGCAAATTTACTGTAGCATTTAACCCTTCCTTCCTGCTGAGCTGATAGGCCCAGTGTTGGTTCAGGGACTGCCTTGTTCCTGAGGGGTTTGCCATGAACCAAATCAAGGGTCCCCTCTGGGGTGGGCTGCACATTGTAAGCTCACTCCCAGGGATGTTCCTTACATATCTTCCAAGTGGTACCAAGGCACTGCTGAAAACACACCCAAATCCATCTCAGGTGGTACAGGTAACCTTGTATTATCTAGGAGCATTTTGGTGTGGACTTTGTGCCATTAGATAGTTCTCTCCTATGCTCAATGACTTTGAAATTTGCTTATTCTGTAATTAACCATCTTGGCTAGGAAGTCCTGAGCTTCCATTCGCTGTTTTAGCTTCTCCCTGCCTGAGGCAGGACTGTTGAATAATCTTTAGAACTGCTGCAGGTACTGGCTTCTTACAGAAAGGACAAATGGGAAAGAACAAAGCAGGAATATTCATACACCAGACTGACTTGGTTCAAGGAACAGTCAAGTCCAGAAGCCACTGTCCCCGTGGCTCATGTTTGCTGCTGCAGTTTTCCATCTGGCACAGCCATATATCATGGCACCCACAAGAGCAACTCAGTTGCTGCTGGGGATGGTTTTCAGTAGTGGAACCAGAATGGCTGCAAAAGCACTGTTTCTTTCTTCCAGCTTGAAATAAGAATTAAAATAGTGGCTCCTGATTCCACTGTGTTGGGACAGGGAAAAGAAGGTATCAGACTTGTTGATGTCTAAATGCTGCACCTTTCCAGCTGGGGATAGCACTTCCCCACCTTCACCCACATTTTTCTGGCTGCAAAGTAAAGGCAAGGAGAGGTGATTCTGTTTGTGAAGAGAGCAGCAAAACTCAAGCTGCAGCATTTTGGGCATGTTGGCAGAGCTGCTCTTGTGGCTTTGTGAGGGCGTGAAGCCCTGGGCTACACCAAGGGTGGGGATGACAGGCACTGTGCCACCAGCGGGGTTTCTTCTGCAGGTTGTGTTCATGTGTCTGTCCCAAGATGCTATAAAATGAAGGGGAGAGGCAGCTGTGTCTGTCATACACTTTATTGTTCGTGTGGAACTTGGCCAATAAATAGGACTAAATTAAAGCAACACTTGTGAAAAGGAAAACCCAACCATAACTAAGAAGTGCAAAATTGTCTTCCATGTGTCCAGACACCATGAGGTTCTGGTTTTCTGGAGACAGCACATAATGTACCAGCAGGGCAAAGGCTTCAGCTTAGTGATATCCTAAATGCAAAGACACCTGGTACAGAATATGGCTTTGTTGCTGGGTAGCCACCTGTGACCCTAAGAAACAGCTTCTGTTAAGAATAGGTCACTGGTGAATTTTTCTCTAGTTCTTATTTACAAATCGTGGTGCTGTCTCCACTCAAACCACTGAGCAAGGGCTGCTGAACAGTAAGTGCTAGGAAGGTAAACTGAATAAAAAACAACGGTAAAAGCAGAGAACAACAAATCCTTGCCCACCTCCATTGCATTTGGACATGGCTCATCTATCAACAGCACCAGTAGAAGCAGGCAGTTCCTGTGGGGAGGAGTGGTTTGTGATGGGAAGACTTAAGACTTGCAAAGGATCAGAAAAACTAACAAGTGCATCCCAGGTATGAAATTACAGTAACAGGTTGCCTAAGGCTGAGAAAGGTCTTAATTGCATCGTCCCATCGGGCGCACAGCTGGCGGCAGCTGAAGTAGCTGTGGCTGTCCCTTTGCACATTCCACCCTATTTCCTGCTCACCTGTTTTTGCAGCTCTGTGAAGGAACTGTTTGACTCCACAAAGGGCACGAGATGCTGTATACTGGTCTTGTGGTAGTCTGAGAAGTGTCTAGCAAAATGTTCCGAAAGAAAAATCAGTTACCTCATAGTGGAGGAGAGATGAAAGCTGTAGGGAGTGAGCAGACTATGGGACTAATTTGGTGCCTGGAACCAAGGTCTGTAATTTACTTGCCCAGAAAAGTATCTGGAAGGGAGTCTACCTACCAACCAGGTCACCCAGCCAGGTAAGGACAGCAGCCAGGGGGGTGCTGCTGCCAGCAAGCACAACCACCCCACATGCTCAGGTATCTTGACCCCTCGGTTTTTCCCAAGAGCAACATGGAACCCTCTCTCCCCCAGAATTTCCTGTGCAGGGAACCAAGCACTGGTGCTGCCCACAGCAGCTGGCATGTCCTGGTGGGTTTGCAGTTCCAGGCAGCAGTGGCACAGGAGTGGTTCTGTGGGTGCAGCCCCCTTCCTGGGCAGCCTGAGGCTGTGCCCAGCAGGCTGCCTGTGAGACAGGGGCAGTGGCAGCCTTTACCTGCTAGCCTGGCACCAAAGCTCAGCTGTGCCTGTGCACTGAGGCAGCTGTGCCAGGTAAGCTTGGGAGCCAAATGGCATCAGTGGCACAGCCCCACCACAGCACTGGGGGTTTCCTGCAGCTGGGGGGCAGAGCAGCCCCAGGGCTCAGGAATCCTGCCAACTCCACTTCAGTAGGTGCCAACTGAGGACCTGAACATGGAATCACATGTCAGGCACGACTGGCTTTGCCAATTAGAAAGATCAGCATTGAGGGGAGAGCTTCACCTGTGCTACCCTCTGCGTTTCTGCTCGGGGCTGTACAGATGTCATGGATGGAGAAAGAAAACAGTTGTGTCTAATCCTGTAAAAAAAGTTTCCTTTGCTTTTTTCCATTTTTTTCTTTGTATTAGCATAGAGGAATAGCCTTGGGATCTTCTGCAGGGATAGTGTGTCTGTGAACACAGCTTGTTTAGAGTTTGATGAGAAGTTTGTTTAACTTGCTGAGTACCATATGACAATAGCACTGTTTGCTTGTCATTTGCTGATACATAGCTGGGAGCAGCAGGTTTTCCTAGGAGGCCACATCTCAAGGCTTTGGGATATTTTTATAATTCACTGGTAAAAACCATCTGCATCTTCAAACTGTCTTATTTCCTAAACCACCACATTGCAGCCAGGGCTGTCTTTTCATTTACTTTCTCGCCTTCAAAGTGCAAAGCCAGGGAGCAAACCAGAAGTGATTAGGCAGTTGTTCAGGCACTAGGAACATGGAAAGTGAATTGATAAAGCAAAAAGCCCGACTCTTTACATACACCCCCCACAGAGACTTGGTCAACAAGCAGCACTGAATATGTCAAACGGATTTCCACCAAATTGCCTGGAGAGCTCTTCATTTCAGTGCGTGATTTGGGTTCTGGGGCAAATGTTATTCAAAAGGAAAGAAACCCCAACTTTGTTCCCTATTTCTCAACATATTTGCTGCAGCAATGCCATTCCTTCACATGCCAGAAGAGCTCGAGGTCAGCAGGGTACAACTGCATCTTCTCTCTCTGCAGGCTGCAGCCAGCACTTCCCTGTGTGCTGGGTCCAGATCAGGAGCCAGCTGGGCTCCTCCTGCAGCCCCCTTCGGTGCAGAGCTCCCACGGGCCTGGCCTGGAGCAGCAGCTGGAAGCAGCAAGACGGGGGCAGGAACTTGCACATGGGTGTGTTTTTCTGTCAGTCCCCGGGGCTGTGCCTGGCAAGTGCTGCTGGCTGGGCCTCCAGCACCGTGGGGGAGTGGGGATGGGACAAGATCTTCCTGAGATCTCCCTTGCTATGCTCCAGTTCATTTTTGACATCTCCCAGAGCATGATCCCTGCTGTCAGAGATACCCCCGGTGTTCCTCACGCTTCTCCCATCCAGTGGTTGAGTTCATAGCTTGTTCTTCTGTCTCATGGTTAAAAAAATATATTTTATTTTTCATCCTCGTCTCCCTCGCTCATGCTACTGAGGGAAGCAGAGGCAGCTTTTGGAGAAGAGGGAGGGGAGGTCTTATTGATGACCCAGGGTGGAGATGGAGAACGGGATGGAGAGCGGCCTCGCGTAGGACTGCTGTTTGGGCTCTGTCGGGGAGAAAAAGCCTGGAGCATTCGGCCACTTCGTTCCTGGAACATCTGCTTCTGCAAAAGCAAAGTGAAAAGATGCTCTTTGAGTAGTGTACAGAGGGGAAGGCTGTGGGCAGGCAGGGGTTGCACTGTGCTTCCCACTGGGAGTGAGCAGCAAGCCAGAGCCCTGGAGCATGGCTGGTTTGCCTCTGCTATGCTTATGATAACCTGGTCCTTGCGTGCAAGTTTTTACCTCAGCTGTGCCACCCCCAGTGTGAGAACACCCTGTGTACTGGCCCAAGCCACACATGGGGGCCTCCCTTTGTGGTTTTTGTATGTTGGTCACCCTCTTGTGTCCAAAGGTCAGTTCTATGTCTGAACACCCAACATTCCTAGTTCCCACAGCCTTTTCCTTCTAGAATGCTGGGAAGGACCACCCTTCTCCTCCTGAGCTTCCTGGCTTTCCCAGCCTTTATTCCTCTGTCTCTTCTCAAGGGACACAGCCTGGTGCCTGCCAAATACTGGCAGCCACTTCCCCAGCTCCCTGGAGTAGGCATGACCCAAACCCATAAACTGAGGGTGGGAATGTCAGAATTTGGGTGTCTATTGAAAACAGAAGACACTTGCAGGCTCTGTGTTCTTCTTGGAGCTTTATTGTCACTTTTGCTTTGTAAAGCTGAGTGGAGGCCTGCCAGAGCTGGTACGGTGGAAGAGACACCTCTGCAGTCAAGCAATCTGCTACACTAAGGCAAATGCCTCTACTCATTAGCAGCAATGTGGCCTTGCATCATGCTGGATTATGGAAGACGTGGTATGTGCTGCGCAGCTGCTGCAGGCTTCACATGGAAAATGCCAAATCCAAGTGCCCTGCTGCTCCTCCTGGGAGTGAGGAGCAAGAAGTCTCAACCTTGGCTGTAGAACTGGCAGTCAAGTCGCAGGTGATGCTCGGCTGAAAGGAAGATCCAGCCCCGACAAAGTTAAGTTACCACTCAGGTCTGCGAGGAAAATGCAGAATGTATGGGTTTGCCTGTTTGGGCAACTGCAGACTTCATCTCAGCTAAGTTTTCATCTTGTTCCATTCCCCTTCCCTCTGCAGTGACTCTGCACTATGCTGACACAGAGTATCTGGCTGCCTATCTTGCTCTTTCTCCTTCTCTTTTAAACTCAGTATTCCTTGCCAGTGGAGAGGCAGATGTTGGTTTCTCCCTCAGGTTTCTGGGTGTTTGCTAAATCTCAGGGCTTAAAAATCAAGAACAAATACTGAACTTAGCTGTTCCTCTGTGAGCTCCCTCTCCTAATTTACATCTTCACACATTAGCCTTTATTGACTTAGTTTTGAGCCTGGATATCGCTGCAGTGTGGAATGGCAGAACAGTTCCTGCCTGAAGCTACACTTAGCAAGGCTCTTGTGCATAAAACCCCATGGTGTGTAACCTACCCCTGCACTACTGATAGGTCCAAATTAGCCAAGACTTCCTAAAATCTCAGTAGCTAGCAGATGGTGGTTGCTCCTGATAAATGGTGCCAGGAAGCATTTGGATGGGGAGGATTTCTGCAGCTGAGAGCTGCAAAGATGTCGCCAGGACTGGCAAAGCCCCAGAGTCTGTTTGCAATTCAGTGGTAGGGGTGCAAAATTTCTCTTTAGATGACAGAAATGTGAGATTCTGTTGGCTTGTTTCACCCTCTCACTGAAGATAATCCCCAACCAAAAAAACAAAACATTTGATATGAAATATCTTTTTTCCTGGCCAATCAAAATACTTTGTCTTCCTTCTGTCACTTCAAATAACTCAGTGGCACAGTGGTGCTTTGTGGTGGTGTGGTAGCAGTGCTGGAAGACATCCACGTGCTCCAGCCTGGCTTGGTCTTCACCATCCCATGTGACAGGGATTACTTTATTCTGCCTTAGTCACAAAGGCCAGGGGTGGAAATGGGAATCTCACCTTCCCTCAGCCAGGCTGCAGGACACCTGCTTCCCTGGCCTTCAGTAAGAGTTTGTTGCTTGAACAAACTGATGCACTCACTCCTTCAGCAGGGCAAGTGCCCGGCTGCTCCATGTTGGCTCCAGCATTAGTGCTGGAACCACCAGGCTGCTGGCTAAAACCACAGCTCTGCTGGAGGGGGAGGTGGTGTCATTCACCTGCCTCAGAACACCTCTTTCTCTCCAGCTGTGCCCTAGCAGGGTCAGTAAGCCATGCCCTTTGCAGGCAAGGAGCACCTTGGGCCATTGGGTGCTGAAGAAGTAGAACAAGTGTTAATGGATTTCCTGGAGTTGTTGGAGGATTAGACAAGGCTGGAGGCACCGTGGCCCTTTACCAGAGGTAGGGAAATAATTTCAAAGCCTTGATTCAAGCAAGTTCAGGTACACCCAATGAGTTTAGGGCTTGATTTTGACAAACTCACTATTGGGAAAAAATATTTTTCCTATTTCTGAATTTTATTGCCTGTATGTTGATACCCCTTTGCTTTACAAAGCAAAGTGCCAGCTGGGTGTTAGAGAAGGCTTCTGCTTTTGAGCTGCTGATTGTTCCAAGGCCATCTTAGGTCCAGGCTGCAGACAGGTAGTGTGGCCTGAACACCATCCCCAGGTTCCAGCTGCAACCTGTCTTATCTGAGCCCTGCTGAGGTGATTCAGCTGTTTGGAAGGCAACCTTCCCCATGTGCCCCTGTGTGCTGAGCAGGGGGAAGCCAGCCCCTTGAAGGGACACCTCATCTGAAGGAAGATTTCTGAGACTGGCACAGAAACCCTGCCCTGTGAGCTGTGCTGTCTCTCCACTGACCTCAGTTGTAGGTGCCTGCTTCTACACGTCTGAGAGGAGCTGGAATGGACACCTGCACTCTGGAATGGTGTCTCTGCCATTTGGCCCTGCATGCCAGGCTGTGTGGTGGTTCTGTCTCACATCACAGAAAAGCTTCATGCCGCACTAATCATGATTTCTGACCTCTCTGTGACTCTCTTGCAGAAAACATAGCACAGGGATTGCACAGGTGGGCAAAATTGCCAATGAATTACAGACATCTAGACATTTGAAAACTGACACTTTGACCTCTTTCACAACCAGGCATTTTTTTGTGGGTTACATGGCCCTTACTTTTAGAAAATTGATGATAGCATAAAGTATATTATAGTAATTATTTGTGAAATAATAATAGCATATTGATGGCATGCAAATTACTGATCTAGGAATCCAGCATACCCATAACGATTCCTGTACTTTTAATGTCAACATTAAAAGAAACTTCTAACTAACAGTGATAAGGCAAATTAACATTAATAACAGTTTTGACACTAATAGTAAGTTATCATTATTTTAAAAGTCTTTCCTGTTGCCAAGGCTCAAACTGATTTTAAAAAAGCTCCACCACCTCTCAGCTTGCTGTCACTGATGCTTTTCCTACAACACTGTGAAGAGATTTCACTCCTCTTGTTCTTAACAAAGGTCCCAGTGATTGCACCAGACTTCCTACTCTGTGGCCAAACACTTACTCAGGAAACAAGAGTTTCTAGATTTTAAAAGTCCTTTAGAGAGCACCATTTTCTTAACTGAATTTGGTAAAATGTTTTATCAGCAAAGGTTTTAAAAAATGCCATTACTGTGCAGTGTTGAGTGAGTAGAGCCAGGAAATAGGATCAACGCTCTTGAATTCTTTTCCTCTCTCTGCACAGCTGAACTCATCTCACCTCCTGTGGATTTCACGTGCTCTGTTAGCATCAGCTTTAGTTATTCAGTATGTATGGTCAAAGGACCATCCCACATAGGGAATACACACCAAGGTCTATCGGCAACACCTCACAGAGGAAGCTTCATGTGGCTGTGACAAGGCAGGTAAACCTGGGCATTTCATCAGAAAAGTTAACCTTCTTGCCCTCCCCCAGGAACATGACAGTGTCAATGAAAAAAATGTTAAATAAGCTCATTGTTCATGTGGCTGAGGCCTGTGTTGTTCAGTGATCACTGCCTTTGGATGGACAGAAACAGCTCTAAGATGACACAGTCTCTGTTCTGAAGCCTTCACAGCCTAATTTTAGGTTTTTCTCAACTGAGTGGTAATCAACATGGCAAGTCAGTGCAAAGATGAGAACTCCACTAAGAGGCAGGCACTGCATGACTTGGTAGCACTGAGTTGTGACACAGCACTGATGTGAGCTACTTAATTCACAAAACCTCAGTCACTCTTCCTACACGTTTGTTTACAAATAATCTGCTGAGTTCCTTCCGACAGCAGGTGCCTTTTTCACTCAGAGCAGAGTGTCTGAGATGATGCCTGCACTGGAGGGTCTGGACTTTCATCCCAACACAGATAAATTCTACATTCAATTTTAGTTTTGTTTCTGGTTTCAATGCAGCAAAGCAGTCATACAAGCAAACAAAGCTTCTTGAGGTTTGGAAAGCTATCAGAGCTGACAGATGGGGGCCAGGACTCTTGGGGCTCTGAAGTGTCACCAACTCATCACTCAGTTCATGAGTTTGGTTTGAGCAGGTTTCTCTCCAGAAAGATGCTGTTGCAGATTCTGAACTTTCCAAGGCACTTGTGGACCTTTAGTAAATGGCTCTGTGAACCCAGAACACATCAAGGAGAGCTTTGCAAGTGCTTCAGTCCCACCTGAGCCTTCCCTGCTGTCAGTTAGATGAGCCTGAACTTGACACATAAAGTAACTCCTTGGAACTTTATATCGGTAGTTTTTGAAGTTAGGAAACTATAATCTTCTACTGCTGAATAAAGACCATGAAGAGAACTACTGAAAACCTTTTCAATGGTCCTGTTTTTCCTGACTCCAGTGTATATCACTCATATTGGAGTGGCTGCATTTAATGCTAATGGGGGCAAGAGACTGTACTGGCCTGTTTGCTCCTGTGGTGCTGTGATGCAGCTTTGCTGAATGCAATATTATGTTCAGCATCACACCTCCACAAAATACAGATATTATCCCAAACAAGCAACAGCCAGAAGCAGCAAATCCTTCTGTTGCAATACTGGTATGTATTAATGGCTTCAGCAGCCAGGTTTGCCATTATCCTGCTGGGCTGGTTTTCGAGATAAAGACTGCAGCAAAAGTATCTGCTCTTGACCTGTGTTAGAGAGGAGAAATAAAAACACTCAGACTTCCTGGGATGGAAGAATACCTACCCAAGCTCCATCAGGTCCAAACAGCTCTAAAAAGTTGCCAATAAATTCCCTGGACTTTTCTTCCCATTTCTGAATGAGGTCATGGCTCTTCTCTTCCACCTTGTAAACAAATTCTTTTGACTTTTCCTCCACATTCTTGACTTTTTCTTTCATTTTGTCTACTTGGTTTTGAAAGCGGTATTTCTTCTCCTGTTTTAAAAGTGTGGTCAAAGATTAATAAAAAACTTGGAAATAATTAGCCATAGAATGCTGAGAAGAAGAAAAAAAATTGCATTAATGCATCCTAATACATATGGTCTTGGTTAGCTATTCCCAAAAACTACTATTAAGTAATTTTTATAAATGCAAGCTTAACATTTGTGGATGAAGTGCACATTGAAAAGACTTCTTGTGTGATTACTGTGTTTAATCCACTACATGAATCTTTCTGAATTTTCAAACTGAATGCACTTTGAAATTGATGTGAATCTTGTGAAGGATAGGAGTGAGAAATTAACGGCTCAAACTTAACAGTAGGCAAAAGACAAATCTCCCTATGTTTCCCAGCAAATGCTGCTGACTTGCCAGCCTGGATGTTAACTTGGACCAAAATGTCTCTTTGGGTGGATTTCTGAAGAGCAGAAGGAAAACTCTCATCAAATCTGAGCCTGTCTAACACAGGAGCTTCTGGCGGCAACACAGATGTGTGTAGGCCAGTGGCTTGTGGCCAGCAAACTTCACAGAAAAGAGAGCAACTCCTTATTGCTAAGTCGCACAGAAAAAGGAGAGAGAGAAGATAATATTAGGGAGCTCCTGGCAAAAGTTTCTGAAATACTTCAGGATTAAAGGGCTTTTGTCTTGAAATGCTTGTGTGCTCCACAAATTTTTGGTACAAGCAAATAAGCAAGGTTGTGCTCTTGAAGGTGTAGTGGTCTGTGTAGAAGCACAAATCACTATTGGCTTTTGTTTTTGTTAACTCCATTTAATGGCAACTTGAATTTACTTTAAAAACAAGCACTGAAGTGGGGTTTATTCTAGCTCACAAATCACTAAAAGAACTGTTTCTTCAAGCCACAAGCACAAACAAAATCCCCAAGGTCCAAAGAAACCAACTCCCTCTGTACCTAAAGGGTGATCAGCCCTTTAATAAGGAAACCAGTGCTCTTGTAAAATCCCAGAGATCTAATTTTGAGACAAAGTCTCTGGTGCAAATCAGTAAACTAAACAATCAGATGTCAGGAGATTCTTCAGGAGACATCAGTGTCAGATATGGGGGCAAACATAGCTTATGCAGCAGTATCTTAACCTCACAGCTGCTAAAGGATAAATCTGAGAATCTCCAAGGCATGCAGCATGTCTTATTTTGATGGATTTTTCCAATAGTGATTCTTCTGGGTGGAGTACTTACAAGCAGGATTTTTCAAAGGTGTAGAAAGCTTTAAAAAAAAAGCACAGTGAAATAAATATTTATGCACTGTGATCTGGGGTTTATCTGCCAGACTTCGAAATAAGAACGCGATAAACTCTAATGAAATGACACAATTCAGTCCTTCACAAGGGGGTTTCCAAGCTCCAGGGAGGGAGGTGAAACAGAGATTTCAGTTTTGTGGGTTATCTTGAGGTTTTAAGTCAAGACTTGAGACAGAAAATGAAGGAAGGTAATGTCTAATTTCCATAAAAAAACTTTATTTCTCATTGGAGGTGCAGGTCTGTATGTGGAAGATGAATAACCTGAGCCATCCTTTCACATGGTTCCTTTGCCATTGTGGCTTCTGAGCTCTACGGCAGCATCATTTAAGTACCAGCTTCCTAGCATACTTCCCTGTCTTTTGAAAACCATTTTAGCTTTCCCTAGTAGTCTCACTGCTCTATGATTGGCCTTGATAGGGTTTTTTGGGATTTTTTTGTTTTGTTGTTTTTTTAATCCTATCACATTTTAGAGAAACTTTGGATCTTAAAATCCATGCTCTCTGGGCTACCTTCTTGAAATAGGAATATAGAAAGAAATCATTTGTTGGGTGAAGGGTTGAGCAGCCTCTGGTGGGAGGGTGAGCTCCTTTCTAGTGTGTTACTGTCACCTACAGCTCAAAGAGGAAGGGGGAACAGCAGCTTTGTTGAAAGCATAAGATGGAAACGAAGTGCTAATTAATATGAGCAATTAAAACTACCCTCAGTGTACCAGTTTCTCTTAAATTAAGTTTTTTGGAGCTATTTTAAAAGCAGCAGGAGGAAGATATAATTTCTTAACCTTTACTTTACGTTCAGGTTGCTGGGAGAGAGTGTTTGAGGTGCAAACAAAATGTGTTGCGAGGTCAGTGTACTCACATTTATAAAACTGACATTGAGCTCTTTGGCGGTGTATCCTCGCTGGAGGTTGCGCCGGGCGTACACATCGTAGTCCCGGACGATCCGTGTGATGATATCCGATGTGGAGATACCTTCGGTTCTCTGCGTAGGTACAAACATTCCTGAGCAAAGTGGGAAAAGAAAGCCTACTGATAAAGCTTGGCAGGACCAGGCACTGTGGCAGATAGCTGAGCATGAGCACAAAAAAGCCTGATAAAGGTAATAGGCTTGCAATTCTGCCTTATTCCTAGTTCTCTCCTGTTGTTTCTGTGTGAGTTTGGGGAAGGCAAGGTTGCTATACTGCTCATTTTTTCTCAAGTCTTTAGAAAGACTAAAAAATTGCCCTCTTTATACTGTCAGCTGTGATGTGGAAGTTATTAGACTGGCAAGGGCTCCCAAGCTAGGAAGGCAAAGTTTCACAGCTGTGGCCAATTCACTGAGAAGTTCTTTCCATAAGTACAGCCTTATTTAATGTTATATAAAGGAGAAGGGAGGTTTGCTGCTCTCCTTTGTTTCCACTCCTGTGCTGCACCATCTGACAGTCTCTGTTCTGCTGAGTAGAACAGATCAGCTTCTGGCCTTGACAAAAGCCAGGAAAAAGATGCATTACAGTAACTGGAAAACACCCTGGACGTGCCAGTGGTTTGTAATACAAAGATGAAGTGCAATGGTAGTGTTTCATGTCCATCCAGCGTTGCCAGTGGCTGCATAACCATCCTCCCTGCTCTGACAAATCAGTCCCCAAGAAATGTGGCCATTTATCAATACTGCTTGTATTTTCCTCAACGCAATTGAGATATATGTAGCTTTCTAATTTCTCCTCACCAATACAGGAGCACCTGAACTGTTAATGCAATTCACAAATGCAATAGTAGCAGAGTGCAGGCACACCTTAGTTTAGTAGTTATTTAGGGCTACAGAAAATTATTACTCTCACTTATATGTAATTACAACATGAAGCTGACAATGAAAGAGAGAAGACTGGAGATGGTTTGGGAAAAGAAAGTAGTGCCTTGCCTTAAAATGGTGTTATAGCTCCTGGCAAATTAATCCTCACATGTTCACTTAAAGTAAGTAGGCATTGGTACCTAATTTTACAGGGTTGGAAAAAGTCACAGAGAAGGAATCAAGAAGCTTAGCAGCCTCTTGTGACTAAATGCTATGTGATATTTTTTCTTTCTGATCTCTAATTAATACTCTGCTTAAAAAATAGATTACTTTAATCATGAGCAGACATTTTTCCCTGATGATTGCTTTTCAGGCTTGCAGCAGTCACTCAGGAAACTATTTTTGGAAGCAGTGAAACCCACTTTGAGCCAGAAACCTTTATAAATAAGAGTTACAAGAATACATGGACAAAATCCAAACCCCACCTTTGTTAAGCTGAAAGTGGAACTGTAGGTGGACATTACCCTTAGTCACTGACTTTGCCTCATGTGTTGGACAGATCCGTGTTTTCCAAGCTAATTGTTCACAGATGTGCACAGTGTTAGTCAGTGCACTGTTACCCAGTTGCCCATACACCCTCCCATCCACTGAAGGTAGTGGGGAATTGGGAGCCCATGAGAATCTACCCAAGGAGCTCCCCAGTTCCCATCTGTTTTTCTGCTCTCCAACAACATGATGTGGGAAAATGGGAGTACTGGAACTACAGAAAAAATGTGCAAATGCATCAACAGCACTGGTCTATCTAAAACAAAACCCCTAGGAGAAAGGGGAAATTCATCATTGTAATAATGCTGCTCTGGAACATTAGGGACTATTGCAGCACTAGATCTCAAAAGTCATCACAAATAAGTTAACATTATTCCCAGCTTTTAAGTAACAAAATTCAGCCATACAAGACTCAAGACGCTTCTCTGGTATCTCACGGTGACAGAAACAACAGACCACAAGTCCCTGAAGCTGTAAGTCCGTACTCTCTTCTGCAAAGTTTGAGTTTCTCATGAGTGTGCACCGTGCCTGTGCTCAACAATAGCAGAGAAGGGTGTGCCGGGTCTGGCCACTCTCACACCAAGTCTGGTAATGATCCAGTGACACCAAGAGCTCCTGTCATGTTGTCCTGTGCACTCAGAACCTTGCAGAAGAAAAGCAAAATAGCTGCCTGTCCAGCATGTGCACAGTATGTCTCTTGGTGACCCATTCTCAGCAGAGGGGCTTTTTATCACTGCCTACTGAAGGAAGCTGGTATAGGCTCTGAAACTATAGAACAGCTGTTCCCAAAGGAGGGTTTGTGAGTCTGATACCGCAGGGAAGTTCACAAGTGCTAAAAGATCAAGAACTGCTGTTATAAAAAGCTTATTCCTTCAGCTCAAGTCAATACCTGGTCTATAGCTGTCATTGTATAGTTTGAGAAGGTCATTTTGCATGGCATATAACCATCAGGCAGATTGCTCTGGAATTTTTTCAAGCCTCCAATATACATGTTTATGCAGAACAGAGAGGCTGAATTTGCCCGGGTTCAAAGCAACATCTCCAGAGAGCAGCAACAGAAGGACGCGATTTGTTTCTCCTCTTTGCACTGTTCACTGTGTTAGGATAGCTACTACTGGCAAACACTGGCTTAATTTATCTCCTCAAATTTAATTCATCCTCCTTGAACTGAAGAGACACAAACTCCTAATGAGTTCAGAATCTTCATGTTCAATGTAATATGGTATTCACCAAAACTGCTAAACAGTCATAGCAAATTAATTACTCTGATACTGATTTAAACCCTCTGCCAGTGTAATGAAAAGAACCCTCAGTGTAAGTGGATCCTAATGCCTCCTGAAGGTTGCCCATATACACAAGACTGGGATGTGTCAAGGAGGCGTCAGTTTGTGGTTATCAAAAACTGACTAAAGTTGGCTGGGCTGCTGTGGGAACTGAACTCATCTTCGTCCATTCGAAAGTCTTAGTCAAGCACCACAAAATTGTTTTAAAAATGCAGATGGGACTATTTTGTGCTAGATCTGAATGGTTTCCTTGGGATTATGGCAGGAATTCAGCCAACAATGTCCTTTGAGGTTTTCTTTCTGCTCAAGTCAGTAGTAGCTACCATTAGGGTGCAAGACAATGTGATATTAACACTACTGCTTTTCTCCCAGCAGTTGTGGTTAAAAGGCTGTCAAAGAATTTGAGCTCAGGCCAAAAAGGAAGGTGCTAAAAATATAAAGTTGCCCTTACCTGCCTCCTTTATGTGTTTGTATACGTCATCCGATCCAGCGGAAGAGTACGGGATGTCATCATGTGCTACAAAGTCAATCTGCCAGTGAACAGAAGAATCACATCCCACAATCACCAAATTTTGGTTTACTGGAGGATTGTTATGGAGAGTTATCTCTTTTCTTGACTTCAGCTAACTTGCTTTTGACATTCTCATCCTAAAGCCATCACCTAGTGTATTGTAATAGATTTGGGCCTGCAACTGCTGTGTTGTATGATCAATTAAGAAAAACCAGAAATCTTCTCTCCAAAAGCACTACCACCTACCACATCACTCTGACTGGCTTAGCGTGATATGCAGTACAAAACCCAAGACACATGCTCCTGCTTTTATTCCTACTGCAAAAGCAAGTGGTGAAGCCTTGGCTTTCAAAACCATGGAGGCAGGATAATCGATTTTGGGTCCCTAGGGCTGTGCATGTATACATGTATACCAAGTACTGCCATGCTGTCATTTTGTCACCCAGTGATGTAGACACTGAAATACATCTTACTTAATCATGCTTTTGATAAGATTCATATGTGTTGCAAGACAATCAATAACATGTAAAACACTCCATCCTGCCTTTTAGAGAGCACATGATATTTTTACATATTGCACCTGCTGCCATTTATAAGAAACACGCCTTTAATTCAGGACTTCAATCACTAGGTGACAATTTTCCTGGTTTACCATCTCCTGTTCTAAAAGTTAATTTATCAATAATTTTTCCAGTGTTACTTTACCCTTAAAAAATGCCAGTAGAGAAATCATCTCAGCATATTGAGAAAAAAAGGCAAAATAAATATAACATTTTCTGACAGAGATGGAGGCAAGGAATGCTATGTACCTATAATTTCAGTGACTAGAATTAACCAAATTAAATAATTTGCTCCACCTAATAGAATTCCAGACTTGCTCATTCTTAACTGTCAGTCACAAAGGGGAAGGGAGAGGTAAGGGGAGAAATGTACCTTATGTTTTTCAAGGAACTCAGGTGTCAGTGTCCAGGGTGCATCTCTGATGACCTCATCCACATAACGACAGTGTCTGAGGGCTTCATATCGCTCAGTTTCATTCATCACAGTGAAGCCTTTGAATTTATGAGTTAAATCATCACTGCAAACTAAGATATAGAAGTATGAGCAAAATGACTCCACATTCAGTAAAATTAGCATGACCAGGAATTTATTATTCCCAAATAAATCCATTAAGCACTTAATTATTAGCTTAGCAATTTTTGGGGTGTTCCAGGGCATCTTAAGAGTTCTACTTGGAATTGGTAGATATAATTGTGTAATAATGAGAGAACTTTCTCTTTCTGGAGCTGCAGCTAGAGGCCAAGTACAGTATTGTAAGACACCTCAGGCGGTATCCTTTACATGCTAAAGCAAACCAGCCCCACTCTTAAGCAAGGATTTCATGTGATATTTCAGGGGTGATGGCAAATGCTTTGAAACCAAAGAACACAGGGTGAACGATCACAGAGTGCTCACTGACTTCAGGAATCACAAAATGGTCAAGGCAGGAAAACCACTTGACATCGCCTAATCCAAATCCCCTCCTCCCAGCAGTCAACTGCAGGGCCATTGGGTCATTGGGCCATTGTCCAGTTGGGTTTCCAAAGATGGAGACCCCTCTGCCTCTTTGGGCCTCCACTTCCTGCTTTTTATTTTTATGTGAACGACACTCTAAAAGGTAAATTTGCCAACAAAGCTCAAAATCACAGTGGGACAATTTCTCATTAAATAAACCTTGGTGGAAAACAAGTCACAGAAAACTTTATAGGAATGTGTCTCTGTGTTTAGCTTTGAGTTCAGCAGGTTTCACAGAAAGGGAAGTAAGGCTTGTGCCACATTCAAATGGAAAGTTGCTGAAGGAAGCCGCAAGGAAAGGACTGGGAGAAGATACATGCTCTACAGAAATGAGCAGAGTTAAAGGTCCAGAAATCCTGCATCTTTAACTCTGGATGTACCAATACTTTGTCACATTGCTCTTAAAATGAGGGGCAGCAACACTCACATTACCAGAGGACTGTAAAAGTTAGGTATTACATTTCTACCCACAAAACATTGTGTAAAAACCAGTGACCTTCTCCACAACCATCTCTGTCCAACTTTACAGCTACAACAGTCATTTGACACCCCACATGGAATAATGTGATACCCCATTTATAGCTGGGTTGCCAGTAGTTGTCCTTCACCACAGGTCAAACCTGTGCTTTTGGATCTTTGTAAATGTACTTGACAAATGATAAATGCAACATTACCAGTGCCGCAGTGAAGTGTGAGAGCAGCCCTACAGCTGCTGCTTCTTTCTAATTTGAAAACATCAACCTATCAGGCAAGGTGCTGGCAAAGATGCAGTCTTTTTTGAGATCTGAAATGGATGTTCTTGCTGTGATGGTCATTAAGGACTTTCAAAGTAGGAAAAAACGTAGAAAGGTTTAGATAGCCCTGAAGCTTGTGCAAAATTCAAAGCCAGATAATAACACACATATGAATTTCAGCAAGCAAAATGCTGCTCTGTCCTATTATGTCAGTTTTGATGCCTGCTGACAAGAAACGTAATGGTGATCAAAGCATTTTCAGGAGAAAGGTCCCTTCAGAGACTGTATTTGTATTTATATACAGCCTTTATGACATCTTTAGGCTACCCTCTCCTGGAAGAATAAGTCTACCAAAATTATTGGAAAATAGTAATTTTTGCTTGAATTCTGAAGAAAGGTTTTATTACTATTTGTTCATGTACAATGCAGACACAGTATCTCTCTTTGTACTTCTTTTGAATCTGTCATTCTACTCTAATGACTGATTTGGGAAGGTATAAATATCCATTTTAAAAAGAAAAGTGATCTTAGGTCCAAATAATTGTCTTCGCAAGAAGAAATAGAAGGGGTTGATTATGATGCCCACAAAGACATATGACACTGGTGCTTTTGCAGCACAAATTGTATGTGGGTGTGGGAAGGTGTCCATTTTTTAAACATGCTAACACACAGTGCCTTGCTGGGAGAAGGTGCTGATGAGTGCTGGCTGCTTTGTCCTTCATGCCAAAAATAAGGGCAATGTTCTATGCCATGAATTTCAAAGGAGCCAGGCTTTTGCCCCAAAGCTCCTTCCCTTATCTGGGGAAACCCCTAATCCTTTAAAAACAACAACAAAATGTACATAACTTGAATTTTTTTTTAAACGTCACAGTCTTGTGTCTCCACTTGCTTCTTCTGCAAGTTGTCTGGTTCAGCAGGAAACCAGAAAATCCTAATGTTTCCTTCCTAGCAAAGAGACTTGTCCTTTACCTCACAGGAAGCTCCAAGGGCATTGTCACATTTCATAAACTTGAGTAAAATTGAAAAACATATTTATAAAAAGACTTTGTTTTTCTTCTGAGTTGGGTCTTCCTCCCGCTCCCCCGCCCCCTCAAATGTTTGGGACGAATATGCAAAATAATGCACCTTATAGTACCTGAAGGTTGCACTCATGTTCGCTGTAAAGCATTTGAGCAGCTGAATGAAGATTGCTGTGAAATGTTTCTGTGAGGAATATCTCAATCCTGGAGGTGAAAGGAAAATGGAACCAAACTGCACATTTATGAGCCTTCATGAGAGCAGGTCTTGCACAGCCAACTAGGTAGGAAAGAGCCACCCTCCAGTGACTCCTCTGGCACAGGCCAAGTGCTGAACAGCTGTTAGCCAGGCACACAGCAAGAAAAGAAGATATTCGTAGAAAAAAAAAAATTAAGAAAGTAACCCGCCTGGGGAACACTGTGAACTGAAATTATATTCTGCTCATGACCTACATTTGGGTCTTCAATGACAATGGGCCAGACTTAGCTTCTGTGATGATGCTGAAGGCTGGGTCTGGACCTGGTAGGCAGAGGTCATGGTCTGTGCCTGGCTGGCAAAGGAACCAATGAGCCAGAAATAAATAATGGTTGTTCTCATTCACTCATCTCCATCTTTGAACAATTTTAAGCAAATAGCTGAAAAAGGTAAATTATTCATATGGAGCTATTTTAAGATCAGAGCCATGCAGGCACCTGCTTTAACTAGAATGGGAATTGTGCCTGTGCTGCTGAGGGCAGAATTTGACTTTTACTTTAATTGATGCAATTGTAAGATGTAATTCAAGGCAAATCACCTATAGAAAGCCCCTGAGTGAAAGTAACATTCAAGTCATAGTGTATAAACAGCTGGAGGTAGGAGCACAGCAATAACTCTCTGATAGTGAAGCACAGAAGCAAAAATCCAGTCAATAAATAACTCCGATCTTACCTCCTACTAATAAGTAGCTATTTGGGAATAGAGTTTTGGCTTGCATAAGAGCTCTAGCATGGCCAGCGTGGAAGAGGTCAAATATTCCATCTGCATACACTCTGACAGGTCTGTCAACTGTGGAGAAAGAAACACGACAGTGATTTTTCAGATCCCAAACAAGTTGCACTTAATTCTACTGGATGGCATTTTGTTCCCAGATCAGATGATTGCAGAGACTTACCCCAGTTCTGATATTCAAAAGCACCACAGGTGAACCAGCAGTGTTTGATACTGCACATTACTTGTTCTTTGTACTCTCTGCTGTTTTCCCTCAGACTTACCCTATTTATTATCATCCATCATCCCCATATTCTAATTTAGCAAAAATGTAATCTTCCTGCCTCAGTCAGCATTCTACCATATGTCTTGTTCTTTTCTCTCTGCCTTTCTAATCAGATATGCCTTATGGATTTTTTCCCATCATCTCCCTTTCCTCTCCCTCTTGCCTTGACTTTTTCCACAGCTTACTGCTGTAAAAATCCATTGTTTGCTCTTCTATGTAAATCTTTTACTTCACTTTTTCCACACTTTCCCCAAATTCTTCTCTCTAATGAGTCTATAACTTCTTTTTCTCATGCTATCACCCTTATAACTCTCTGAACAGCACCTTCAGCAGCAGCATCCAGAGTGAAAAAGGACTTGCTTTCTCAAATTACATGTTTTGCCACCTCCAAGCAAAAGCACAGTGGAGATGAAAGCAACAGAACTCCAACCTCCATGGACTGTGTTTCAGTGACAGCAGAGAGATGTCTCTGCAGTCAGGACATCCAAGGGTACATGGGAGAACACTGCTCCTTGCAGAACTGACTGGAAAGCTGCAGCTTGCTCCTATAATGTGTACATACTTTAAAAGCTTATTTTAAATAAGTAGAATAAGTAAACAGAGACGTTTTAAAAATAACCTCTTGAAAAATGGGGGCTAAATGATGCATTTGGAACTTCACATGAAATCATCCTGCTTCCCCAGTCCAATCACAGATGACCAGATAAAGAAATTGGCAAGTAACTTTAAGGCCACTGAAGGTCTGATGCAATCAACAGAAACATCAGTGAAAGAAGAGTTTCCCAATACAGATGCAGAATGAGATGAGAATCCAGAAGGCAGCTACTACATAACACAATTTTCACTGTGGCTGGAGTGGGCTGGCAAGCCTTCCGTCCAACCAACATCCACAAAAATATCAAACTCTAGCTTGAAATATTTTCTCTTGTTGTTTCTCTAATAGAACATAATGGCGCTGTAGTTGCTGGTTTCTTCTCCATTACCTGATTGCACCAGACATTAGACTTTTGCTTTTAAGTAGAAGGCACAAATAAGTATTAACTGATGTTTGTATGGAAGAAGCAGTGCTTTGGGAGTGCCCATGATCCTGTGCACGTAGCTCTCTCCACATACCTGGTGTTCCCAGGCGGGCTTGTGCAATGGTTAACTTCTCATGGGGGCTTGGCACTGACAGCTTGTTTCATCTGCAAATGGAGCAGGTGCTGTCAGAGTCTGGAAGGAGGAAAAAGCACAAAGAAAGTAAATTTATTTTCATCACCAAATAGTTATAGAAGAACCATTTAAATGTGGCAGAATGCTGTAACCAGACTTCATGCCTGTATGTTCTCTGGGGATTTTTGCTTTTTTGTCACCTTTGAGCACACACAATTCACACAAGGTAGAATGGTGAGGAAAATAAAGCTTTTTGAACATGTCATGTAACTGAATTCTTTGTTAAAGAAGCTTGGTCATCTTTGAGGTGGGTGAAGGCACACTATTTTTTTGTTTGCAGAACAAAGTCAGGTTGGATACTGTGAGCAGCTTAACCCTTCTCAGTAACTCTGAAGGCCCAAGGAAAAATGTATTCTGCTACCTGTAAGTAACAGCTGGAAAAACTAATTGGGACTTAGAAAGCTGCAAATGAGCCACCTCTTAAAAAGCACTCTTTCCTACCACTGGCATCGGTACAGATAATTGGGAGTAGAGATTGTTTTGTTGTGGTTTTAGTCAGAATCGCCTATAATTTTGAGGAGCCATTCAAAATAAAGGCAAAGATGCTACCTTAAGTCCCATTTAACAAGTGCTGACTGAGCCACAACTCCTTTCTGGTCTGACACATTCTAAAATACTGTAACTGTGATCAGAGCACCACAAGGGTACTTGCTCTGAGGAGCTTATAACCTAAAGATATATGAGACAGTGTGAGGATGTGTGAAGACTGACGTGACATTATCTGTCAGGAAACTTGATTACTGAATGTGTATTTTCTGCCCATGTCTATGTAGGAAGTTATCAGCCATCAGACCCTCAGATATTTATTATCTACCATATGGTCTGATAGGAAAAAAACACGCTTCTACAGTTTTCAGCTTGAAATCTTTATGAAAACATAGCTGAGTTTTGGTTTGCTTTGTTTTTGATATGAAGTGGTGGTTAAGAAAAGCCAAAGGAAATCTGTCACTTTGCCTCCACCATGATGTAACTGGGAGTTCATGGCTGTGCAGCTGTGGCTTGGTTAGGTTTTGACAGTGACCATTTGATGTACAGTTGTCACACCAGTTTGAGTATCCATGAATAATCATAGCAGCATCCCTTTTTGCCTTTACACTGTTTTTTTCAGATTTTTGATGCTGAATGATTAATCACTGAGCAGTTAGCATTCTTTAGCATCCCTGAGACACTTTAGGGCATGTCATGCCTAATTGCTGCTGATCTCTGGGCTCACTGTTTTGTTGCATGGAAAGCTCAGAGGACAGCAGTAAACAAACAAGGACTTAGAAGATTCATATCTAGTTCTTTCTGCTGATTTGCTATTCATTTTGTTTACTGCAAGTAATGCAATTTTATGTAGATTTCCCTTTTTCCTTTCTGTTTTTCCTTCCTTATATTTTTTTCCATGCTCTCAAATGTTCAAGGAAATCATCATCATCATTAGCCATCTTTTCATGATGAAAATCACATCATCTCTGCAGAGACAAGGATAAAAATGGAGAAACTATGACCAAGCCCAAGTTCCTGTCTGGGTTTCATGAAGGGGAACTGTTCATCAGGCCACCCACATTGCACAGCGTAGAACATTACCCATAATCATACAGTGCCAGCTCTTTCCTTTATTTTCTAAATACTGTCTTTTTGCTTCTGGCTTTGCTATTGCTGGGTGCTAATCTGTCTTTTTATCTCCAAGCAAGGTCAAGTTACATGGCAGCCCATACAGCCTGGCTCCTGCTGAGATAAAGAGGAAGGCAGAAATGTTAAAACAATAATGGCTATGGTCTGAGGCCTGCAACTGGTAATCAGCTCCTAGCTTGGCAGAAGTTGTTTCCTTGGAGGTTATTTGAAGAAAATAGGCCTGGTTTGCAGGAAGATATCTCTTTTTCCCCCCAGGCAAACACAGTGGTGCTTTTCATCCATGTAACCACCTTTGCAACACTGAGATTTTTCTTTCAGTCTCTGCTCAATGGAGAACAACCTCTATTAGCTTCCCATCGGTCCAGCTTTTATAAATGTTCGTCATCAAAGCTCACTTTACAGATCAGGGCTTAGAACCAGATCTGTCAATACTCCCTTTACTCTCTGACCTTGCAGTTACTGGATATGAAAATACATCAAATGCAATAGATTAAAATCAGCCATATTATGTCAAAGCCATCTATAGCAATCTATACCAATAGCTTCCAAATGACTACTCACTACTATTTTGTTTTATCTGTCCTAGAAAAATTATTGCTATGCTTAACAAAAACATCTTATGAGTAAAATGAGACCACTTGGTTTGTATATAAGCCCGTAAGAGAAAATATTTCGAAAAATTATTAAAACCCAGAAATAATTTATCAAACCT
Organism: Sitta carolinensis; assembly: GCA_032173965.1. Lineage (NCBI taxonomy): Eukaryota > Metazoa > Chordata > Aves > Passeriformes > Sittidae > Sitta > Sitta carolinensis. The sequence continues at coordinate 102,960,859 of CM063283.1, forward strand.
TTTCAGTTTGTATATAATTACTTGTATTCTTTCCAGGTTCTTGACAGTAATAATGAAAATTGTGAGAAAACACCAAGTAATTTATATAGCAGCTTTTTCATTTTGGTCAATCCATTAAAGTTGTTTTGGAAGTTTGCTATAGTTTTGCCAATAATCAGATGGTTAGACAAAGACTTTGTACTTCTGTCTTTCTCTGACAGATTCTTCTCTTCATCTCTGCCTTGTATTTTGGACCAAGGTAAGCTCCTGAGACCTACACCATCCTGTAGTAATATGTGAGAGAAACCTTATCACATGTCACAAATGAAGAAGTAATTGTAATACTAGAACTTATTAATGACATTTACTTCAGAAAATGATAAAAAGCTCTTGCAATAAGAGTCCAGTTTCCTGGAAATGAAGACACAGCATTTAGTAAAACAAAGGTATGGGAAATCATTATATTTAGTAACCTTTGCAGCATATTAGAAGCTGTTTAGTCTATGAGAAGTTTAAATAGTATCTAACTTGCTTTCTAGGAAATTTGCAAAAGAACTGAACTATGTTGTCCAATAACTTCAGGACATTAAAAGATGGAAGTAGATAATGGGGACTTTTCCAGGAAGCAACTCGCAGCTCCATATGCACCAGCAATATCTTTGAAACCCATGGCTCTATCTGTTGAGACAGTAGTGCAGGAGAAGAGAGCACAGCATGGTTGGTAGCCCTGAGCTGTTTCTGGGGCAGGACGACACAGGAAGAAACCCTACATGACAGCTAGAAGCACCTTATTTTCAGGTGTATCTTGATACTGCCTTTTTGTTATCACTCTTCACGATCTCTTATGCTACTGTAGTCATTTAACTTAGCTCCTAGGAATAAGATAAACACTCATGCTTGTGTTTCTAGTGATTATAAGGAAAGTTGTTGGTGATTTGTAGAGGAAGAGGAGTCCTACCACTGAAATAACAGGTCAAGAACACAAGCACCTCCACAACCTCTCTTTTGTTTACAGCCTGTTGTATTATTTTTGGCTTGCTATGTGTATGTTTGGTAGTTGGGTTGGGTTTTTTACACAGCAGCAAGGAAGACAGAAACATTCTTTTAAGTAGGCAAATGTAGACCCATCCAAACCATCCTGCACCTGCCGTTGTAACTCTGCCTGCAGGGTAACTGTAGGAAGCACAGCTAATGGAAGAAAGTATTGCTTTTTTTTTTTTTTTTTTTTTTTTTTTTTTATTCATTCAAATACAGTACCTTCTCTCTTCCTCTTGGTAAAGTTGTATTATCATCTATGATTTTGCTGTCAACAAAGGTCAAAGAAATTTCAGACCATGAAACAGTACAGCTACAGAGGCAATACTTGATAAAGCAGGCTGGGCCTGTGCTTATGAAAGAATTAAACTGGCAGGGAAATTCTACAGGAGGTCTGATGCTGCAACCACCTTTTGTCTCAGAGGTAGTATTTAAAACAGATAAGTGATTTCACCGGAACAAATCACATGGGTAAGGTCTACTCATATGAGGAACAATTATTTTGGGAATCTGCTCCTGATGTTGGGAAACAATAATTACAGAGCAGGAAACAATGACATTAATTCCAAGGAATATTTCAGAAAAAAAAACCTATCCAAACTATTGAAAAGTAAATATGCACCAAGTTTCTGAGGCAAGAACACCTTTTGTAAGTGGAAAGGCCGTGTTAAAGACTACCAAGGTCTTCTCTTAGAGGTTAATGGAGCAAACATTATGAAAAAGGAAAACCATGTTGGTCTCTTACCTCTTTGGATCAGTAACCCAGACAAGTAAATTTATGAGCATTTAGCTGTAATTGAATGTTACTGGTGGTTGTCTCCTGGTGAACTTTTTACAAACAGTTCTAATATCAATGCCAGTATAAAAAAAATGTAGCCTGTTCTCTCACTTAGTCAGTTCTGCTGACTCAGGGAGGTGGATGTAGACTAAAAATATGGCAAACTAACCTTACAAGAACAATAACTTCAGCATTCTGTTTGCAAGCATTTCCAATTATCTTTGTGCTCTTTATGGGCTTTATCTTTTGTAATCAAATATACTTCGCTCATCATTGGTATTAAGTCAGCAATTAACAAGTGCAAGATGAAATTCCAAATTGAAGATACTGCAGAAGAAGAGCAGCTTCCACTGCCTTTTCAAGAAGCATAATGATGTATATATGTAGAGATTCACAGATTATGAAACTAGAACAGCTATTATGTAATCTAGTCAAATATTTGCAAAAGGCCAAAGAATTTTGCAACAAGATTACTGCATGACAACCATGATTTCTGACTGAACTGGAAAACATTATTTAGAAAACAAAATCATCCTAGAGTTAGGATGGGGCCCCACATCAAGCAGAGTTCAAGTGAAAGAGTTGCCAACGATGCACCTCAACCTCCATGAACACCAGCTGGAAGTAAAATGCAACCCTTGGCAACCCCTCCACTTGAGCCTGCTCCCCTGGCATGGCCAGGAGCTCAGCGTGCCAGTGATCCAGGCAGGACTCACTGAAGGAGCAAACTGCAGCTAGGGCACGGTGCAGCCTGTGAGCCTGGATGTTCTGCCCTGATGGCTACAGACAGGAAAGCTGTCAGATAGCCTAGCCCTGAGGAGGGAAACACAGCATTCCAGGATAAAGAAGCTTGTGACTCCTTCAAAGGGGCACTGGTTGCCAATCATCAGCCTGCAGACACCAAAACTCAAACTGGCTGTGGGGCATTTGCAACTCAATGACCAGTGGCAAGTGTTTGCTGGCCCAGGAGTAATGCTGAAGGTTGGTCATGGTCAGCATACCAAAAATGTGTAACCACTGCTCTAATGCCACCCTGTGTTTTACTCATCAATTCAGTGGAGATAACATCAGCTCCTGTGTTTTGAATGTCAATTACACATTTCTTTTTACTTGTACATTACTGTACAGAATCACAGAATCACAAAGGTTGGAAAAGAGCTTTAACATCATCCAGTCCAACTGTAAATCCAGCACTACCACTGTAACCCCTAAACCACCAAAACACATCACCCAGCCCCAGATCCAGATGCCCCTTGAGCACATCCAGGAATGGTGACTCCACACATCCCTGGACAACCTATTCCAATGTCTGACCACCCTAACACTGAAAAAAAAGAAAATTCTAACATCTATGCTGAATCTCCTCTATCTCAGCTTAAGGCCGTTTCCACTGGTCCACTCACTGCAGGCATAGCAGAAGAGACCAGCTCCCACCTCACTACACCCTCCTTTCAGGCAAGTAGTAGAGAGCAATGAGCTCCCCCATGAGCCTCCTCAAGAGTACACAAACCCAGCTCTCTCAGCCATGCCTCACAGGACACATTCCAGACCCTTCATGGCCCTTGCTGCCCTTCTCTGGACACACTCCAGCACCTCAGTATTTTATTTGAAGTGAGGGGCCCAGAACTGGACACGGTACTTGAGGTGTGGCCTCGAGTGCTGAGTAAGGGTGACAATCACTGCCCTGGTCCTGCTGATACAAGGCAGGTGCCATTGGCCTTCTTGGCCACCTGGGCACACGCTAGCTCACGGTCAGCTGGCTGCTGACCACAACCCCAGGTTCCTTTCTGCTGGGCAGCTCTCAAGTGACTCCTCCCCACGGCCTGTAATGTTGCATGGGGTTGTTGTGACCCAAGTTCAGGACAGGGCACTTTCCCTTACTGAGCTCCTGCAACTGTCCTTAGCCCATTGATGAGTCTGGTCTCTCTGTAGATCCTTCCTATCCTCATGCAGATCAACACTTCTACCCCACTTAGTGTCATCTGCAAATTCACCTGATATATGGCTAAAAGAACCCAACTCTGCTTTAACACAGGCAAGGGTTAATTTTCTGAAAGCAACTCAGTTATACAGCTAAACTATCGGATGCATTTGGCTCAACAATAAATCTCTACTGTGCTTCATTAGAGATACTTTACATTTATCAATTATTTCATGTCAGACATAGGACAGCATTTTGTACAAACCATTACTCAGAAATGGAGCTATGAAGAAGCATAAAAAAACCTCAGCCTTTTTTTCCTCCTGCATAGGAGACACATATTCTGCAGCTCCTCAGATGTTAGTAGAAAAACTCTGGGAAGATCTATTTTCCCATAGGGAGGGTGATGGAATTCTTTAAAAGTTCCTTGATTCATCCAGTGCCTTTCTGAAGAGGTTTTCACCTTATACTGTTTGTTTGTATGTGTGTAAAACAGGAAAGCAGATTACATGGAAACAAAGCACACTCTGGGATAGACAGTTATGGCTGTACAGAATGTTTGTGCATGACTGTGGATGTGGAGCATACACTACACACATTCTTGCCTGTGTAGTCAGTATTTGCCTCCTAATTCAGTATTTATTCTGCTCCACAACCATGCATGTGCTTGGTTCTTTTCACATTTTATACATGTTATATTATAATGTTGTCTATGTTTTTGAGGAGGAAGGAGAGAGAATCTATTTACAATGCTTTTCCAATCCTTTTTAAAGATATGATACAAACCTGCGTAGTAATGGCAACAGCACAGTTTAAGAAGTTGGTAATATTCTCCTAATAAAACCTTTTTCTAAAATATTGCATTTGCAAGGACAGAATGCAATATACAGAACGTAATGTTTTCTCCCTGTGTTTATAAGTCATTTCTGATTCATGAAAAGATATCTGCAGTATCTGATAAATATGTATTGCAACGTGTTTTTTGCAGAAACTGTAGCATTTCAGAACATATATTAACTGCATGTGCAATAAGGGGAAATCTAAGCAGATTTTTCATGTCTATGGGCAATTTTTTTTTCAAGTGCAGCAAAAATTGCTGCATGTCCCCAGGCACAAACCTCACTTGGCACGTTTTTTTTGGGGTTGTGGTTTTATATAGTAGCTAACATTTAGGAAGATAAAAATTAATTCAGAGCCAAAACCAAACTTCTAAACAACCAAATAAATCTTCAGTCATATAAAGTAATTTTGAGTTCCTTAAATGTAAGGCTATTTACATATTTATTTATGCTTAATTCCACATTGAAGTAAACAGACGGCAGACCCCCCCATCATAACATCATGTGAGAGAGAAACAGATGCATGGGACACTTTCTAACCACAATAAACCCCCCCTAATTAATCATTGGCTCCTCCAATTAAAATTGGCTTCTAGTGATACAGGAAAGATGAATATGAAGATCTATGTAAGCTCATGGAAATAAAATACTGAAATTATTCTAGGGGTTGCATTGGAACTCCTTAAAACATTCTTTGTAAATATGAAGGGACGAAAATACAGGAAACCAAGGCATACACACTTTCCTTGCAATTATTTCAGATTTCATGTTTGAGTTCATTGCTTAACAGCAGCAAGAAGAAATTGTCTAAAGAAGTAGAGTGACTACTTGAACCATTATATACAGATCCAGTGTGTGCAAACACTAAAATGTTCTCCTCTACTCTTCAATAAAATACATTAAAAAAAAAATAAAAGAAGTGCTTTCAAAATGTACTTGAATAATTGGAAAAAAAATGAATTCATGTACTCTCATTTTCTCTAAAAAATCAAGAAAATAAATGAAAAGGCTAAAGTAGCTGATACCTAGAATTATGTGAGATCTGTCATATTCAGTTGTACTTGAGTCTCATTCTCCAAGTACTGTAGATTCAGTGGCCCCAAGATACTTAGTACCAAATTCCCATTGACCTGTAAAAGCCTGTAGCCTCTGAATCTCACAACACTACAGAAATAAATCTGGGTTTTGGAGCAGGGCTGGGATGGCAAGAGTGAACCTCAAACAGCCGTGACACTTGCAGTGCCTTGGCAAGAACAAGTTTCACCTGCCATATGGATAGGTGAAATATCCATCCAGCCTGTCCTTGTAATGATGATGGAAAAAAGCCCCCAGTAAACTATTTGGGTACTTCCACACAGGGCCCCAGTGCCACTTCCTGTACAAGAAATGAGAGCTGGCCACAGCTTCAGCTGCCTGAGAACAGACATCCAAGGGTAGTATGGATGTCACATACCCTTGAACAGTCCAGTATTTTGGGGATAGCACTGGCTAGGGCAGAACAGACAGAACAAAAAGCACTTACCTGCTTCTTTACATCATCTTAAAGATAGATTCGCTTTAAATTAATGAAAACTGCTGCTTCATTCCTCCTGCCTCGCCCTCTACCCACCAAGGTGCCTCTGAGCACAGGCCAAACCAACCACATACCTACCTATCTACTCCTGCTCCTCCCCTGTCGTTCACCCCAGCTAATTCAAGTGGGTTTCTGCTTATCTGGTTTCTTAAATTAAGTACTGTGATGAACATGTATGTTGCATTGCCCTGCATTCCCTCAACTTATCTAACTCTCAGTTAGGCTCTGACAGTTTTGAAAAGAAGACATTGGTTCCCAGGTCCTAAGAGTACTTTACTTCCTCAGATGTTTCTACTGATTGCCTGTGTTGGATGACAGAGACATGAAATACAAGGAAAAGAAGCTCGTAGCATTTTCAAGGGAAAGATGAGACCAAGCAGTACATTCTGAAGTTTGTTTTCAAGTAAGTTTCAATGAGTATTTGGGTTTGCTTTATCTGCAGCACTGCCCTTATAAATAGCCTTTTTTTTTTTTATGAAAGATGTCACATGGAATTGTCTTCCTGAACAAAGTCTGTTGAAATGCCTGTTTGTTTCTTTCAGGTAAAGATGGTAATTTCCAAAGGACACACCAATCAGGGCAAAAGACACAAGGATCTACACACGTGGGACTAAAGCCAAACCCTTGATTCCAAGTGACATAAATTATAAAAAAATAAGCAAATAATTTCACAAGGTTTTGTATTTCCTCTTTGGCTCCTTTGGTATTTCCTGCTCTGGTATCTCTTAGTTAAACTACAAGCTTTCCTTTTTAGGACTGACAGACATGGGCAAACCCTAAGGGTAGGATTCCCAGGCTGAGATCCACAGCCCACCAGCACTCTGCAGCTTACTAGAAGTTATCCAGGGACAACTGGCATGCTACGAATGTATGGCATGATATGACCAGAGGTTATGTTTATCCCACAGAAAACAGTGAAGGCCCCCATAACCATACCATGGGTATTCTGAGGCTTAAAAATATGAATGGGACCACAGCAGATGAGAAAGGGACCTAACACAGTCATTCAGCCCAGATAAGAAAAGGGAGAAATACAAAAGGATACAAACCAGGACTGGAGAAATGCTATTTGTGAGGGCTTTTTTCTTGACTACAAATCTACTAAAATTACCACTATGGATAAAACCTTTGACTTTGATGGGTTTGTTTCTCTGTTGTGCATTGAGACCGAGATATGTGGGGTCACTCAAAGAGACCTTTTCCTGGCATTAAGATATGTGGAAGGTGAGAACATAAAGAAGGCAAAGATTAAGTCAGAGATGGAGCAGAGAAATTGACTGAAGCAACACAAATGCTCATTAATGCTCCAGCTGGTTAAGGAAATGCACAGAGTGTCTTGGGAAAAAAAAATAATGGCAATTTATAATTACAACAGTACCAGGCACTGGAAAACATCAGGTTTCAATACACATTGATATTTAGCCTAGAATTGCCTTAAATCTTGCCTGGTTTCCTCATCTTTGAAGGACATAGGTTCTTTAGCCCTAATGTGACAGTCCCTGACAAGTTAGCAGACTTCATAGCCTAAAATCAGAGGTCTAATGGCAGATATCAATTAAAAATATTCACAGTTTTAAGGCTTTAAATAATTCCTGTTTCAATGAAAAGGAAAACAGTTTCAGAAAAGAACCAACCCCTTTTCACCTTCTAAAATTTGAGGGGCTTACTCAAGAAAAACTGCTTCCTACAATTTAGCCTATATACAACCTGAAAGCCCAGAGAACTAATTTTGGAGATATGCGAGAACCAATGAACAGCATTAAAAAGTAATCTGTAAATATCACAGACTAGCCACCAGTTATATCATTCTGAGGCACCAAAGCCATCCTGAGGTCCAAACAATAATAAAATATTACTTGAGACACCCTCTTTCCTTTACACTAATAACCTAGGTGACAAGGTTACTGGCCCACTGCACATGCTGCCTTCAAATGATGAGATCAGACCAAGAACTGGAGATCTTAAAAAAGATACGACAGGAACTTGGTGTCCATGTTATTAGACTGTCTGTCAAAGAGTGATTCACTTTAACTCTTCGGAACACCTGCCCTTAATTTTTCTTACTTCAGGTACTGCTTGACTACATTTGTTTGCTTCACCCCCTATGCTCTGAGTTCAGCGTGTTGCATTATACTTCACCAGGCAACTTTTTTATTAGTCTGAAGATAACAAATATCTGATGACCGATAAGGTATCACTTCATAAGGACACACTTTCCACAAGTATTTATTTAAAATGTCTCCATTGTCCGTTACTGGTACTCAGGAAGATCTAAAACATCGTAATGAATTCTTGTTTCATTCATGTACTCTGTCGCCTTAACTGCCACAGAAATTATACCAGAATGCATGATACTGTAAATACTGGTATCATATTGTCATTCCTTTCTTTAAAATCTTTTAAAATGTCAGACTACACAAAGTAATATATTCAAACAGGTTGTTATATCTCAACTTTTGACAGAGAAATCTTAGAAAGCCTGTACGAACACACTGCAGTAACTACACCTGAGCTAACTTTCCCTATTAAAACAGCTCCAAAAGCTTTCCATGAACAAATTAGCAGTCTTCTTTAAAGATGAATCTAATTATAACATGAGAAGAAGAAAACATTAATTTAGGTCAGTTCCAATGACTTTTGCTATTTCTTGTCATATCAGAACAATGTCTCAACTATAGTGTTGAATTTAATTACTGAAGTTTGATGTTTAAATATGTTTTAATTAGCACTGTGACCGAATTCTGGTGTTAAATGATCTAATTTCCAGTACTGAACTGTTGCATACATCACACATTTTGACATCTTAACACTGCCTCCACAATTCTGTGATTGCATTTATGTATTGCTGTTATTAACTTTCTACCACCTTGCCAATGGTGCATACCATGCTGGGGTAAGGACAGATCTTCCCCGCTGGGAATAATAACAAATTTAAATAAGAAGCAAGGAAACACTCAAAATATTTTAAATGAGCACATGAAAAGAAGGACAGCTCTCAGAACCTTAACTCTTGGGGTACATCAGCCTTGTAAAGTTGCCTACACGGTCTGAGGAGGTCTTTAAGCAAAGACCATCAGAGGAATTATTTTAAGTATCACTCTCCCGGCCCTCCCTCACTCTCTTGCCCCCCCTCCCCAAAACCTCTCCGAGACTCTCTTCGTCCTTACACATCCTGAATCGAACGGGCGAATCCTCACCGGACTCTTCAAGTTGAGAAAAGCGGGATTTGTCATTCCTGGGCGCAGTTACCCGTCCGAGAGCCGGCCCGCAGGGCGGAGCGGGGCCGGCGGTCACCGAGCAGCCCTCTGGGGCTGCCATTCCCCGGCGCACCGGGAGAGCCTGGGACCGGCCATCGCTCCCCGCCGCCGGCTCCTTAGAGCGCGGGCCGCTCCTCAGCGTTCACTACTGGAAACAGGCAGCTGTTTAGATCGTAACACGGCTTGGCCGCCACACGCCTCCCGCCGCCGCTCCCGCCACCTGCACACATACGGCAGCCGCGCCGCTGCCCGGGCGCGCCCGGACACGTCGGGAGCGCGGGGGATCCGGGTTTTTACCGGGCGGACCAGGAATCCTGCCTTGGTGATATCGCATTGCCCCGAGTTCCTGCTCGACACGGCACAGCCCACCTCGGACAGCCTTCGCTCGCCCTTTCCCTGGCGTTGCACAATGTGACCCGCCGTGAGGCGGCACCGGCCGCCCGGGGGCTCCCTCCCGCTCCCCCAGCCCAGCGGCCCCGCAGCGCCCGGGGCGGCTCGGGCGGCCGGGCCGCGGCCGGGCCCAACTCACCAGGCGCGGCTGTGGGCAGGTATGTTCCAGCTCCTCCATGGTCCCGGAGGGGGATTTGGGGATTCCTGTTCCTGACTCAGCACCGGCCGCACGCACTGGCATGGCCGCCGCCCGGGCCCGCCCGGCGCGGGGGGTCTCCCCGGGAGCCGCCCGGGGGCTCGGCCTCTCGTGTCGCCACGGCAACCGGCGGGCCCCGCCCCGCCCCGCGCGTGAGGGGCGGGGCCATCATTTGCATGCGGGCTACTGGTTGGCTGCTGCCCCGCCGCGCCACTGCGCACCGCCCACGGCGGCTCCGCGGGCGGGCCCCGCCCCCGCCAGTCTCACCGGCCGGAACGGGCCGGGCTGGAGGGAAGCGCGGCGCCGCCGGCTCCAGGCTCGAGCGGGGCCGGTCCGCAGCACACGGCACAGGCCCGCGTCCAGAAGGATCTTGTACATCTCCATGAGGGAGAATGCACAACTTCTCTGGGCAATCTGTTCCACTGACCGGCCACCTGCACAGTGAAGTTCTTCCTCATGTTCAGGTAGAATTTCCTGTGCATCAGTTTCTGCCCGTTGCCTCTTGTCCTAAGCTTGGCAGCCGCAAGGGAAGCCTCCAAAAGGCTCCGTCCTCTTGGCGGCCCCCTTTAGATATTTATATATATTAACGAGACTCTTAGTCGTCTCTTGTAGATGCTGAACAGGCCCAACTTCCTCACCTTGTCCTTGTTAGAGAGATGCTCCAGTCCCTTAGCCATATTTGTTGCCATCCACTGGACCTACTCCAGGATGTCCAGGTCTCTCTTGTCCTGAGGAGCCCAGAACTGCACTCAGCACTCCAGATACACTCATCTCACTGGGGCTGAGTGGAGGGGCAGGTTCACCTCCCTGGCTAGCAATGCTCTCCCTAATGCACCCCGGGATGCCATTGTCCCTCTTGGCCCGCAGGGCGCTGCTGGCTCAACCCCGGGCCGTGTTCCGAGCACGGCAGGCGCGGTCAGTGCCGGAGCGGTGCGGGCCTTCGGAGGCAGCACTGCACCAGGAGCTGCATCGGTGTGTCGGCCCCGAGCCCGCTCACAGCGACCCGCGGTGGGTTCGGCTGGTTGAGGAGCGGCCGAGCGGGCGGTGCTGACCGGACAGCTCCCGCCGGCCGCGCCGCGCTCCCGGGGCGCCTGCACGGCCGGGCTGACCGAGAGCGACTGCCCCCTCCCTTCCCCGGGGAGGAGTACGGTGCTGGGAGTACCAAAGTCTTGGTGCTGAAGAAATTAATTGCCTTTTAGTGAAAGCTATTATAACAGTTTTGGCAAAAGCGTGGTTCTGTTCTGCCGAGAGATGGATAAAGAACATGGCTGTAACGGTAGCGGCTCTCTCTAAATGCAGCGATTCTATCACAGGCAAATTCAGAGTTCCCAGGCCCTTCACATGGAACCTGGCTGACACCTGCCCGGGAGACACGACTACATCTTTTGTTGTACTGTACAGCTGCTTCAACACACACAACTGCAATTTATACAGTGCTGAAGTGAAATTACCATCTTCTTAATCTTAAGTAGCATGAGAATATGACCAAGATAATATAATGCCAAAAAATTTTAGAACAGAGTGGCTCCATTGGCTATGGTGAATGTTGACAGGATCAAAAAAGTGGATTTCAGTAGTACTTAGCCTCAGCAGGCACTGTCAGTGCTGTTTTTAAAAATCAGACTTCATCAGAGGACACGAGCATCTAAGGCCATCCAGACCCATGAGGAATTACAACAGAATTCTGCCTCAGGGTCTTTCCCCTTGAGACCCGACTTTCAAATGTATTTATCTTTTGCACATCTTCAAAGAAAACCAAATGAAATACAAAAGTGTAGGAACTAGGTGAAAGAGAAAGGGGTAGATAGGTAAATAAGAGGAAAGAGAAAGAAATTAGAAAGAGAATGTCAAAAGAAAGAATGAGACAGTTGTCAAGAAAAAAGGAAAATACATGTCAAAAGAGGTGACTAAGCAAGAAAAACAGGTAGCCGAACTAAGTGAATCTCACAGCTGAATCTTTGCCTAACTAAGTTCCTTTATCAGTGATTCTGCAAGAACTACTCACACATTATGGAAAGCATACTCAAGGGAAATGATTAAACCATGATTAATGCAGCTCTCGGCCTGAAATTTGTAGCTCATTTTCTTAGGAAAAATATTTGCAAGAGTGTTACGCTGTTAGAAGAATATTTGGACAGCTCAGATGAGCAGTGCTAGGAGTGGAGCAGCCAGAGGTAGTAGGCAGCCCTTTTATAAACCCAACCACATATGCCAGCTCTCCAGAGCTTGGTGCTGGTGTCCTGAAGGAGTAGCACCAGGTATGGATATATCCAGGGTGAGTGCCCAGCCCTCCCTGGCCAGGCAGGTGCATGGGAATAGAGATGAAAGGAAAGCAGACTTTCTTGAAGTTGGATGATTGCCAGTATACTAGAAATATAAATTCCTTTGCCTTCTATTTCTTTTGAGTATGAAAGACCAAATTTAATCTTTGCTTTCCTGCTGAGAGTGTGCTATTGACTCCAGGTGCATTCTGATTCATCTTCTCTACAGATAGATTTTTCCATATACATGTAACACTACAGAATGACATCTCCATTGCAGTAGCGTTATCACCTATCTAAGCTGGGCCAGAATTTCAAAGTGGAATACTTTTCATGCTGCTTATTTAATTTCCATCTCTGGTAAATACTTTGTGTATTCTGTCCTTCTGTTTGAAGAGCATGAAACAAAAATATTGCATACCTTGTTACACGAGAGAGAGGAAGTTGAAATAATGGTAGAAAGAAGAATGTAGGGTCTGTCATGTCTGTCTAAATGGAATTTGTCTAAAAATCTTAGTCAACATATTGGATATCTTGAATAAGGTATCCTAAACTGCATCTTTTAGTTGTTGGGGCAAAATGAGCTTTTGAAAGTCTGTAGTGTGTCTTCTTTACTCTCTAAAATAAATTAATACGAATTAGACTTGATTGGAAAAGCTCAACAGATGGTCTTCTGTGAATCCCTACAAGTCAGCCAGCTTTTAAAAAACAGTGGAGCAAGAGTCATGGGTGGGGAGGTTCATGCATCTCACTTCTTTTCTGTAACCAATATCCTGTGCCAGGCTGATCATGGTCTCCTGGGCAGCCTCCTGCTATTTCTTCACAAGTAACAGGGACACATCACCATGGACTTTGATGACTGAGCTCTTTGCAACAGCTGCTTGGGTTGAATAGACATCTGATGCATAAAAATCTTGTCCCAAGGTGTACAAATAACAGGCAAACAAGCCAGGAAAGCATGATCCAAATCCTCCTACCATTAATTTCAAGGTCTGAATTGAATAGGCATCAAACAGGGAAAAACTTCAGTTGTTCGGAAGGTTCCACCTGATATATAGTGGTTTGGTTGTTTTTTTTTTTAATAAAGAACTTCAGTTCTCAAACTGCAATAATTAATTATAAAAGATTTTTTTTAAAAGTTTAGATTTTAAATTTTTTACATTTAAATTCTCTCATTTCTCAAACTGAAAGTATGGTCCCTCTCTGAACTTTGTGGATCTCAAGCACCAATTAGCATAGCAGAAGTTGCATTTAAAATGGTCTTTGCCTGAGAGAGGCTGCAAAAGTCTTCTGGCTTCTAATTGAGTCAAAATGAAGACAAGCAGACCCTCACATAATTTCTGTTCAAAAGTCATCAGAAAACTGTGAAAAAAACCTGAGGTTAAATAGTGTTTGACTTCAAAGCCAAACATGTACAAGAAAAAAAAAAAATTACCGAATATTTCACTGATGAGCTTTAATAAATTTTGATTCAGTGGATATATTTTGGATACTGAAGGTTTTAACTGCAAGACTTCATAAGGTCAACTGCAAGACTTTGTAAGATGAAGGAATGTTTTATGTCTGGAGCAGATTTGTTAAAATACTGTGTTTCTATGTATGTATCTATGTATGCATGAATCCCTGTATTTATGTATCTATGTATCAATGTCATGCTAATCCTAGACATGCTGGGATTAATAGTCAAAAATAGCAGAAAAAGATACTTTATTGCTGCAGTGATCAATTAGTTAAATCATATATTTTTAGACTGAGATTAAAACCCCACAATGATTGATAATTTTTCCCTCTTGCGTAGGTGGGAAAAAAGGGTAGAGAATGAAAGGTATGAATTAAACTGCACTCTATAGGTTTTCATCGCCTCCAACACCAATCACTTTCCTGCTTCCATGTAATGCTGGCTGATACTGTAGCTTTTTAAGAGCAGTTCGTCATTCCAGTGGAATGCACAATGCTTAGAAACTATCCTCTTTTTGTCAGAATAAATAAAAAATATTTACTATTTACGAAATAGTGTTATAAAATGTATTCAGATTAAATCTACAAAGTTTTTCTATATGCAATGGCAATCCATAAATTGTGTAAAGCAAAAACATGTTATTTGGTACAGTGTGATTTTATACCTGGTTCTTTCCACAATTCCATAGTGAAGATGTGATGTTTAATAAAATCTATGTTCTCAGGATACTTGTATAGAATCAAATTAGTCAGTCTTTATGTAAGAGTTTAACTAAAAATGTCATGTTAATTCTGATATGGTTTACATGTAAATCATCTGAAATACACAAATTCTTGAAAATAGTGGCCATTGGTGATGCCATTCATCTGTGCTTTGTAGCACTGTTTTGAACAAGTGGGGTTACCCACTGTGAGAGAGGTTCTTTGTGCTCTTGCTCTGTCATGAACTACTTTTATAAGCACTTCTGAAGAAATGGTGAGAAATCATGGCTGGGTTTTGACCAAGAGGGTATCTGTCTTCATTTCATTCTTCCCAACTCAGAGAGAAGTGTGGGAAGTGTTAAGTCAGTCTGTCCTGTTATTGGATTGTCCTTGCTAATTTTAATAATCAAGCTTCTACTTATTGAGTAAATGTTGTTAGGGAAGTTTGAGAGATTCTCAGCAGTGACACTTTATTATTTACTCTAATGCTCAGAGGTTAGAAACCACTTAGATTAACTAACCTCTGTTGGTCCTTCCCTTCACCCAAATGATCTATTTAATCCACTCTTAACACTGTTCACTCTGACCAGAAAGTTTTTCTGAATGTCTAAGCTAAACCTCCATTGCTGCAAACTACTGCCACAGCTTGCTTTTGCTACTGGACACAGAGAACAGATTTACTCTCCTTAGCTTTTGTATGACTACGGTGGTGAAGATTTTTAAACAATAGTTTGAGGATTTGGAGTAGAGAGCTGACATTCAGCAGGCAGGTTGGTACTTTTGTTACATGTCTCTTGACTTTTCTAGACTAAACTGTCCCAGCTGCAATAATTTCTAATAGGTCACACGTTCTAATCTTTCCATTATTCTCCCTGCTCTATTTTGGGTTCTCTGTAGATTTCTTACAGAGCAGTGAAAGCACAGGACTACAGCTGCAACTGCTACAGATCTCTCTACTTTATGTATCTCAGTATAAACTTTGTCTGAATGATTCATATTCTCTGCCCTTCTTCTTATTGTTACAGAAAAAATATAATTTAAGAAAAATCTCTTTACTATTTACATTTAAACTGTGTTGTTATCCCTTCTATCCCTTTTTCTCTTCTGGCTTTCCAGATAAGCACTCCAATCTCCTTAAATCCACAAAGCTAAGACTACCTTTTTTGAACATATTTGTATTGCATTCACTTCTATCCATTTTCAATCTCTCTGGTGCCTTCCTTTTCCACCAGCTCAATTTCAAATTTCTTAGACTCATCATCAGTATTCTGTCATGCTATCTTTTCCAGGATTACAAGTCTCCAATACTTTTTTTTTCTCTCACTGTTCCTGTCAACGTTTATCTTTCCATTTGTCAATGTTTCATGCAAATGCCCCCACAGCTTTTTCCCCATACAAAAAAAATTTTTCCCCATTTTCCCCAAATGCAAACCTGCCAAGCGAAACTTAGGAAATCATACTGTAAACTGCATTTGAGTGATTGTTAGGGGTTCACATTATATTATTTTGGGCACCAAAAACTGAATAACTGGAGAGCTTCATAATCTTGTTAAAGACACACTCTTTATTTAAAGCAAAACACCTACTTTATGCGCTGTAAAATTACTATCTGGGAGCTAGTATAGCTTTTACTAGTTATTATCTGAATGCCTCTCCCTGTCACAGCTTTTTCCATTTTGCCTACACTAAGGTAGATCAAGTACCAAAACTAACTGGAAAGACCTTTCTCTCAGGTTCACAATTACTTTCCTGCTAGTGTTCAGAGGAAGAATCAAAAGCTGGACTTGAAAGGAATTAAAAATTTGTGACATGCTAGTGTTGAAAAAGCAAGATCAGATGCCACTGGAACAGCAACACCACAAGGAGACAACACCACCAGGTCTGACCTGACTTGTGTTTCTACCTTGCCTGTGGTGATGAGGCAGGTCCAAAATCTTGCATGATGATCTGGACTTTCGGCTGGGCCTGACAGCTCACCCTGCCTGGGTCTGTGGGATGTAGCCCTGGGTGTCAAGTCCCCCACCCCTACCAGCCATATCATGTCATTGCCTCCTTGGCTTCATGGAGCAGCTGCCCCTTGCTACACCCTGACAGCAGATCAGGCCTTCCTAAGTTGAGCACAGTGGAGCCTGGCCCATGGCTGTGTGGGATCTTCTGGAATTCTTCCTGCGCCATCACCCTGACCAGCTTTGGTATCGTCATTGTACTAGCCCCCTGCCCAGCCCGAGTTCTGAGTGAACATCTTCTCAGAACCTGCTTGGCAGCCCCTTGAGGTTGGTCTGTAGGGTTTCTGCCACCCTCTAGTTCCATCTGCTATGGCCCCTTTCCAGGCCATTGTCCCTGTCCTGGTTAAGTGTCCATAAAGTTATCCACTGACAACGTGCACCAGCTAAATCCCTCTCCCCCTTCTGAGTTCTCGGGTATTAGGATACACTTTGTGGGGAATGGGAGTTGCTGTCAAGGCTGTGAGGGCACTGAAGGTCCTGACCAAGCCTCACCTGGGTCCCCTGCCCTCTGCTCTGGGGCTCTAAGTTCTGGCCTATGCTGTTGGTCCTTGCTGGAGCTGAGCTTTAGGAGTGCTGGTTTCCATCCAGCTCAGCCACAGCTGTGCCCCTGGCTCCCTAGCCTGACCCAGAATCTGCCTTGTTCAAAGGACTTGTTTGGTGATTCCCCCATGGAAGGGTTCAAGGCCAGGCTGAATTGAGCTTTGAGCATTCTGGTCTGGTGGAAGATGTCCCTAGCTGTGACACAAGGGTTGTAACCAGATCACCTTTTAGGTTTCTTCAAACCCAGATCATTCTACAACTTGCCTGGTGATCACTGGGCTGCATCTGACCCAGGTTACCATCACTGGACCTGACCCAGATTCATGTTTCTGGGTTGTTATGAGGTCAGACTCATCACCGTGGATTTGGCCTGGATGATCCTGACTCCCCTCTCCAGCCTGCCCTGCTCACAGTCCTCAAGTTGAGGGAAAAGGCCCCAGCTTCCTGCCAGGCTCCCCTACTGCAAGGAGCACTTGGCCCTTGTTGCTTCCCCACAGAGTGAGCACAGCCTTCCCCAGCACCAGAGTTGTCAGGATAACAAGACTTTGCAGCATCTCATGATGTTGTCCTCCTTTCAGCCAAAGGGATGTGAAATAGTGAATGCTGAGAGTATTCACCCATGGAAGCACATTTGATCTTCAGCCAGATCTTGAAATGTAACAGCCTCTTTGCAATAATGTTCTGCTTATACATTAATTGTTCATTTTTGTGCAATTGTAAAGAGAGAGTGCTGAAAGTAGTTAAAACAGAGACTTTCATGCTGTGGCAATAACTGTATGCTCTTGAATACCATTGGCATAAGACTTAATTCTTAGACATTATAATTATGTGAGGGCTCATTTTCTGTGAGTTTGCTCTCCTTGTCTTCCCTATTTAATGTACATTATAATATTTTGTACTTTTCTTTTAAGCTTGAATAGGAATATTGTATTAGGCAAGCAGGTGATGAGATTCTGCTCTGTTCCAGTTAGCATAATTCCACCAATTCTGGTCCAGTTACTAGGATTTGCTGTAATTTAACTGCAATCAGAATTGAATTGTGTTTGTTTAAGAAAGAAAAAAAAGCATCTCTGTATGTTCATTCCACAGACTTTTTCTATTGTAATGGAAATCTTCTTTTTCTATTCGACATTTTTATTTCAGAGCCTTAACTTCCTAATAACAACTTAAATCTCTTAATCCTGTTGTTAGCAAGTAACTCAGGTAGGAAATTAAAAAGAGCTGTACAGTGAACAAAAGTCATTTAGAAGCCTATTAAGCAAGGAATTTACCCTTTTAACATAAATGTCTGCATTATCATTATTGATAAACACAAGGAGAAGCACCTATTTTTTCATACTTCTGTCAATTAACTATTTGTGAAGAGTTTTGAAAGCAAAGATGTCTGGTAAAGTAATAATATGAGATTTCTTTTATTTTTAATTTATGAAATCTGTGCTTCTTGAGGAGTTTAGTCCCCCAGTTAAATAATTCTTGTTGAAATGTCACATGCATAGCACAGTTAAAAAGCAGCTGCAGAAGTGGTCAGAGCTGGATGAAATTAGATGGAAAAACTTTACGTTAATGTAGTGATAATGTGCATTAATTCAGACCAATGTAAGGATTAAAAGTAAGATAATGACATACTTCATGTTTGAAAGAAACATACACATAGGACAAATACCCTCATATCTTGTATGTGAGCATGCACACACCTACAATTCTCCACAAAGAAAGTCTGTAGTTAACAGCAATATAATGTTTAAGCTTTTTGAAGTAGACATTGTACAGATGAATTTGCTATTTTGCTGTCATTCATGATTTACTGGCATTTTTTTTCTACCACCACTCTTAGTTTTAGCAGATTTTTTTCCATCATCAAAAGCATTACCTACCATAAGCTTAATGTGTAACATCTGAATCTGAGAGTTTTAACTTTTGTCCTACTGTTTTTGCAGCAGACCAAGCACACTCTAGTCATTAAAATGAAGAAAAAAATAATCCCCAATACAGTAATTATTTTGTCCATTTAACTTAGTTTTCATAATATACTCCATTTGTACTTTCCTATACTAATGTAAAATACTGTTTATATTGTCTTGGAATGCTTGCAATGAGTTTACAGTATTTATGATAAATAACTTACATATTTAAATTACAGCTCCGAGAAAACAAAAAATACATCTTTGTCACCTTTTGTTGAAATCTGGGAGTTTCCTGAGCTGCTTCTTCTTCTGTACTGTGTTTTTTGCTGCCTACCATCTTCGTTACTATGCTTGTCTTGCACTTTTCTCTGCAGCTATCACACTTTCCTCGAGGGAATCTCGTTGGCTCTGAATCACCAGAATTTCCACTTCTTCTTCTTAAAAGACAATTGAGCAAAGGTCATGCCAAGTTGTTCTTGTTCGGTTGTCCAAAGGGAGGTTAAAAATCAGCTCAAAGCAATCTGCTGTGATAAAGCCCTTAGCAGAGGAAATCCCAAACCTTGCTGGGTTATTTTTCCTTCCCAAAGCAAAGCCCATCCCTTGTTCCCCCCACCTTTTATTTTTTTCCCCCTGCAGCATTTAAATATGCTTGTTATGCTCTGCTGTGGGAAACAGATGCATTCTTGTTTTGGCCAGAGATGAATGTCAGGATTGAACTAGCATCCATGAAAAAGTCTTTTGTTTGATCTGTGCTGTCCCACAGTGGAGCTATGGCAACAACTTCCGTTTGGGAAATTAACAGTATCACTGTGTACCGGCTCAAACCACATCATCACCTGAATGACAAACATTCCACTGTTCACACGACAGCTGACAAAGAGTATTGTTTAGTTTTAATCGAAAGCATTAAAATCCAGCCAATTCAAAAATCCAAAGCATATGAAGGCTAGGTATATGTGAAATGCAGTGGCATTCTAATTTTTTTACAAGTGAGAAATTTAGATATAGTTATTTTATAAATGTTTATGTGTTGTAGCTTAAAAATTGAGTAACTTCTTATTTTGAATCCCACATCACTCTGGGTGATTGTGCACATGTTTAAAAAAAGAAGTAAAGCAGAGTCACACTCCTGTGGAGGAGAGGCTGTGTGTAGGTGTTGTTGGTTTAACCTGGCAGGCAGCTAAGCAGCACGCAGACACTCACTCACTCTCCCACCTGCCCCGAGTGGGATGTGGGAGAGAACTGGGGGAAAAACACAATGCAAAATATGGGGGTTGAGACAAAAGTTTAATAGGAGAAAAAAGGAAAAGAAGAACAATAAGAAGAACATACAGAGTAAGTGATGCACAGTGCAATTTCTCACCACCAACTTACTGATGGCTCAGACAGTTCCGGAGCAGTGGCCTCTGGCCAGTTTCCCCCACCCCCCACCCCAGTTTATATATTGGGCACAACATCTTATGGTATGGAAAATCAGCTGGGGTCAGCTGTCCTGGCTGTGTCCCCTCAGAGCTTCTTGTGCCCTGCAGAGGTGGAGGTGAGAAGCTTGCAGGGTGGGGTGAGAAGCTGAAAAGCCCTTGACTTAGTGTAAACACTGCCCAGCAACAATCAAAACATAAGTGTGTTACCAACATTATTATTTCCAGAATCCAAAACACAGCTCTGTACCAGTTTCTAGGAAGAAAATGATCGCAGTGGAAACCAGGACAGCAGATCAGTGAGGCATTCTTCCTGGGGCTGAAAGTGTTTCCAAGGATGCATGTCTGCCACAGCTAAGCTGGCCTATTAACTAGGTACTGCTAGAGTGGTCTCATTCTCCCTGGCTGTCAGAGTGTCCAGCCTCTTTTGGCACAATGAAGTGGCCACAGGTGGCTGGGGTCATTCTTCTTCTTCCACCTAAGACTAGGTTCAGCAGTGGGATAATGTTGTACTAGCACCTGGGTATGTAAGTTTGGAGGATTGGGAGGTTTTTTATTTCTGTCTTACCAATGCAAAGGAGTCCTGGTGGAAAAGGAAGGAAAATAATTTTAATTTTAGAACCATATAAATTCTCTCCTCCAGATAGTTGAAGACAATCAGTATATTCAGACCAAATAATATTAGTTCACATTTCTGCAACAGCATATCAGCCCTAAGGAGAGAGCCCTGTGGTGCCACCTGCCTTTGCAAGAAGCTGGAGTCAATGCCTGCATATTTTCATGCGCAGTAAATGCTTCTCCACAAAAATCTACAAATGATGGTGGTAGGTTTTTTGAGTAATGATGGGCCACCACTGATGTTTTAGGACAAAATATTGAGGTCAGTCTGTGGTGAAACATCACGAACCCCATCAGTTTCCCTGGGTTTCTGAATGCACACACAGACAGATCTTTTAGAAGAGAGGACTTGTAAAGCTTCAGCTGTCTTTAAAACCTTTTCCCATCTATGCTTGAAACTGAAATATTTTCTGGACACAGTCCCTGCTCCTCAGCTGAAGGCTGTTGTATAATAAGTACTCTTGACACATTTGAGTGAAGGTGTCTCCACAGCATCAAAATGGAGAGAACATACCTCATTTCCCTATCATGAGCAGGGGTGTCAGGGGTATGCAAGGACAAAGGTCTGGTCGGTCTTTTCTCAGAGCCTTCCACACACTTGGCCTCTTCAGATATCAGAAATCCAGTCTGAATTTACTTTTTTTTTTTTTTTTAACTTTTTTTTTTTTTTTTTTTTTTTCCCCATTTGTAGCAAAGAAGAAAATAAAAGGAAAACGGTTTGGAAAACAGGAGGGCATCCAGTATTATATATATACATTAAAAACTATATGTGCACATAACTATATAAAATAGATTTACATTAAATACACACACACATATATGTATTTATATATATATATACACAAACGTATTTTGTCACTAGGCTGGCCAGCCACTACCTGCCTCTGAAAGACTCTAGAGAGTAATTTACTGAAGAAGTTCCTGAAACTTGTGACAGAGCACCATGCCTACCTTAATTTGCAAAAAGAGGACCACGGCTCCTACGTATGTTAGTCTTGTCAGGATCACTATTCCTCCTTCAGGGGTTACAGGTAGATGGAAGCAGTGTGGGAAATCTGTTTCTCCCGCTGAGAACGTTGTTGCAGGCGATCCCTCACCCTCACGCTCCAGCCTTTATCCAACCGGCATCAACCACCCGGCCTCCTCCCAGCTCAGGAGATGTATTTTATACATGACATTTAGACCTGATGTACTTATGACAAGGAATGTAAACATGGCTTTAGCCCAATTGGGCACCGGATCCGTACGGGCTACGGGCCGCTGCAGCAGATGGAGCCCTGCTCAGATCTTTCAGACGCCTCTCGCGGGACACGGCGGCCCCGGCGCCAAACGATGGCCCGCAGCGTCGGGCCGGGCCCGGCCCGGGCAGCAGCCCGGCGGCTCAGGCCGCTGGCAGGAAGCGGCTCCGCCCCCGCCCCGCCCCCTGCCCGCGAGCCGCGCTCCCTCCGCGCCCGGGCCGGCCCCGCCCCCGCGCCCGCTGATTGGATGTGGCCCCGGCGGCGGCGCGCGGAGCTCCCGTCTCGCGCCACTTTCGGGAGCCTTTGGCGCCAGCGCCATGGCCGAGAGCGGCGCTCGGGACCGGGACGGTGAGACCCGGGGGCGGCCGGGGCCCCTGCCCTTGTCCTCTTGCCTGTTCCCGTCCCTCGCAGGCGCCGGCGTTTCGCTGTCAGGCGGGGGAAGACCGGGCAGCGGCGCTGGCGGCGGCGAGGGCGAGCGCGCGCGCACGGGGAGCGCGCGTGCGCGGGGGGTGGCCGGTCGGTCGGTCGGTCGTGGTGGGGGCGGACAGCGGCGCGCGAGGGTCCCGCTGCGGGCGGGCGGGCGCGGAACGGGCGGGTCCGGCCGCGGGGCGGCTCGGGCCGCACGGCCCCGCGCGGCCGGCCCGCTCTCCCTCGCCGCCTCTCCGGCGGGGGCAGCGGCGGGCGCGGGCGGTCCCGGCGGGCGCTGGAAACACGCTTATCCCAGGGGAGCGCATTGCCTGAGGCGCTGGCGTACGGTGAAGGCAAGGATTGACAGAGGATAAACGCGGTCCGTCTTTGCAGTTCTGCCCCCCGAGGCAGCAGGCTGTGTAAATGCCCCCTTTACCCCGGCCCTCAGCAGCACTGGTCCGGACTGCTCTCGGCTGCGCTGCCGGGGTGCAGCTCTGTTCGCAAGCCGATGTCCTGCTGCCGTCAGGAGGGGCTGCCCCGCTCCTCTGGCCAGCCTGGGGTCTCCTCTGCCTGCGCGGGGCACTCAGCGCCTCACGCTGAACCCGCAGCCTTGTCCCTGGGCTGTTTGTTTGCTTTTAAAAGTTGGATTGGGTCCATTTGTTCCCTGTGGTCAGATAAGGGTTCCTCATCCAATTAAGAGTAAAGGAGGTCTGGAGAAGTAGAAAGCACCTTGCTCGGGAGAGCATTTGGAAGGGAAGGAAGTGGAAAAGGAAATGGGGTGTCAGCTGTCAGCAGATTACTAGTTTGTGTCATTCTGGTCACACTCAAACGTTGTGAAACCGCCTAAAAACATCACTGCTTTGTAGCAGTAGTAGCAGGCCTTCTCTAAGTCTGGTATTCCTGAGTTGTCATGGAGACATGCAAAATAAAAGGAGCTGGAAATTCCCAAGGAAGGGGAGGTGTGGATCTCTTACAGGGAAAGGCCGATGAGATTTGAAAGGTGCTTTGGAAATCTAAGTGGTAGTGTCACGCTGAATGTGACCTGGCATGAGAGGGACGTCTGAGCTCCCTGTCAGGCCATGCCTTCAGTATCATTCCAGAATTGGCTTAGGAAGAGCCATCTGTGACTGTGCTTTTAGCCAAGTAGGGTTTGGTTTTAAGCAAAACTGCAGTCATCTATTATTGCATCACTGAACACTTAAGTACCAAAACTAACAGTTCATTGTTAAACTAATTTCCTCTTGCTTTTAATTAATTACAGCTATGAGTGAGTCTGGAAGTTTTGCAGCATCACGTTCTAGACGTGAGAGGAAGAATAGAAGAGGCCAGCAAGAAGCACTTGAACGTCTGAGAAAAGCCAAAGCTGGGGAAAAATTAAAATATGAGGTGAAAATTCCTCATGTTTTCTTCTTAATTAAAAGTGAACATAAGCTGAGAAGCTTAATCACCATTTATGGCTATGTAAAAGTTATGGGAAACAAAATAAGCCTTTCAGATTAACTTTTGTGTTTTTATTAGTGTATGTTTTTCTGAATGTAGCTGTAGTTTTCTGCTTTCTAATATAATTTATTTGTTTCTTTCTGTTTTCAAAACTAGCCCAGATTTATTAACTGCAAGTCAAACATGCTTGCCATTTCTTGAGAACTATGCCACAGGGAAGGAACAGTTTTTAAAATCGCATAAGTAATGTTATGATAGGAAGTACTTTTTTTTTTAATCTTAATGATTTTAAACTTTAATTTCAGAGCTTTACATGACTGAAATCCATTAATATTGAGATGCTGTGTTTCCACAAAAAGACCAGAATTTAAGTGGTGGAACTGAAATCTGGCAGTGTAACATTGATACTGTAACATTGTCCAATTGTGATGCCAACAGGAAGTGACTTCCTCATTGAGGTGAAGAAATGTAAAGAAACCAGAAGTCCATAGATCATTAACATGCAAATTTTCTCTGAACACTCTTCTTTGGTACATCAAATCTCTTTCCTTTTCATTGAGCTCAGGTTGGTGTTTGACAGTAGAGCCAAGGCCAGGCATCTCCACTGCTAGTTTTTATTTGTTAAAATTTTTTTTGTAATATGAAATGAGCAATAAAACAAGTAATTTTCAAATGAAATCTCTGCCAGTGCTTTGGTAGATTTTGAGTTTCAGTAGACTAATAATTTTTAAAATGGATAACTTGTCACTGCCAAAAGAGAAACTTAGTTAATAACTGTGCTTACTAGCTGTGAACAGCGTAGCAGTGTAGGAACCATACATGCATTCTTGGGAGCTTTTATATTCTGACTGATGATCTGCAGTATTGATGGTATGGAAACTGTTAATCCTCAGTATATCTTAACTGTAGGTTGAGGAGTTCACAGGTGTTTATGATGAAATAGATGAGGATGAATACTCCAAGATGGTCAGAGACCGTCAGGATGATGACTGGATTGTTGATGATGGTAAGTTAAGATAAATTTGGAGAGTTATTTTGTTTCTTAGAGTAAAACTCAATTAGTCTTCATAATGTTCATGCTTTGAAGTAAGTTATGGTTAGTACATTCTTAAAATTTGTTTTAGGAGACGAGAGAAAGGCAGTCTTTTAGTGGAAATTAATCTTTGCATTGTTCTCATAGTAGTCTGTTAGGATGATAATGAAATATTTTTCCATGAAAACTTGTTCTTGAAATTTTATTTCCAGTTATCAATGTTAAAATTTTACAAAAAAACAAAACCAAAAACAACCTGTTATCAATAACTTCTAATTAAACATGTGAGAATATATCTAGTCTAACAGAAGATACAGCTGAGAGTGCTGTAGTTTTTAATACTTGCTTTTGTAACTTTTGCTCTATATTAAAGGGGGAAAAGTGTTTAAATATGTAAAAAAAATCAGGAATATCAGGAGACAGAATTTAAACTGCGATTTTTTAACAATTTTTCTACAGATGGGATAGGTTATGTAGAAGATGGAAGGGAAATCTTTGATGAAGATCTGGATGATGATGCTCTTAGTTCCAGTAAGAAAGGTAACTTGCACGTGACCACTGAGGAATGTCTGCCAGGGCCTTTTAAAAGGTACCCACAATGGGCAACTTCCTGTCATCAGTATATGTGGTAAATTATGGCCAAATGACAGGTTACCTGGAGCTCTTTCATTCTGTGCCTGTGGATTTTTTTTTTCGGCCCTGGTGATGCAGAGGATGGTGTCTCACAAATTGAGCTCACATCACGGTTAACTGCTTCAGCACAGCTGGGGCACTGCTGCTCAGAGCCTTCTGTGGAATGAGGATTCACTTCCAGAACAAATGCTTCTGGAAGGAGTCTTGGTTTTCAAAGCCAGTGCCTAAAAGACGTGTGGTCTCTGCTGATCGCACTTGCATAAAATACTTGTATGCTTGTAAGAATCTAGGGTCATCTATTTCCCCCACTTTTTTATTGCATCTGGTGGCAAACTGAGAAACAGTCTGATGTTGATAATCCAAGCCTAGTGCCAAACTCATTTTTTTTCCTGGAGATGGTTCCATCTCATCAAAGTATCTTTGTTCTTTTTCTGAATTATGCAAAAGGTCTCTCTGATATGACTAGGAAAGACAGGGTGATGAGAGGGTTTTTAATTTTTTGTGTGCGCATGACTGCTGCTACAAAGCTGAAAGATGACTAGGCTTCATTTCAGCCAGGAGTGTGAAGGTAAAAGAAGTAGACTGCCTTGGCTATCTGTCCCTGGTAATAACTGGACCTGTAAACATTGAACTTACCTTATCTAAAATTCACTATTTTAAATTTTTTGTTTCAGTAGGAAAAGGTGGCAAAACATCTACAATTGATAAAAAGAATGTGAAAAAATCTCTGGTGTCAAAGCCAAACACAATTAAGTCTATGTTTATGGCCAGTGCCGGGAAGAAAAACACAGATGTAAGTTTTTACATTTTGAATTTAAGTATTTCTGACTTGTTCACAGTTTCAGTGGGAGTGGAATAAACCAAAGGGTCATTTTAGTTTCTTGTATCTTGTGAGACAAACTTTTATTATGATCTCTTTCGCATGGAGCATTTCCGAAAATGTTGTGTGTCTTTTGTGGAAATCCTCTAGTCATTTACTGCTGTGCTCCTGATTGGTTTTGCCCATATAACTGAGAACCATTTGGTTAATCTTACCTTACAGAAAACTGTCGACCTGTCCAAGGATGACTTACTTGGCGATATTCTTCAAGATATTAGTGCTGAAGTAAGTATGCTAATAAAATCTGTTGGAAACAACCTTAATCCATTTATTTGTCATGGAACAGACCAAGAAAATACATTTTTTTGTGTAACTAGACAATCCAAGACTGATTTCATCCATATTACATCTAATTGATATAATTCTACTTGTGTGTGCTGTATGCCCGTTGTCTCCACTGTGCAGATGTTGCATGACTGCATTGCTTGATAAGGCAATACTTCTATGATCTGAATGCAGATGGTTCATATTAAGATGATGTGGAGCCTGTGCTAGTGCAGCCTTCAAGGTTTTAGTAACTGTGGAGTGAAAGAGGACTTGGCTGCCTCTGAATTGTGTGCTGTATATTTGTCACCACTCCTCAGCCAGGGTACTGTAGGGCATCTCCATCCAAGCTGTGTGTGTTCATGGGAGGAGCTGAGGGAACAGTGTTTCAGCAGGTGATGTAACCTGGACCTTCCTCTGCTTCCCAGGGTTTGCTGCAGAGAAGCAGGTTAACACTCCCTTGGAGGCAGGAGGCAGGATGGCTGCTATGACAGGGTTGGACTGTCTCAAATACCTAATGCCCTTTCAGCAAGATTTCTTAAAACCAAAACGATTTTAGAAATTCTCACATGTAAATGTTGAAACTGCTGTAGTGGTGAGATACTGAGGTGGAATATGTTGAATGTAATTCTCTTAGTTTTGTGCTCTTATTTTTTTACTCTTCCCTATGACACCTGATTGAGGCTATAACCCCCCCCCCCCCCATGACTATAACTCCCCTGCCCCCCCCCAGTATCATTAAAGAAAATCATTTTAATGCTGTCAAATTAGTGTAACATTGATTAGGGAAAATAATGTTAATAATTACACTATGGCTTCTATTTACTTAAATACTAGTTAGCTACTGAATTTTTTTTTGTTTTGTGGTTTGTTTTGTAAAATTTCTTTTGTTATTAGCTGTCAATAAGGTTAAGTATAAAATATCTGTACATGTAAGTAAGTTAAAATGTATTTTCCTCTAGTGGAACAGTGCTTAGAGAGCACTTCTGCCTTTCATGAGGCATGTAGTTCAATACTACTGCTTCTGTGGACATGAAAAACAGCACAAGTTATTCTGATACTTGTGCAATAAAGACGCGTTTAGCTATTGAAATTCCCACTGTTTGAAAACTGATTCACTTATTGATGACAGTTTTTCTCAGATTGTTTCCTTCCCCAAAAAATCTAGTGTATGTCTTCATGGGCTGATTGCTCAGGTAGCTTTTTTTCATGGGGCTGGGTTTCGTTTAAGGAGGCGTTTTCTTCATTAGCCAAAAATATTGGTGTCCCTCTTTCTGTTTGGTGGAAGATGTTACTAACCAAGCCAAAACACTAAACAACTCTTTCTTTTGTCACTTTCTCTGTTCTTTCAATATTCAGACAGTTCAGCTAAGTCCACCACCAATTATAATGTTGAAAAGGAAAAGATCTGCTGGAGTACCACTCAATCCTTTTTCTGTGCAGTCCCAAACTTCTAAGGTAAAGGGGAAAAGAAAAATGTTCTTATTATTAATGAGCACTAGTCTGTGGTTTTGTTGATTTGAATACTGTTGACTTTTATCTCTCCTGGAAATTAACTTTCTCCTTTGCTTCCATAGCAGTGTTACAACATAACTTCATGCTTATTTCTGAATCACCTTTCCTATTGAACACATAACTAGTACAATTAGTTTCGCATCTGTAGTATAGTAGCCGTTTGTAGCTGTTACATTTGACAGGTCAAACTGTTGTTACAATGTTTGGTGCATCACATGAAGGTGAGTTTCTGTTCTGTTTCCTTGTGGAATGGGAGGTGAAATAAGCAGGAGTGTGGAAAAGGATAAGAAACCAATTGTTTGCAGAAATGGCAAACAAATGGAAAATTAAAGCTATGGATAGTAGTTTGCCCTAGTGTAAGATTTTGGAGTGAAAGGAGGATGGGCTGCTGAGGATGAAAGGCTAGCATTTTGTTAGTTCTGGTAAATGGAAAGGACTTTATAGCTCAAAATACAATGAGATAAATGGTAGTGGTCTGTAGGAGGAAAATGGAGTAGTATGGATACATCTGGTTTGTGAAACCTTGTGTGACATCAACTCTTATGTTGAAAATAATCACCATTGCTACTCATCTTCGCAGTTGTGTTCAAAACTAGAGGCAATTGGGAAAAAAAAAAGGGGAGGTGTAGTAAGAGAGGATCATGGTGCAAAATATGTGGAGCTTTTCCTCTAGCACTGGTTACTAGATCTGCAAATAGCAAGTGTAAGGTTTTGTTGTTTACTTTGTTCTTCTTTGCTCTTACAAGATTATTTTTAACTCATGGTGGAAATGTTTTTCAGGTAATCACCCCTATATCAAAGAAAGCTCCTGCTCATGTCAGAAAGGAAACTATTCCTCCAGCTTCATTTCATTCTAAACATCCCAATTATACAGCAAAATCTGTCAGAGTCTCTGAAAATGAGGAGAGCAAGCATGTGCAAAAACCTATAGAAAATGAGGGAACAGTGAAGGCAGTAGGAGAGAAAGCTACTAAAGGTATCAAAAATAAATAAAAACCCAATTCTGGAAACTCTTTAAATATGGTACAGTAATGCTAAATACTTGTTAAGTTATACTGGCTTAGGTAGAAATGAAGTATCACATTTAAGCTATCTTAGTACTGTATATTATGGTCATGCTTACAGTGTGCTATCTCTGCATACTGCTATAGTATGCAGTGTGTCATTTTAATGATTGAAGCCTTTAGTTCTACTTGCAGCACTTCCAGATGATGATCAGGGAATGATGGATTTTGATGAGGAGGACTTTGATGAACCTATGGAAGCAGAGCATGTGGAAACTATACCTGAGACAGCTGAAAGCTTGAAAAGAGACAATGAAATTGAGAAGAAAGAGACAGAGCAGCTGGAATCAGAGAAGAAAGAGACGTCTGTCTTGTAAGAATCTATTTTTCTTCTTTTTTTGCTTCCACTAAGAAGGCTCTCAATTTTTGTAAACCTTAGATTTTTGGCTTTGTATTCGTCTTTGCCAAAGGGATAACTGTGATGCAGACAGAATGATAACAGTGCTATGCAATGCTTTTTTTTTACATAGTTACATTAAGATTCGTAATATGCTGATAGCTACTTAATTGAAAAATTTGATGTTTTTGGGATCTAGCATGTGACAACATGTATTTCAGAACACTGAGGTGACTCAGTGTAGGTGCTGAATAGTGAACTTTGATGTCAGTAAGTAAAACCAAGGAATTTCTAACAATACTTATTCTAAATGAATCTGAATGTATTTTGTAATAGATGTAGGTAAAAGTTTTTTGTTAAAGGTAATGTTGAACAGCTATGTCTTCGGAAATCAGATAAAAGGTGGGCTTTTCCCTGTTTTTGTTTTGTTTTTTAAATTGTTTTGAAAATCTTGAAGCATATGTTTCCATAACAAAATATTTCAAACTGTGAAATAATTGAATGATGAAAAATATTTAAACATCTAATTACTGAAAAGGTAGTTTTGTTGAAATATCCATTGTTCCCACTAATCAACTTGTATAGATGGATGGATGTATTTGATATGTAAAGACTTGAATTGACCAAGACTGCAATACCAGGTGACTGATTTTTAAAGCCTGTGTATGGTGTATCAACAACCATACTTAAATGTGGATTTCTGTCTTTGTCACTCCGTCCCTCTTTTCAGAAGAAACCTTATGGAAACCCTCTGGTTGGTATTCCCAGCTGTTGGGAATGTTGCTTGGTAGTGGAAAGAAAAACAAAAGATGTGAGTGAGAATATAGGCCTGGAAAAAAGCAAAATGGTGATTATAGCAATGGCACGTTTTAATTGCTTTTTATTCTTCTCCAAATCCTGCAGAAGTTTTTCTCTCCCAGATCTCTCATGTTGGGACAGAATTGACGAGGATGAAACTGATCTAGTAGCAGCAGAAGTTCAGCTGGACCCCAATCTCCTTCCACTTGTGAATGGGGAAAGTGATGATCAAGTCCTAAGATTTTATTGGCTGGATGCTTATGAAGATCAGTTCAGTCAGCCAGGTAACTGTTCAGTTAAAGGCAGAAAATGCTAATCTGATTTTTTTGTTCAGTTTTTTTTTTTTTTTTTTTTAATTGGTGTTTTCAGACTTGACTAAATTACCTCCAGTTACCCTGTGTCTCTGTGCCCTAAGATGTTCATCTCTTGTTTTTCTGTACTTCTGTCTGCAGAGCAGGGCATTGTGACTGGGAGAAGAATGTAATCTCTTGGCCTAGTATAGAGGTAGGGAAGTAAAAGGGACTTACTAGCACTGTTCAGTGTTGGTGACCATTTTCCTTAAAATTTTATACACTCCAGGAGCAAGCTGAATTTGTTGATTTCTTGCTCAGTGATGGAACAACTGAGCATGCTTTCTTGTTTTTGGAAAAGTAGCTCAAAATTCATGTGGATGAATAAAAAGCCTGTACAGTAGCAGTTGGATGCTTTTATACGAAGGAGAAGTATGTCTGTCAAGGTAGGAAGTGGTCTGAAAAATACACGGTCTGTCTTGTATTACTTATCCCCTAATTCAAACTATTTAAATCTTGAAGATTGTCTTTGAATTAACATTGGTAAAATACACTGTACAGTTGAAGTGTGAATCCTCGCTCTCACAATCTTCAAAATGCATCATTCTGATCTCAACTCTGACAAAACAATTTGTGCTCATGTGTGTTATGAGCACTTGCCATCCATCCCCTCATTTCATCAGCAGCTTTAGGATCTTGGATTTCTAGTTTGTGCTTCATGTGTGCTTACCAGAAGGTTCTTTCTCCTGTTGGAGGTTTTTTTCGGTTGAAGCATAAGCATTGAGTCAGGTTCGTTTCTTTGTTAACACCTTTTGTTGTGAGTTGGGATGCCAAACTTAAATATGAGACTCTGCTGGGCTGAACAGCTTGGTGATGGGAGTGGTAATAATCATAGATATGTTGATGAAATCAATGGCTCTAATATAAAATTGCTACTTTTAAAGAACCCGCTATTGTTATTTTTCCTTTTTTCTGTCTTTTAAGTCAGTGATTGCTGAATGGAACATAATTATGAAAGGATTTCTGTTCCTCGCATGCAAGGAGTGTTCTTTTCTCATTATGACTTTTTCAGGATTGAATAATAAAGACTGCACCTGTTTTCAATTAGTAATGTAGAAGGGAGAATTTTGATACTGCTTTTTGTTTAACATGTTCATGATCTTTGTTTATGCCTCATTTTCTGTGATGTCAAATGCATTGCCTAAAGAGTAAATACTATAGCATAATCACAAGACTCTTTCAATCTTAATGATTTTTTGGAGGCTTACTTTTTGTAATTCCCTTTATAGTCTTAGGCAGAGAACTCGAGAATTGTGATCCTATTAACATTTTTAAGAAATAATGAATAAAATCTGCCCTTATTTTTCTCCCCTCTGCAAGACGTTTTCCCTGTGTCTTGACTTTGCTTACCTTTTGATTCATTTAGTAGCATGATCTTTCACAGGCTTTGGTTTATAAGATTTATTCGTATTTTTTCTTTATTCTTTCCATAGTCTTGCAGGGGATAGGGCCCGATATCTCTGTTGATTTTTTTTTTTTGAAAGTTTTTTTCAGTTTTGCATGAAATGTTTCTGAAAACTCTTTGAAGTTAGTTCTGCTTTTACTGTCTGTGGAGGTGGTAGCATGTGTCAGTGTTCAACTGGATGATCTCAAAAGGTTTCTTCCATTCTAAATTAATCTAATTCTGTGAAGTCTGGTTATTGAGACCACTTATTTGTCCATGCTAGAGTTGAGAAAAGTTTGTCTTTGCAATCCAGGGAGCTTTTTGCCTTATCTTTGACTGGCTTATGTACCCTTCATTCTTCCTTCCCTGCTTATATGTATTCCTCTGACAGATTAACTACTCCATGCTCTTAATATTTCCAGCTGTTCAAGCAGTCAGCTACTGTTTTGTGGTCTCTCTCACAGCTTCATCTTTCTGTGTGATACAAACCTACCTGAGGTGTTTTTTTTTTTTTTTTTTTTTTATCCCTTAACAAAAAAGTAAAAGATTGCTCGGAACAAGAACTTCATCTTCCCTGTCACTTAGATCTGCAATTGGAGCTTTTTCTCGATACTTCTATTCAAACTGTCTAAATCTTCAAGATTGCCTCTGTATTAAAATTTCTTAAGATACTTTGTGCAGCTGAAGCTTGAAGATGATGAGAACAAGGATACAAAACCACAGCATTCTCTGCCCTTGACAAAAGTAGTCTTGTTCACATCTATTCCAAGCACTCAGAAAATGATTTTTCATAGCCTGTCACTTTGACTCTGTCATCCATCTTAGTGCATCTTCACTGATTTATCTTTGATCTAATGGAGTAAGAAAGGTGCCTTTATGTCTGATAGATCTCCTGGCAAAGATAAATGATAAGTCTTAACTGAGGACTTGTTTGTGCTTTGTCAGGCCAAGGAGAAATGCAGATTCCAAAATCTTCTATGCATGAAACCCTGTTTCTGAGATAGTCTCAGCATGGATATTTCTGTTTTTATTAATAGTAGTATGCTCTAGGAAGAGTGTCTTCCATACAATCAAATTCCAAATTATTTAGAGCTTGAAGAGAACCTGGTAAAGCCAGGTTTCTGTGTTGTACTTGAAAGTCTTTTCTACTTGTAATTTGCAAACTGTTTGTGGACAGTCAGGTGGCATGGTACCATGTTATTTTAAGGTTTGACATAACTTGATTAGTAGTTTGCAGTATTTTTGTGCTATTGCCAATTTGTCTGGGCTCAGATAAGTGCATGTACTGTAATGACATTGTCCACAGTGAAGTCAGTTGCCACTAGTCCTGCTCTGTATAATCTTTCCGAGTGTCTCCCTTGGTTACAACAGCTGTCTTAGCACCCAGGATTCCTGGGAATGTCATGCATCTTTTGATGTCCTCATTTGTTAAAAATAGGTACTTGAAAGCTGATCAGCATCTAGTTGTTGATTTCAGAATGCATTTCTTCAGGTTTTATTGTTAATAGAGTCTTGATCTCATGGTACTGAAGTGTGGGGAAAAGGAGTTAATTGTACTGGTCTAGCTGAAGAGTGAAAAACTGTATATAACAGATCTCGGAGGATTGATTGACAGCATAGGCATTCTGATAATCTTCAGCTTTCATTGACACCTCTCTCCTTCCTCCCTCTCTCTAGGGATTATCAAACTAATATAGGCAGCAATGGAATATCAGAACAGACTTTTTAGACTGGCTGTGTAATGCCATTTTAAATTTTACATACCAGGTGTTACTGTAGCAATGGAGGTAGAGACATGAAGAATGACACAGGTGTCTGTTTGTAAAGCTGGTGTTTAAAACAATTTAGAATGTGCTGATACATCAGAAAGATTTGTTGTTGAAGGGCCTAACACAGAAATGGTTGTGTTTCAATGCAAGAATACATTATAAGCTGCTTCAAGCAAGATAGAAGTGATTAATTTTAAAATTGCATATTGAATTCTTTGCCCTTCTCCCTTAGGTGTGGTATTTTTGTTTGGCAAAGTTTGGATTGAATCTGCAACCACCTATGTCAGCTGTTGTGTGACAGTAAAAAATATTGAGAGAACTATTTATCTGCTGCCACGTGAAACAGTAAGTGTGACTTTTAAGCACATCAAACATAAGTACTTTTCATTCTGGTTATGGCAGGTTGTGAGTTTAGCAATGTGGTTAAGGAAGCTGTAGGAAGCCAGTGTTGTCTGATGTAGGTGTTTAAAACAACGTGTACATGATATATCACATGTGAGCTGCAGAGTAGAGGCCTGTGGCTTCCCCTGACCCTAGCAACTGCAGACAAATTTTTACCCTTAGACTTGGCTGCTTAGCAAATAAAGTGGTCTTGAAGCATTACTGAAAAACTTAGTGCTTTTTAAACATTCTATTTCAAGTAATATTTTCTAAATTTGGGGGCTCTTGGCTGATTGCATTTTAGTCCTTCCTAAAAAGAGATACATGATTCATAATAGCAAAGTAAAATTCAACTTATTGTCATGTCTACCGGCATTTATGTTCATTTGTAAAACCTCATTTCTGTTTTTGAGGAAATCGACCTAGCTACTGGTAAAGAGACAGAGACTCCAGTAACTATAATGAGTGTTTTCAAGGAATTTAATGACAGCATTTCGCCAAAGTACAAGATCATGAAGTTCAAATCCAAGGTTTGTTTGCAAGCATCCTATTTGGTCATTTTCTGTTGTTCTGGTTTGTAAGGTGGGAAGGCTGTTGAAACACTGTCCAGGGAGGGAGGTTATGCCAAAATATAATATATAACTCCTGACATGTGTAAATGTACCTGCTTGTAAAAAACATCCAAAATACCTATATTCCTTTAAGAAAAGTAAATCTGCAGCATGGTTATTTCGCTAGAAGTTTAAACAATGCTTTTGTAAATACTCACTCATTAGCTTCTTCAAAACTGTGTTGAATGTCAGACTGGCTTGCTGAGCTGTTTTTGAGAATGAAGACCAGAAAGAAGTTTTGATACATAAAGCCTTAGTAACAGCTCATGCTGTCACAGTTTAAAATGAAAGATTATGTTGTCCAGCAGATAAGTCAGTGCTCTGGGATTACACTGTCCTTGCGTTTGACCAGATATCTTAAAGAACTTTCTCTCTTGGCATATCTCATCCTTCTTCTCACCTTTGCAGATTTATCTTTTTAGAGTACCTGCTGTTCAGAGCGTGGATTGTCATGGTGTGGCTATGCAGGAGGTAACGAGTGAGGACTGTCATTCAGTCTTGAAAGCTGTTCTGTGCTTAGAGTTATGGGTAGTAGTCTCCAAAGTGTTAGTTTGCTGTGCTCTATTTGCTCAACAAATTGACATTGGAAAAAGAAAATATTGCTATAATGGAAACTTTGCACATAAATTAATATAATAATTATCATGAGTCTGCAGGAAATGAGCTGGTACTGCTGATAATGTTGCGGATTTGGGTCAGATTATTTGCTAGTGTCAGATCTTTATTGTCCACTTATATAGAGTATTTGTCTTTTACAGGGGAGGGCAAAGGTTGGAAGCTTGGGCAGGGAAATGTGGCAAACATTTAAGTTAGGGGAAAAATGTGTTCTGACTGAAGCGCTCAGAAAAGTTTATATTCCTTGAAGTAACATGTCATTAGTCTGGCAAAGCTGATTTTCATTAGTTGTAACTTTCCCCATCCTGGCAATCTTGTGATTTCACAGGATTCATTCCTGAATAGTTAATCAGCAAGTAAGATGACAAGTAAAAGTGCAGGAAGAATGGAATTTAACAATATGTAAATGAGGGAAAATAAAAACAGTTTGTGTGGTAATTCAGGCTGGAAAGGTTCTCAGGAGGTCATCTCATCCAAAGCTAGCTAGAGTCATTATGAAAGTTTAAGTTGTTAAAATGAAAATGTGGGCAGTGTTTCTCAAATAGCAAAGTCATGCAAGACATCTTTTCAGCAACTTGTAGCTTAGTGCGTTATTTACAGAGTTCAGGGAAAATGGATATGACATTAGTACTTTGTAGAACTTTTTTTTTTTGCTCTATCATATTTTCTTTCTCAAAACTCTGATGTAAATTTAGGTTTTTCAGTTTTCTTTTATTTCTCTTGTATAGTTGATTATAACATAATTACATGTGGGATCAGGAGTAAATTTACTCTGAAAGGAGTAAATTTAACAATAGATAAAAAACAAGTTGTTGATAGCTCACTGTTCAAAAATCCTTTTAGGGGTGAATACTCAAAGAAAAACAAGTTTTCATTAAAAGAGAGAATGAAAACACTTGTACTAAAGAAAGGTCTCCAAAAAGATGCAGGTCTGCTTATAGAATCTTGGGAAACTTCCATCTTTTCCATGGTGTGCCAAATAAGAATAATGTGAATGAGGTAATAGAGTAATGTAGTTGAACGTTCAAAGATGGCTTTTAAAAAACAAGGTGAAATCTGTCAAATTTTTACTGAGCTTACACAGAACTCAGGGCAAGTGACCCAAAAGTCTTGTCTGGGTGTGCGGCTACAGTACATGTGGGTCCTTGGATGTAACACCAGAGCAAGGAAGTGGGAGCACTAAGACACTGTTGAGGTTTCCCCTTAAATGTTGTAACACTTGGTCACCCTCATGAGGAAAGATTAACTCAAGTGGTTATAGGTACAAAAGATGGCAATTAGAAGGGTGAGACAAAAAGAGAATCAGTTACACCAGAGATGACTGTGAAAGAGCTTTAATTTTTTTTAGCTAGTAAAATGAAGAATAGGACCTGTTTGCTCTCTAGGAACATTAAAAGGGGATGAGCAGCAAGAGAGCTATTTAAAGGACAGTTTTAGCAAAAGAGTGAATTTGTAATTTTTAATTCATGAATAAATTAGGCAGGATAGTTGATGCAGAGAAGCTCTGAAATAACCAACCAGAATTATTTCTGAACAGTAACAATTCAAATTATGTTGAATTCTTAAGTAAACTGAGTTTTATTAAAAGGATAAAAGCTATCCAGCTTTATTTTGCTTGTGTATTTTCTGCTAATTTTGATAGTTACTGCATTCTAGGAGGGTTTAATGAGAACTGGAAATATAGTAGGAAGGTATGGCAGTAATAATATGGGAGGTAAGAGAAAAGACAGGCTAGTAGAGCAGGGATGTTAGTGGGGTCTTTGGAGGATTATTCAAAGATAGTATTACAGAAACTCAGGCATTCCAGATTACACAAAATTGACTGTGAACAAGTGGCCCCAAATCTGGCCAGGCTTGCACCTCTGCAGCAGGGAGTCTTTGTGCTTTCTGCAATATAATTGTGGAAGTAATGGGGTTGTCCCATTACTGTGCCCTCCTTTTCTTCTGTTCCTCCCTGAGGTACCTGAATTTGCCTGGTTATATACCTGAGTCTGTTTTTCACAGGGAGTCATTAACCTTCTTTCGTTCTGTTGTTGTTACACAGCCCTTGCATCTGTGTGTCCATAGAGGGTGTGCAGGGCTCTCGAATTGAAATGGTCTGTGGCACTCGCCTAAAGGAATGCTCTGAAGAAGTGATCTTTACCCAGTTGTGACTCCATGTGGTAAAGAGTTAATGTGCTTTAGAAGATCTCCTCAGCTCTGTGATGTGCAGCCAGTGGTTCAGTGCTGTGTTGTTAAGGGTTTGAAAGATTTCAAACCAACTAATGGCTGTGTTGCTCAGGTGAGACTTGTGAGCAATGCATTCAGAGAAACATGAAGTCTCAGTGTTTGCGCAGTACTGTGAAACTGAAAACCACTCTTCTTCCATAATTATCTGGAAATCAGGAAGGTTACTGACATTGCTGCCATGCATCCAAAGTTCTTTTATTCAGAATACCCCTTTGGTGATGATGTGGAGACACTGATACAGGTTGTTCTCTGTGCGTCTTGGCCTTGCCAGCACCCAACTTTGTCCCTTTGAACACACTTAAGCCATATCATTTCCTGCTGCACCTGCTGCTAATTGTAGCTTCAATGGGTTGCACTGCTGCCAAGTTAGCAAGTCTTCACAAATCAATTTGAAAGCAGCCTTACTCCACTTAGGAACTTAGCAGCTAATCACTGCTGCTCATTTCTGCTCTCTGAAGGGCCACTTGAAGGGCAGATTATTCTGCAGCAAGCATTCATTCACTGAGTTATGACCAGACGCTAGTGTAATTGAGCTGAGCTCTGTGGAATAACGCAGATGAAACACTACAGCAGACTATTTTTATACTGTGTTCATCTTGCACTTGCAACGAGAACTTGTTTGAAGCCTGAGAGGTTATCTTTTAAATTAAAAAAAAAAAAGAGGAGGGGGAGCACCAGTGATAAGTGCTAAAAGCAGTGCATTGCTATCTATTATGTTACAGCTCTGAGTCTGCTTGTGTTAGCTGGTGCTGTGGTTCAGCAGTTCAGATCTACATTTGCATGGTAATTTGCAATGCTGATCTTGCTTCACAGTGGTGCTCTTCTATCAAGTTATGCTACACTTCTGTTTCCATGAAACTGTTGATACCATAGTAGTTTCTGGATTTGTCTGCTTCCTATTTATACCAGAGACCCGTGTGCTCTCCTGCCTGGGCCTTGCAGCCGTACAACTGCAGTAGTACATGAAGTAACAAACTTAACTGCCTCTTGTAGCACTCTGAGGGAACTATTGCTGATGCTATTAATTTAAGGAAAAAAAACTTCAGTCATCCAACCCCCAAACCAAATAACTTTAAGTTTGCCTAACTGTGCACGTATTTTGTTAATTTTTAAATTTTATTCCCATTTATGGTGA
The DNA here is from genome assembly GCA_032173965.1 of Sitta carolinensis. Classification (NCBI taxonomy): domain Eukaryota; kingdom Metazoa; phylum Chordata; class Aves; order Passeriformes; family Sittidae; genus Sitta; species Sitta carolinensis. Next base: position 102,999,818 of record CM063283.1, read on the forward strand.
CTTTGCTTTTTCTTATTAAACTTTTTCTAGTGACATATTATGCTGAGTCGCGTATAAAAAGTGGTGAACAGTGCATTGTCCAGTGAGAAATGTGATTCTTAATATAAGGGGCCTCTAGGAATTCCTATAATAAAGTAGTGTGTTAATGTAGTTATGACAATATAATAACAATAGTCTGTAACAGCAGTGCAGGTGGTTTGTAAAGTACTAGAGGGCAGAACATATGACATGGTAGAGCATGGCATTTCAGCAGTTGTCAGAGCAGTGTTGCACAAGATATTGTAATAATTTGGAAAATGAAGGTAGTTATTCTTAGAAACTGCATGTGTTGTAGAAAATTGTTATTGTTCTTGAAGAAAGCAGAAGTGATACTTAACTTTCAATAAAGTCGTACTGAACTTCAGAATTCTTTAACTGTCTCAGTTAGAGATACATAAACAAACTTGACTACTTTCTAATAAAACCCAAGTCATTTAAAATGGAAAATACAGTAGTGTCACAGAAATGATCTGCTGTAAGCATGTGATAAAAATTGGCAGATGGTTGGGAAATCATCTCTCTTAGGTTCCTCTCTGAAGTGCTGGTACACAAAAGCCTGCAGTGTAAAGGGAGGAGTTGTGTGCAGTTACAGGGATGCAGTCTGGCTGGGATCATAGACGTGGTGGGACAGGATGTGGTTAAGATAGGCTGGGATAGCAAGGAGGGGGAAGCCCTTTTGTATATCAGAGCAATGGGAATGTGTGGAGCCCTGCCTGAAGGTGACAAAGCTGGTCAGGATTAGAGGATGTTCTAATGGAAGGGACATCTTGGTGGAAAAATGAAGGCTAAATCCCACTTGGAGCTGGGTCTGGTGAGGGAGACAGACCAGTAGGAAAGGCAGCTATAGGTACAGGCAGACCAGGAGAAAAATGCAGTTGACAGGGACAGGAGATGTGGTGACAGAGGTCATGGAATAAGCTGTGATACTGCATTTCTTCTTCACCTTGGTCTTTACTGCTTAGTCCAGCTTTTAGTAATCTCTGATACCCAAGAGACCAGAAGGAAAACCTGAAGCAAAGAAGACTTGTCCTCAGAGGAGGAGGATTGGGTTCAGGCACATTTAAACAAAATGGACAGATAAAGGCACATGGGAACTGATGGGAGACACCCCTGTGTGCAGAGGGAGCTGGCCAATGCCAGAGGGTGTTTGGGAGTGTTTGGTGTGGATTCACAGAGGGAAAATGATACTTCACCAAGCTGGTAGCCTTCTGGGAAAAACTGGACTGTTTTGGTGGACAAGAGGAGAGCAGTGACTGTTTATCTTGACTTTGGTAAGGCTGCCTACCATAGCATCTTCACAGACAAACTGGTGAAGTGGGGGCTAGTGAAGTGGGCAGAGAGGTGAACTGAGAACTTGCTGCCCTACTGGACTCAAAGTGTTGTGATCACTGGCACAAAATCCAGGTGGAGGCCAGTCCCTAGAGGTGCACCCCAAGGGTTGATACTGTATCCAGTCCTGCTGAGCATCCTGTTAATGATTTGGATGGTTGCATAGAGCACACACAGCAAGTCTGCAGGCAGTACAAAACCAGGAGAGGCTGATATACCATATGGATGTGCTGTCAAAGGAATTTCAACAGGTTGGATAGATGTTATGACCTACAGGAATCCCATCAAACACAAAAAAAAAAAAAGGAAATGGTCCTGTATGAAGACTGGAATGACCTCAGGCACTAGTAGATGATGGTGGCTGACTGTCTGGAAAGCAGCCTTGGAGGGGAAGACCTGCTCATCTTGCTACACCATGTACCCCTGGGGGAAAGAATGCCACTGGCATTACCAGCAAGTGTCAAGAGTTGGTCCTTTCCCCTTTGTAGCCATGGTGAGCACCTGTGCAGTGCTGTGTTCAGCTGAGCTCCTTTGTGTGAGGAATAACATGTGCTACTGGAAAAAAATCTAGAATAATGCTACAAAGATAATTACAGGGCCTGGAGCATCTCTCATGTGAGGAGAGGCTGAGAAATCTGGGATTGCTCAACCTGCAGAAGAAAAGGTTCAGGGTGAGGGATCACATTGCAAATCTTTTAATCATTTATAAACTCTTGATGAGCACAAGTAACACTGGTAGACTTCTTGCTGGTCTGGTGCCCAATGGAGGACAAGAACAACAGATACTATTTGAAACACATGAAATTTATCAGAATGTGAACCACTGCTTTACTGTAAGGGAAATAAAGCACTGGCACAGGTTGCCTAGAGAGGCTGTGGAGTCTCCATCCTTGAGGATATTCATATCTGGGTGGAGAGAGCCCATAGCAACCCACTGTGATTGACCCAGCTCTGAGCAGGCAGCTAGACTAGACAATGCCTGGAGATCCCTTTCCATCTCAGGCATTTTGGGATTTTGCAGTGATCTGCAGCCGCCAATTTTCATGGGTGTGTCTGAAACCTGTGAATTTAAAGACTATTTCTGAGTTTGCCTAACTACCAGGTGGTTTTTCTGTTAGTGGTTAGTATACCTGCAAGTCAATTTTGTAGAAACTCTTTATGCTAAGAAAACATGTAGAGATTAAAAACAGGCACTAAAATACACTTTGTCTTCAGCTGGTTATAATGAGTTGCAGAGTTGGTAATATGTGATCAAGACCATGATGTTTGAAATGTGTTTTGCCTGACCTTTTTTTCTTTAGCTTTCTTATTAGACAGAATGAATATTCATTTGGGAGATACTGAAAATATAATACCTTTGTTTTATATAGAAAGTGGAAAAATACTACGCTTTTGAGATTCCAGATGTACCAGCAAAATCTGAATACCTAGAAATTAAATATTCAGTGAGTATAATTAATCTGATAAAATACCGTAGCTTGTTTTTTTATCAAATTAAGTTTACAACGTGAGCAGTTTCTGTATTAAAATGGTCATTGAACATTGTAGTTCTGGCCAATGTATCCAATGTGGATGAAGAACTTAAACTTTAGTGTGTTTTTTGTATTACTGTCCTGATTTTTAAGTGGAGCCTACAGTGTGATTTCCTCAAGTACTGTAAATTATTATGGGCTAGGGCTTTGCTTGTGGGGAATGATGGTGATTTCAGTACTGTGTAGTTTTGTTAAGGTGTTGTCTGAATATGGCATGTCAGCCTTGAAGACTTCTGTGGGGTGAAATGACTCACTGCTCTCTGTTACTTGTTAGGCTGAATGCCCTCGGCTTCCCCAAGATCTGAAGGGACAAACATTCTCACATGTTTTTGGAACCAACACCTCTAGCCTGGAACTTCTCTTGATGAATCAGAAGATCAAAGGACCCTGCTGGCTGGAAATAAAAAATCCACGTATGGTGGTTTGCATGTGAAATGCCTGCTTACTAGAAAACACATATAATTATAGATGGGGGGGAGAGGAAATTTAAATTGTACATTGACCTTGCAACTTAATGGTTTAATTTTCAGTATCTATAACCTTGCAACTTATGGTTTAATTTTCATTATTTAGTACAAATTGTAACTTTTCCTTTTTTGGAGTGACAGCTATCTATATAAAGTTGTGCAGTGTACAAATGAGATTATAACTTTTAATGCCTATGAGAGGGAACTGTGCAGTACCTAGCAGCTGCTGTTTGATGCATACCCTAATGCCATGCATGTGAACTTAAGATTACTTGACTTGAAAATTACTCATCTTTCTGCTCTTGATAATTTAAGATTTGGGTTTTTTTCTGCAAATATAGATTTTTTTAGAACAAATGGCTGCTAGATGGAGTTTTTTTGTTTGTGAACTAGGTTTTTATTTATTTTTTCCTGACACTTGGAAAATTTTATGGTGTGGAACTATTTTAATTTTAAATCCTTTCTGCCTCACCTACGGCATGCAGCACTTACAGATGGTCATCCTGGTTTTTTTTGGCTTGGTAAGAGCCCTTTATTCAATGTGTGCTGCATATTCCCATGATCATACTGGATAAAAGTTTCATCTGTTACTGCAGTCTCCTTGGGGCACTTCCAGTGTAGAACTGTCTGTATGAATGCTGACACCACCAGGGGGGTTCTCCTGCAGTTTGCTCAGTCACTGCCAGAACTGATACCAGTATGGATGACTCCATGTAGAGCTTCCTTGAGTATTTTTTGGGTTATGCAGACCTTGATCCAAATCTTCTTTTTCTTATTTGGTGTTAAAGAGCTCCTGCTGACTGGGAAGTCAGGGACCAGGGAAGTTCCAACCATTGGGCAGGATTAGTGTGGGTCTTGGACTGTCACACCAGGGCACAACATTTAAAGGATGTGCTCTGTGCAGTAATGCTGTCAAAGAAGCCTTGTCTGTGGTTCCCAGAAGAATGGAGGTGGTTTGTGTTGTTTCCTCAGAGCCTTCAAATCAGTCAGTCAGCTGGTGTAAAGTGGAGGCTGTGGCTGTGAAGCCTGGCTTGGTGAATGTGGTTAAAGATATTTCTCCTCCTCCTCCTCTGGTGGTCATGTCCTTCAGCATGAAGACCATTCAGAACCCAAAGACTCACCAGAATGAGGTAAGTAATCTGCTCTCATTTTGGCTTGGTTTTGTTCTTTGGCATATACTAGAAGTTTCCTAAGGCTTGGAAGAGCCTCATAAAACATGTTTAAATATATTTACTGTTGAAAAGTTTCTCTGCTCTGGGCTTTTCAAAGAAATTTTTACTGGTGTCTCACTCTGGGCTAGAGGGCCTGCTTGGTAAGAATGTTTACTGTGACAGTGGATCCTATGTATGTTTTCAAGCCTTCTGTTTGGTCTTTTGTACTTCATAGTTGTAAATGAGACTGCCTCAGCACAGCTGATGATGGATTAGTATTACTTAATTAATTAATTTAGCTAGAGCTAATCATAGATTATAGGTAAAATGACCAGGCTTTTCTGCTGATAAAACTCATTTTAAAATGAGAATTTGGTCTTGATCTTAGAGCATCTGCTATTCTGCTGTAAGATCTTCCCTCAGAAAGGAGTAGAGATGTAGATGGCCTCTCAGTTGTGGACTGTAGACCACAATGTGTACTTAGGTACTTCTTTTTTTTTAACGTAACCCTCATTAACATTGGAAGAGATTTAGTATTCACAGATAGGATAGAATAGTTGTTTCTGGCTAATTGAATTGAAGACTAATAGGTTGGCAGATTTTCCAAACAGAATTATTCCTCATGGTGAATTTAAATTTTTTTTGGTGGAAGAATGGAAAATGTGTAATTTTTGGCCAAAGTAACAGGACATGCATAAGGTACCAACAGGACTCTGCTTGCCAAGATGCTTTAAAGCCTTTCTGCTTTGTTTTCTGTTGGGTTTTCCTGATCAGTGTCTGGGGAGCCAGGCCATCCTGCCAGCAAAGCAATCAAATGCATCATTAAAGCTACTGGCTTCTAAACCTCTTGGCTTCTTGGCAGTGTTGACTGCTTGCTTAGGGGCAGCCTTTCCTGAGGCAAGGCTCCTCTGCCCTGCTCTCATCTCCCGTGCATTCCATAGGGAATCCTTTACATTGTGGAGTCTGGTCAGATTCAGAACAAAAACTGATAAAAGTAGAAGTTTACCAAAGTTAATTATTTTTCCCCTCAAATTTATTATCACTTAGGAGCAAGTGCTATTTTATTTTTCTTCAGATCAATTGATCGCTTTCTTCTTTCCAACTATTTGTAGTTGGAATTAATTTAAGAAAGATCTGTTAGAGAAACAAGAGAAGAGAGATGAGTGACTCTTAAAAAAAAAAAAGGGGATGGAAGAAATTAGTATGGTTAATAGTCGTGCTTATTTGTGCTTATGAAGTTGTGTGTTCTGTCTCTCCTTGGTATAGATTGTGGCTCTTGCAGCTCTGGTTCATCAGAAATTTCCTTTGGATAAGGCTCCACCTCAGCCTCCTTTTCAAACACACTTCTGTGGTATGTACTTGGAACAGTTTGAGTAGAAAAGTAATTAATTATGTGGTTTTTCTTTTTTTGTTCTGTTTTGGTTTTTTGGATGTGGAGGGGTTATACTCATTTATTTATTTAAATTTTTATTTCTTTCTGTCACTACAGCAACAATGGCCTTAAGTAGACAACTGACAAAATTTCAATTCCCAGACAGGCTTTTCTCCCTATTTTTAACTTCACTGTTTACTGACTTTTTATCAAAGACTTAATTTAAAAAAAATCTTAGTTTGAGATGATGCCAAGTAACCCTGCTCTATACAGTTTCCTGTAATTTTTATTGGTTTTACTCCATCTTTCTCTGTCCATTATTTCTAAACCGTTTATTTACTGTCACTTTAATTATTTTTCTGTTCAGTTCTTCTGAATGGAATTTTTTATAAACAAGTTTTCTTAGGGAAAGAAATCTTGCAGAAGTGTCATTGCATTGATTTCAGCTAAACCTTGAGATTCAGACCCTGACTGGAAGTGATGAGGTGTTGAATGCCTCAGAGAGGAAGTTCTTCAGGAGCTGTGGCCCATAGTTTTAATGTCCAATGATAACCTCAGATATGACTGATTGTGATTGGTTAATGATTTAGTAATTACTTGGTTATCTTCAAGACAGTATTCACTTAAAGCTGGTGTTTCAGAATTAGAGGTCAGTTTTCTCAGCTCCCTTTGTTGTGAATGGGTGCTTATGGGGAGGGTACAATTAGGAACTTGTATGTAAGTGCAAATGTCATTTTTTTGCAGCTGTTTCCAAACCGAGTGATTGCATTTTTCCTTATGACTTCAATGAAGCCGTTAAAAAGAAGGTAATTTAATTTTGTTACCCTTCTGATTGCAGTATCTTATAGAATATGAACTTCATGATGCTTTTGGTAAGTTGTGAAGAGAAATAGTCGAAGGAATGGAATGATTATTTAGTTAGTTTTCCACTCTGCAAACTTAAATCCAGGTATTTATTCTGTATTGCTAGTAAAAAAGTGGTGTGTGCTCTGTGTGATTCAGTACTGCTGCTGATTGTGCTCTTAAAATAGATGGGGTGTTAGACAGGAGGGTTGAAAAGATTTTGCAAAGAGGCTAAAATCGTGGTTAATTTTCATTATACCTGACTCTGTACTTTTAGTAAACTGGGAGAATTTGTTTCTTCTTTTCTTGGATAGTAAAGTCTGTCGAAATTTAGAGGATGTCCTTTCTTAAAGGGTAGTGGGAGAACTGACAGAATAATAAAGTAACTTATTTTTGTTTTTCCTCTATTTCTGTGTGATCTTAAAGTCTGTGAGTGAAGGATGCATATGGAGCGTTTCCTGGTGTGCTTGATTCTTAGGAGGCTCTTAAAATATCACTAGACACCTGCATTCAAAAGCAGAATGGGAAAAAGCCTCTGAGAAAAGCTTTCCAATGTCTATGGGAGTGAGAAAAAAAATCCTTGAATTACGGAAGGAAAAGCAGAATTCTGTGGTGCTTTGTTATTGTCTTGTAACTAGTAGGGGAGAGGAGATGCTTCCATTTTAAACTTATTGGGTCATTGAAATCAGGTGCTCTCTTGCTCCTTTTAGAATGCTAAAATAGAAATTGCTGCAACAGAGAGAACACTGCTGGGATTTTTCCTTGCGAAGATTCACAAAATTGACCCAGATGTTGTTGTGGTGAGTAGTTCTGAGACTTTGAGAGTTAAATTAAAGCATATTGTCAGTTGGTCAGCTTTGTTCTTTTTCTTTTGTCCCTTATAGGCTTTTTAATGCTTGTCTTAGACTGCCTTATGAATTGAGTTTGCCTATGAGACAGCAGGTATATTTTGATACAAAGATGATACGGAATTTTCCCTGACAGCATTTTATACATACTATTATTTCCCATAATAGCTAAAATAGGCAGTATTTTCACAATACCTGAAACAAGTTTGGTTTTTTTTCTTTACTCAGAAAGACAAAACACAACAAAGAGCTCTGATGATTTTCTAGAAAAATGGGAACTCTTGGTATACTTAAGATTCTGCTGCAGTTCAGATGCTCTTAATAATTTGTGTTTATGCTGTAAATCAAAATCACCATCTATACAAATCCACAAGATCTGAGCAAAGTTTTGCAGTAAGCACTCTTGCTTTCTACTGTTTTAGCACCTGAGGGTTCATTATAATTACTGATTTTCTTTTTTTTTAATGTTTCATTAGTGTACAGTTCCGACTTTCACGTAATAAAATTTTGAAGGCAGTTTGAAGTTGTTGTAAGTCTGACATTGATTACATACAACTTGTTAGGTTGTGTGTATTTACCTAACTTCTGTAGGTAGATACAAATAATTAAGTGATGGGAATATGATGAAAAGAGCAGTCAACACCTGATGTTTTCAGCTCAGTGCAGCTGGGTATCCAGTGTTTGCCCTATGACCTAAGCTTCCTGGTGGCTATGGCAAGGCATCAGAAAAAACACTGCAACCAGTGGCTTAAAATTGAAGATGCCAAGAGCAGGGGTGTGAGAGCTCCTATCCTGAAAACATCAGAGCTGTGTTAGTGCAGTTTAATTTGCACCTGGTTTAATTAGTGCTGTTGAAGTGCTGCTCCTCTTTTAAGGAGCTGCTTCTCTTCTAGCACAGTCTTGCACTGCACAGAGGTACCTGCTGGAGTGGACCTGCAGTTCCTGGTGACTGGCTCATGTTCCTCAGGGTAGCATTTTGCTTTCAGCTGAGGGTACAGACCAGTGTCATCAATGTAGTCATTAGCACTGTTTAAAATATTGCTGGAGTGCTTTGATATGTAAATATTGCTTGCAAGGTGTTCCTACCCAGATTTAACAGCTGTTCCTGTTGTAGTATCAAAGGAAAAAAATTACAGTATTTTGATGCCACTATTGTGACTTTCACAGATGGAGAGAAAAGGAATTACTCTTAGCGTCAGTTTTTATGCTCTATGAAGAGTGTCGTGGATTTTTCTGGAAAGCTTTAAATCTTAATCTCTGGTATCAAAAGCATGAAGCTGTATTGTGTATTCTATGAGTTATAGAGCTGATTTTGGTATTCTGCTGAACAGCATTGTTAGTGTTAAGACTAATGAGTGCTGTTGATGAACGTTCTCTTACAAAGTGCTTTCTACAAGAGAGATAATGCCATCAATTAGTTGGAAAAATTCACAAAGGGCAAAGGAATACTGAGTATGTGAAAGTAAGTCTTTCAATTTGCATTTGTTGTAACCTTTTTTGTTATTTTTTCTGCTTCAAGGGTCATAATATTTATGGATTTGATCTGGAAGTGCTGCTTCAAAGAATTAATTTGTGCAAAGTCCCTCACTGGTCCAAGATAGGTCGACTGAGGAGGTCTAATATGCCAAAGCTTGGGGTAATAAGATTGCTTAAGTCTTTTAATCCCCTTTTTGTTGCATGTGATTAAAAATGAATTAGTTTTTCTGAGGAATTGTAAATGTGACACTGATGTATTTTGACTGTTGGCCATGCTGAATTTTGTAGGTCCCAGATCAGAAACTATGAGTGTTTATATGACTTTTATTACAGTAATAGGATAAACTGATTTTCAAGTTAGGCTAATTTAGTTTACTTATCTCAACTAGATGATAGTAATGACAGATTAATTGCAATAGTCTTTATTGTAACTGTCTTTGTCTGCTGTAACTGTGAAATGAGAAAAAGCAATTTGGATTGATGGGTGAATCATCCCATGGAGAGCTGCTAAGCTAATAATTCTGTAGTTCCTACTACATATTTGTTAAGAGGACAAAGTGTGAAGCTTGGAGTATTGAAGTGCTGAACATGGCTGTGTTTTTGTCTGTTCCTGTCCTTCCTAGAGGCCAAGTTGGGTATTTATGTGTTTTCATCCTGCTGTTATTACAAAATGTGTCCGTGGAGGAAACACAAAATCCACACTCAGCTTCTTGTTGGGGCTATTCTAATGATTGAAGAAAAAAAAGAAAAGCATGATAGTTTAAGAGTTAAGATATAACAGGTGGTGAAAGTTAACTGTCTATTTCTTAATATCTACATACAGTGAAAGATATTGTGGGTTCCTTTAGGGAATAATTATAAGTCCTTGAGTATTAGTGGTATTTAGTAGAGTATTCATGTACTTATGGACCAACTGATTTGACTACTGACTTGACTGAGTCCTAGAAACATATATTGTCGGTAGATGTTTTTTGTTCATGTTTGTATGTTTCATTTTATTTGGGTTTTCTCTCCTGGTGTAATATGATGAAGGGCCGAGGAGGGTTTGCTGAAAGGAGCGCTGCCTGCGGTCGAATGATCTGTGATGTAGAAATTTCTGCTAAAGAACTAATTCGTTGCAAAAGTTACCATTTATCTGAACTGGTCCATCAGATTTTGAAAACAGAGAAGGTAACAATTCTACCGGAGGAAATTCGAAATATGTACAGGTATGTTGCTGATTGGGGGTTTTAATCCTTCTCTGTAGAGCAGAGGAGCTGGTTCCCTGACATAGTTTTACTTTTGCTTACTTGATTTGTCAAGGGGGTACTGACCTAGCATATGGGACTTGAAAATTTAAATACTGTCTTAACATTATTTCATAATGTTTCAAGCTGCTTGGGGTGGCTATTGGTGGCTTATTATGTGTGAAGCAAGTTGATTTGTGGGAGCATTGGAGTAGACACACTAACAGGAGATGGAAGCCTGAGTTTTGGGGTGGTTTTTCAATTACAAGAGCTTGCTATAAAAGTCATCAGTCGTGTGCTACGGATACCATGTATTCCTTACAGCACATAGGTCTAAACTCTGCAGAGTACAAAGGAGATTGATTTTACTTTGCTAGGCCATGCCCCTTCTTTCCCCAGTGATTCTCATCACTTACTGTTCATGCTGGAAAACACCTGGACAGATGCCAAGTTCACTCTCCAGATCATGTGTGAGCTGAATGTTCTGCCACTGGCTCTTCAGATAACAAACATCTCTGGGAATGTCATGGTACATTTTTATTACTTTCCACCCCTCTCCTCTGTTCTCCCCCCCACCCCCCAAACAGTTCCATGTTTTCTGTGTTTGATTTGCTGGGTTTAATTTCTAAACACTGATTTAAAATACTTTAAATTTTTTGCTGTGATGAGTAGCAGAGTTCAATGTTCTAATCAAGTAATAACGTAAAACTTCCTTAAAAATATCACATTTGAGTGTAGTGCAAGTGATGATACAGAATAATAGTAATATTAGGTGAACTTAAATAGTTGGAGGACATTGCTTAGTCTGTTTTGCTGTCAGTGTTTTCCGTGCTTTGCTCTGAGTTCTCTTTTCACCCTCTCTTTAGTCGAGGACAATGATGGGAGGACGATCTGAGCGTAACGAGTTCCTGCTGCTTCATGCCTTTCATGAGAAGGATTACATAGTGCCAGACAAACAAGTTTTCAAAAAGCCTCCACAGAAGCTGGTGGGTCCAGTTTTATTCTTCCCAAGAACTTTTATTAAAAAAAGGAAAAAGCATTCTTCCATCTGTTGTGTGATATTACTCTGTAGGAACAAAAAGAACCCCAAACATAACTCGGATATAACTTAATGCTACAGCATATGCTGAATTAAAACTTTGTTTTTGTGTGGAATTGATAATGAGAGTGGGACAGTGTAATAGCTTTTCCTTGCTTCACAGATCTATAAAACTCAGTTGTTCTGTTAGTTTAAAATTAAAATAAACTTAATTACTTGTCTGTTTGGCAAAATAGTAAAGTAGACAATCTGTGTCATTTAATTATCTGCATTTAGTTCTTTGATGAACAGTATTTCAAGAAGAATTTGTTATATGGATGAAATATCCAAAGGTGTTAAAAAAAATCCTTTGTATAATACTAGTGTAAATAATAATTATAGAAATATCCAGAGGCTTGTTAGTGAACAAATTGAAGTTTGAGAAAGTATTTGTATTTCACTATATTTTGCATTTTAGTTTTAAATAAGTCCAACAGCAAATTTGAAAGCAGTAATTTCTGTTGATTGTATTGTTGTATCAAAGTAGCGCTGGAGTTCTTAATGATTCAGAATAGAATTGAACAATTGGGAGAATAATTCTTATTACAACATAACAAATACCAGGATTTTCTTTAGGTCAGTAGTAATGTTTTTATTTGTTTTATTCAAGCCCAGACATTCTGTTTGCAAAATCAACATTTTAGTTTGGCAATCATACCACTTTTGGGCCATGAGTCTATTTTTTTTATATTGTGGGCTTTTACAGCCAGTTGGAGAAGGCATTCTGGTGCCATGTTGAATGATGACAATAATTTAAGGTATTTGTCATCTCTTGTTAGCAGTTTTTTCCTTCAGATTTGGTTTGAAGGCCGTTTTGACATGTAGAGAGCTTTAGTAAGGATCATGATGAAAACACCGTATTTTGCATATATTTTAAAAGGAATTCTGCACTAGCTCCCAAATTTGTATTTGACTTGCCAAAAATAACTCCTCTAACATTACAGAAATCTTAGAGACTAGATAATGACTTTTTTTAAATGCCAAATGTAGGTGGATGAAGATGAAGATTTTGAAGATCAGAATAAATCAAAGATAGGGAAAAGGAAAGCAGCATATGCTGGGGGCTTAGTCTTGGATCCTAAAGTCGGTAAGATGTGGCAATTTTCTTTCTGCAATGACGTTAGAGACAGGTAGGTTATATGAATACAGAGAGATTGCAGTGGGGAATCTGTGTTTGTGGGAGTTGGGTGTTGTGGTTGTGAGGGGAATCTTGTTGCATACAACAAAATTCACAACGTTAATTGTGGAGTTACTTCTTTTGAGGAATTGGGACTGTATATTTGTGTATAATTTTCTAATGGACACGTAAGTTTTCTTTCAGTTTCTCCTCTTTGTGGGGAAAACTGTACGAGTGTCCTATAGTAACACAGAAGCTATCTGTTCAACTCTGGTGAGTTAATGGGGTTGGATCGTTCCACTTCTGACAGCTTTCTGTAAAGGGCAGTGGTGCACCTCAACAGCTGCTTGAAGGGGTTTAGATTATGGAAATGTGGTACAATGTATTACTGTCACTTAAAATATTAATTGTGGAGTTGTATGAAGTCCTTTGGGAGACTTGATAATTATGACTTTTGTTTTAAACTCTGTTTTAGGTTTTTATGACAAGTTTATTTTGCTTCTCGACTTCAACAGCTTGTACCCATCGATTATTCAGGAGTTCAACATCTGCTTTACCACAGTGCAGCGGCTGTCATCAGAAGCACAGAAAAGGGCAGAGGTTTGCGTGCTTAATTTAAGTTTGTGGCTTCAATTACACTGTCTTAACTTCAGGGTGTTGTCTGTGAATCAGCTCCTCAAGAAACTTCTTTTTCATTGTTTTTTTTTTTTTTTTGTCCCCTTCCACACATGTGATTCTTGTTTAAAGATGCATCATATTAATTTGTGGATTGGGACTTTCTTGAATATTTTGTGTCCGTCACCTTCCTTTCTGTAGTACTCTTACAGAATCTTGGTAAGTTCTCTCCCATCTAATCTTGGTATCCTCATGAAACAAGATTTTTGCTGAGGCTCTATGACCCTTTTCAGCCACACATCCTCCCTAGCAATTTCTGAGCCCCTTTACTAGTTTCATCCTAGCTTGATATAGGCTTCCTGAAGTCAAGTTGCTATAGAATTCATGCAAACATACCTGATGGAGGTAGGAAAAAGTCTCATGCTTTCTACAGGAAAGAATATGATTATGAGCTCAAGCCTTATTAGACATCAGGAAAATTATGTGTGTGTCTTGGGAAGGTGTCTGTGTGAGCTGTGACACCAGCTTCACAAAAACTCATGCTGTTCAAACTGTGTTAAACACAACTGAAAAACCTCCTGAAGGTACAGTTGGATGTACTGTTTTATAAGCAGCTGTGTTGGCTCTGGCTTATCCATGGCTGGAGATTTTCATTTCCTCAGCTGTGCTGAAACACCTGTTGCTGGAGCTGTGTTCTAAACTGAAGCATTGCACTGGTCAGGTCTAAAGGTTAAACCAGAGGCTTTTATTTTTAACTGGTATCAGCTCACAGGTTGGAATTAGTTACTCCTGTAGCAACTGAAATATGAAAACAGTAGCAGAAATGATGAGACAAGTATGTGGAGTTCTGTCAGTAAGTTTCTTCAAGCTGCCTTTGGATTTTCCCTGCTTTCTGAAGTGTGCTTCAACCTGAAGCAGCTAATTTTGATTTCTCTCACTGTAGGATGTTTAATCAGGCTTTCGTGTAATTTCTTGTTACAGTTCTTCTCAGACTGCTTTACTATACTTGCCAACCTCATCATATCTGTATTGCCCTTCCTTTGTACATTTCTGTCACTTTCATTGTTCTTGAAATACCATTCTATTTTTGCTGATCAACCATTTCTTCAGTCTTGCTAAGAAGGGGTCCTTTCTGCTTTGTTGTTTTCTATAATCAAGAGTTGCTTTGCGTGGAGTTTTTGTTCTACTGCTGTGCTCTATTTCACTTTTGTCAGTTGTATCATTCAAAGTTATCAGTTCCACAGAGCACCTGCTCCTTTTGACATGTCTGAACACCAAAAGTACTTATGTGATGGTAAAAAAGGGATGGATTTTCAGCACAAAGAATTGCTGTGTGTGTTCTTTTCTTTATATTTTTGTATTTATCTATATATACACCTAAGAGTGAGAATGTGTGTGTTATTTATCTGGGTTTATATATTATATAGGTGCATAAATATATAACACACACACTGATAAAAAATAAAAACCTGCCTGCTACTGGTCCATGTCTTCTTTGTATTTCTCCAACAGTGTAACAGACTTAGACCCTGTCCTCCAGCCAGGGCAAACTAACACAGTCAAACCCTGCAAATAAACCTCTCATGCTTGTTCTGAACTGTGCTTTGGGTGCTCTGCAGGAATTGGCACAAGCTGTCTGGTTTTGGGATTTTTTTGCCCCACAGGCTTTTCACTTAATGCATTAAAATCTTACTTTCAAGCAATAAAATGATAAGCAGTGGTGATTGTTTCACAGGTTGAAGAAGAGGAAGAAATTCCGGAGCTTCCAGACCCATCTCTGGAGATGGGAATTTTGCCTAAAGAAATCAGGAAACTGGTGGAGAGAAGACGCCAAGTTAAGCAGTTAATGAAACAGCCAGACTTAAATCCTGACCTCTATTTACAGGTGTGTTTTATAGAACTCCGTTGATTTTTTCCCCCTCTCCCCTTAAGTGCCCTGATCAGCCTTGTAGAATAGGGATGATTAGTAGTGAGCAGTGATTGTAATGTGCTTTATTTGTAGCCCATCACTGCCGCAGACTGTATAAAAAAGCTGTGAATGTAATTGTGAGCATTAAATTCTGTTCCCTGATGGCTGTGGTTGGATCATTTTTCTGGTTGTGTTTCTTTTCAGTATGATATCAGACAGAAAGCTTTGAAACTCACTGCTAACAGCATGTATGGCTGCCTGGGATTTTCCTACAGCAGATTCTATGCCAAGCCTTTGGCTGCTTTGGTGACACATAAAGGGAGAGAGGTAAGTCATTAAACAGGTTATACACACATGTAAAAAGGCTGAATTGAAGCCACCTGTTTTTTTTCATTGAATACAAGAATGGTTTTATTCTTGAACCTGCTTTTGGTTTCAGAACTCTTAAAAGTTTATCTTTCTTGTACTGTGAAACTGTTTGGTTTCAATGGGACAGATTGTGGTGGCAACGAAAAAAAAAAATTCAAGTCTGCTTTCACATTTTCCATGAATTTCCCGTTCTGCTTGATGGGTTAGTCTTTGAGTTGGTGGTATGCTTCAGCCTTGGACGAGCTTGCTTGTAACCAGACTGTCCTGTGGCCTGATATGATTTCCTGAAACCTTAAAGTTTGTGATAGGGCTAATTAATCATGGAGGCAATGGATTATGTATAAGGGTTTGTTTTCAGAAACTGTTTGTTCCTTAAAATAAAGTTTCTCATTAGCCTCAGATTTTAAGAGTTGCACTTGACTTTATAGGCAAAACTACTCTTGCTATTGATTAGGACGATAGCTCAATACAGACCACATCAGTTTTGTCCCTGTGGGAAAAATAATCTTTAATGATCCAAAACATACCACTGATATACATTCATTGTCTTAAAACAAAATGATGTTTGATATTAGTTCCTTATAAAAGAGAATACCAAGCAGGAGTCTGCAAAGGTGCCAGGAACAGTTGTGTCAGGATGGCTTGTCAGCCTTTTGGTTGATCAGGGAAGATCAACCTGATGGAAGAGGTCATATCCCTGGTGACAGGCTTATCCTCCCTGTGATGTGAGGGCACATCCACTTCACAATTCCCAACTCAATTGCATGGGGGTATTTTATTTCTGGTAACACATCTTTGTTTTTAATTATCTTCCTATCTAAACAGCTCTCTAAAGAGAACCCCGCATTTGCTGTCTTCCAAATTTATGTAAGCAGTTAGGTTTAACCTTACACATCTGCTTAACTCAGAAATAATTTCCTGGTTTGGTAACTGCAAATGTGCCATGCAGCCATGTGAATTCAGAAGTTAGTATCTCCTTTAATAAGGTATTGACTTTGTTGATGTAAAATTCAACCTCGTGTTGTCTATGAGGTTGGCATGCAAAGCAGCTGAGTATCATAGCTTTACATTTTCTAGTGGTGTTTTAAAAGTAATGAATTCTACTTTTTTTTTTTTTTTTTAAATGATCTTCATATGTCACATGGACCACCTGCCATAAACCTGGTATTTATGGGTACTTAAGCTTTTGGCCTCTGTTGGGGCCGAAGATGGGGAAATGCTTTTTGTTTGCACACGGAATTTAGTCTCATTTGTCTGTAATGTATCAGTTACGAGATTGTGTGAAATTCTGGTGTTCCTGCTTAATGTTCCAGAGTGATGTTGAAATGGGGAAATCCTAAATAGGTGCTACAGAATGTGCTAGGGAGCAATTAGAGATGGTTTCTTTTACATAGTTGATCTTCAGTTGGAAAGGAGGATTTCTTACCACCTAAATTCTGGTGGTACTAGACCTGCGTTGGCTTCTTCCAAGCCTTTGCACACTTTTGAGCTTTTGCCACAGAAGATGACACAAGCATACCTGAGTTTTCTGGTTTTTTTTTTTATTTTTTATTTTTATTTCTTTTTTGGTTGGTTGGTTGGCTTTTTAAGTTGAAATATCAAATCTGGAAAAACATTACTTTTATTTTTATTAGTCTTTCTATTCATAGGTTTCCTCTTACCACTCAGTTCTAATATAAAAGAAGTAAATGTTAAGTATCTGGAGGTTTGGGTTCTCTATTGGAAGAGGTTAATTAAGAAGTTGTTATTACGGAAAATTTATGGTCTAAATTTAAATGGCCTTTTCTGATGATCTACAATTAATACCTTTTTTTTTTTTTTTTACTGTTGTCAAGGGCACCTGAGTAAATGCAGATAGGCTTGTAGAAGTCTAAGTGGGAAAAATACTGTGTGGGATGAAAACTGAACTTAATATTTGCACTAACACAATTACAGTTCAATCGTAAGTCTTAGCAGAATAATTGAAAGTGGGAAATACGTATTTCATGTTGAAGTTGTTAAAGCTCATCCTAGCATTAAGTTGTAATGTAGCTGAGAATGAGTTTTGATGAGTCCTGTAAATTGATGCTTTTCAACTGTGTGACTGACAACCTTTCCACTGAAGCTGTGGGAAGATTCATGCACCTGGTGCCAAGTGCTGAGTACCACCTCTCCCCTCTCCTGCTCTCCAAACTTCTCTTGTGGTTTGGAGATGCTGGTGCAGTAAAAGCTGTGGAGCTGCCATGGGTTTCCTTACTGTGACTAAAAATGTAACGACACATTGCTGTTATAAAAACGTGTGTGTGACTATATTAGTGAACTGCTGAACTATATTAGTAGAACTTGACATGTTCAGTTCATTTTGATGGCAGAAGTATTAAATATGGCTATTTTTTAAAAAGCCAGATCATAGAAGTAGATGATCCTTAGGGTCCATTCCAACCCAAACCATTCAACGGTTCTATGAGAGTGTAATCCATAAAAGCTCAATTCTCTTCGGTCAGCTGTAGTGAGATACGAGCCAGTGCCCGATTTTTATTTTCCTTCAGCCGGGGACCGAAGTGTCGCCAGCCTCCTTGGCTCCGTGGCCGCGGGCCGGCTGGCTCCGGCGGAGTCTATCCCGGCCTTGGGCAGTGCGGTAATGGCGGGCACTGCTCGCTAGATGGCGATAGAGACCTGGAGATCCTTAATTAACACTCCGTTTGTACAAGTGTTTAAACCTTGATTATCGGGTTTTTCGAACCTCGTTTTTCATTTGTGGGTAATCTTTAATGGGGAATATCAGTGTGAATTTGTCAGAATTTAGGTGTCACACGTAGACTGCTAAGTTCTGGTGTGTTTTGGAAGGAAAAAAAAGGCAAAAACTTGGGGTGGAAGTGAGTTAAGACTATAGCTCAGATCTGTTTGACCATTTTGGCAAATGTAAATATTTTTCTCTTTTGACTGTAAGAAATGCCTCAGTTCAGCAAAATTTTTAAAAAAGAAAGTAAATTTCACATTTGCAAACCATTGATCAGGAATTTGTTAGAGGGATTCCTGGACTTTCCCCTTCATCCCCCCCACCATGTTACTAAGCCTTTGCCTGGACATTACTCTTGTTGTAACTATAGCAGTTGCTTGCATGGAAAAGTAATAGGAAAATATTTAATATATTTTTAGCTGTCCTTTAATGTAATTTAACAACTGGAAACAAGATGAGTTGGAGCTGTACAACCAGCCAGCTCTGCACCAGCAGGCAGTGTCAGGTCATGCCGTTCTAGCCTCTCTAAAGGACAGGCCTTTTGATGAAGTGTCAGTTGTCTGGTTTCCTAATTGCAGGATGCCGTTTGCTACAGGATTCTCCTACAGGACAGCAAAGTTGTTGAGAGAATGTAACTGTAGACAGCTTGCTTGCTAATGGCTTTCATTCAATGCCGAGGCCTTTTTCAGATACTTGCTTTTTTTCCGTGTTGTTTTTTGCTGTTGCATATTTTTGCCCAAGCCAACTTGCCTTTGAAAGTAAAACAACACTTTTGCTGTTTTCAGCAGCGCTGACAGGTAGACCTAGTGTTCAAATATGCAAAATAAAAGGGGGAAAGAGGCAATTGGGTCAATTCCAACTTTCTCATTCAGATCCTTTAGATACATTCTCAATTAATAATTAGTTTAAGGTCCTGGCAGTCAAAAGGAAAGAATAAAAGCATGTTATTGCTGCAGTCTGGGAGAAGAATGGATGAGGGAGGAGAAAAATGAAGTGGAGAAAGATGAGCTCATTTTAAAAAAATTAAGGGTAGGTAAGCAGGTTAATGGCCGTCTACTGTAATTATGATCTGTAAGGAAATCCAGGCATTTCTTTCTTTTTGAAAGTCTTGTTCATCCAGGGAAAATGATCATCAGCTGCTTTCTCTTGATTGCAGCTAAAACATTGGTTATACAGTCTGCAAAAACTGTCACCTGAATGGGGCAATTGACAGACTCCTGGTTTCTTCCGTGTTGTACTGTGGGAGAAAGAGGATTGCTGAAAGAGGGAAGGAGCCTCCTAATGTCTTGTTATGAGCATGCCATCTATATTTAATCAGGGAATGCAACATCAATATAACCATTTTGGAAGACATGGAACTTGATGGCAAAAGGCTAGGCAAAGAGTTTCTAATTGCTTTTTGATATAAAAATGGCAACCCAAAATCTTGGGAGAAGTAATGCTAAATTGCTGCATTGTCCCAAAATGGGAACATTTGGGGTTAAATTATTTGCCACTGTTGTTAAATTTATCATTGTGTGTGCAACTGTGAGCCTGTGAAAAAGCTATGTGTGTTACTCTGCATGCTGATATCCAAAACGAGTTAGAGTAGACAAGGAGAGGCTGCGTACCATCTGGAAATGTGAACTGAGTACCAAGTAGTAGAAAAATGATGGAACATCTTCACATTTGTTGAAATATTATTGGTAGTCAAGTGCAGGAGATGACATCTGGTCTAATACAGACTTTAGCATCTCTAAGGAGAGGAAATGGAACATTTCAATTAAGAAGAATGGCCAGAATATTTTGGGTGAGGAGGAAATTAGTGAGAAGGAGAAAAAATTATTTTATTTTATTTTGGATGGGATGTTGGTATTTTTTTCCCACCTCTGGACAGAAAGGTTTTATTTAATGAGTGTTCACCAAGAAACGTTTAAGAAAACTGATCAGATTCAGACTGATTGTACAGCAAGTCAGATGTATAGAGAGACCTTTTTTCTTTTCCTTTTTTTTTTTTTCTTTTTTAACTGCTTATTTTAAGATTGTGCTATTACAAGAGGTATGGTGCCTCTCCCTGACTGCTGATTTCTCTGGATGGGTTATAGCAATTGCATGGCCCCATGGTGAGTTGGATCAGCCTGGTGATCCAAGTTGAAAACTAACTCCAGAGGAAAACCAAATTGATTTCAGTTGGATCAATGGCTCAGTGACTCACTGTGTTCTCTGAGAGCTGGTGGAAAGGAGGATGGAGGTTGGAAAGTGGGGGCAGGCCCAGTGTGAGATGTAAGAGGTCAGGTGTGATCAACCATTTTTCAGCTCATACCTGACTGAAACTGTGGGATTATTGCTAATATAATAACACATGGAGGTTTTCTTTGGTTGTTGTTTTCTTTCTTCTATACTTCTGATTTTTTTCTTATGGTTTCCTTTACTGGTTTTTTTTTTTTTTCCATCTGCCAAAAGACACAGATTTTTCCTTGTGTCATATCTTAACTTGGCTGACTAGGTAATGACAAGTTATTCCTCACCCAGAATTGTGGTAAAACTGAGAACCAGAGTACTGGGAAGAGCAAGATCTCTGGAACATTCTGTGTATCTGAGCTGTAACAGTATGTCCCCTTTTAGAAGTTGTATGTGCTGATACCTCAAGATTAGGAGAGGTAGAAATGTCTCACCATACCCAGTGGTAACAGGAAGGATTCCCAGATATTTAATAAAGTATTGGGGAATGCATTTGAGTCCTCCAAAGTCTGCCATGCTTCAGCTTCAGAATTACTAAAGAAATTCTTTAAACCTGTCTAGAATATAGCAGGGATTAACAGAGATCCTTCATGGCTCTCTCATAGAGATGCCTTATAAAAGGGAGACACAGTAGCACAGGTGCTTTGTTATTGTGCCGCAGATAGAAACACACAGTAACACACACAACAGGTGTTCAGGCAGAGAAGAAAAGCAGAAGCCTCTAGTTCATTGTTGACCTTGTATATATAAGTTTCTGAACAGTGATCAGAGATTGGACAGAGAAATCACCACCTCTCCATCTTCACTGGTCTTCACTTAAATAGTCCATCAGGTGATATCTTTTCACAGAGGAATGCAAACATGATTCTTGTTTATTTTACAGTTCATGAGAACTGACTCCACTATACTAAACAAAATCAGAAGGCTTATTTTCAGAGACAACAGTGCCTCACCATGAAGGCTGAGAGCTTTAGCAGCATCACACCATCATTTGTAAACTGCCTTGGTTCTGTCTTCAAACACATTTGTTTTCCAACCCACCCTGTAAGGTTAGAAGAATACAAATGCTAACTGATGCTTTAATGTTTTTCTCCAGCCTGTATATTTTTTAGCACTACATGTCTTTGCAGTATGTATTTTCTTGGTTCATTAGTAGCTTGTCAAAAAATACTTGAGGTTTTGAGACTTGCGCAGAAGTTGTTCTTTCGTATCTTATTGCCTCACTCATTTGTGTCATGCATTTATCTCAGACTGGATGTTGGCTTGTTCTAGAAACCCTGGGTTTGGATACCTAGATGGTAATAAAGTTTTCAAAATAAAAGATATTTCAGCCAGGAGTTAAAAATAATTTCCATTTTCAAGCACTATTCCTAAGAGGATAGAAAAACAGTCTAACTGAAGTGTCTGTCTCCCACGAGACTTAAATAAATATTCATACTGTCCTTCAAAGATATGACACCTTGATCTCCTAATCAAAAATTTTCATATATTTCCTGGGAATCTTGCCCACTGTACGAAAGCTAACTTTTTCACCACAAATTCTATTAGAAGCTTTTAGTTCCAAACACAATGAAATGATCTGTTCTTTTTCCTCTAGGATAGATACTCATTTGAGCCTACTAGGTCTGTTCTTTTCAGGTAGTGGTTTCAGGGTGGTGATGATCCTACTTTGGCATACAGGAAGAGGCTGAAAGGTGGGTTCCTTCACTCTGGAAAAAAAAATTTTGAGGATGGAATGAACTGTGATCTTCAACAACCTAAAGGGGGGTGTCTAGAAGCCATATTCTTCCCAGAGATGCACAGCCTTGCACCAGGCAGGTTAGCCCTGTCTGGAGCCAGAGGTTGGGTTAAATGATGTCCAGAGATCCCTTTAAACCAAAGTTTGTTTAGTTCCTTTAATTGGTTGGTGAAGTTCCTTTAATTCTCACTGAGATTTATAACCAAGGTCAGCAAGATCCAACAGAAACTTGTCATCTGAAGAGAAGAAAACGGGAAGACTGAAGATATGTCAGTGGTGATACTTGTTCTTACCAGGCTGTTTTGGTTTCAGGGGAAAAAAAAAAAAAAGTTTGAATACTTTGAATGCAGGTTTAGCTGTATAGATTAGGTTTTGTTGTCTCTTGGATGTTATGTACTTTCACTGGGCCTGTGCCAAGAATCCTTGGCTTAATTTAGACCTTAAGCATGAACAGCTTATGCTATTTTCAGCACTGAAATATACTTATGAGACAGATGAAGGAATTTGTTAGGACCTTTATTTATCTGTGAAAGATGGACTGACTCTACTGCTGCAGGTACAGTACCTTGTAAGCGTATAGGAGGTCTTGGTGGGCAGCATCGAGAATTCTGGTTGGAACAAAGGACTCTGGAGAAGTAGGTGTAGTTTAACAAGCTGGGGCATACTCGATCTCTTAACATAAGCAGGAAAGGTTGTAAGTCAGGCATACAGCCTAAGGTAATTTGTTCTGACTCCCTTCATAGTAGAGAGCAGTGTCAAAACTGGATGAAATAAATTCCCCAAATTTTAGAGCTTGGTCAGTGATTGAGAGACACCAGCATTACTCTCTGTTGGCTTTCCTTCCAGCAGTTACACATGATGTAATGCAGGAGATGTTGCTGTTTGTGTTGTGTTTAGTGTCAGATTATACCTGTTGTCAAATATGGGTAAGGTTTCACAAAGAAGGATTAAATTATACGTGTTGATATCTGCTTTACAATTTGATACTCGTTTTTTGCTAATTTGAACCACTAGGAATAGTTGCTCCATAAAATCCTATTTCAACATCTGGATTAGTTAAAAAAACCTAAAGTACCGATTTCCCTTTTCCATTCCTGTTAATCCTTCTTTGTTTTCCTATGTTTTAACTGGCAGCCTTTAGAAAGAACAAGAAATAGTTCTTTAGGTTGTTGGGGGTGGGAAGTGGTGAAACAATTTGCTTATTAAGCAGTGCTCATCGTAAACATGGAATGAGGGGACATCATTTGAACCTTACTGCAGGGTTTAGTACCTGACAGTCATTTCTCTGTGAGCTTATGCTAATCTTGGCAGTTACCTGAGGCTGGAGAAACTTTTAAATTTTGGGTTCTGATGATTGATAAGCCTTGATTTAAAAAAAAAAACAAACCAAAAACCAAAAAGCATTAATGCTTTCTTTCAAGTTACTTGCATATTCATGAAACAGGGCAGAAATTCCCATGCTTGAACTATTGGAAGTTACCAGAAAAGTAGGACAATGCATAATCTGCTTTCATGAAGTTCAGGGTCATATTTCCTGAAATGACTGGATAAGCATAGTGGAGACCTTGATGTACAAACACTTTTTTAAAAAGAATTTAATCCAAGGAAAGTGAATCTGCAGAACAGTTGCTGGGGAGAAGGGTAGCCATTCTAAAGTCAGGGCTCTATACTTGGGCTGCTTTGCCCTTCTGACTTGCTTGGTTCTCTGACTTGTTCTGTGTCCATTGCCATTTTATTAGGCAATACCACACTTTGCACACTAAAAAATTCTTTCCTTTTCCTCTGACTTAGTGCAAAAAATGTTTTCAGTGTGAACTTCAGTTTTCTTCCTTGATGCTTTTAATTTTTTCTGGAATATTAAACTGTCACAAGCTTAGTAGAGGAATTTGGAATTAGCAGGTGGGAAGACTGACATAAAACCATAGGAATGTCTTTAGTCCTGTGCTGGAGTGTGTGCAGCCTTCTGGTTCGTTTTGTTCTGGTTGGAATTTTACTTGTTGAATCTAGAACTTCCTTGGTTGTACCCTTTGATTTTTGAACAAACTAGATTTAAGTCAATGGCAGCTGATGTTTTGTGGTTTTTTTAGGTGTGTGAGTGCCTTAATTTCTTCCCTTTCCTCCCCATTTTGTTCAGAACTCACTCTTATCTTTGAACTTAGGTAAATATCATTTTTGTGTTTGCTCAGAAATATTTTGGTTTCTTTGAATTGTAATTGCACCTCTGCCTTGATGTTTTAATATGTATTGTACCTGGGTTTTTTGGTTCAATGCATAGCTTCATATTTTCCAACTTAGAGTTAGAAGTAGTTCATCCTGGGGATAAAGGAAAATCAATGAGAAGCCTGTACTTGGGCTGAGAACCCCTGCAGAAAGCTTTGATTAGAGAAAAGCTTCAGATCTGACTCTTGCACACATTTGTCCATCAGGTGGCCAGTCATTTTTGTATGTACAACTGTGTGCCACAGATGGTAGGGATGGTAAAAGGTCTGTTACATCATGTAGTTTGTCTTCCAAAGTGTGGATATAGTCACTTCAGCAGAGACACACTTCATGATGATTGTTGTTGTTCTTAAAGGCTGTTGTCCTTCAGAAGTCACTACTAATTTTAATTTTGCAGTGTTTTGATCTGACTGCGTTTTGTGATTACTAATTTTTAATAGATTTGGAAGATGAGCCTGCCTTCAGTAGGAATGTGTTAATTGACAGGTGTCCTGAAGTTCTACATTCTTGGCAGTGGTCCAGGATGACAGAGCAGTAATGACTTAGAAGCTGCTATTCCTTCCCGGTGAAAGGATTGGAGGAAAGCTGTGAAGTTATTAACTACTACTCTCTTCTAACAGATTGTGAGAAGATCATTATGGCATCTAATTAGTTGAGATTATCTCCTTTATGCAGAATGTTTTGGGTTTTTTAAATTCCTTTACATGCTGTCTTATGACTTACACTATTAGGTTTTTTCTCCTCTCTTCAGTATTCTGGATGGTTACTCTGAGGATTTGAGTAAGGGATCATGTTCCTATCTCTGTGTGGTGTAATTAGCACAGCTATTTAAATGTTATCTGGAACCCATTTACCCGATCTGTCAGTTGCTGCTTAGTTCAGTGGAAATGCTTTTATGTAAATCACAGAACAATACTTCTGACTTGTAACAAGATTGGGCTGAATTTAGGGAACTGAAACACTTCATCCTGGAATAAAAATGTCTTGCTGAATCAAGGGTAGATTATGAAAGCTGCCACTTTTAAAAAGTGTATTATGCTAACATATGTATATGTATAAATTGAATTAGCTGTGATACTCCTACAGTAAGAAACTTCCCACTGATTCTAGAAAATTTAAGGAAAAGCTGACACACATGAAATTTTCTTTCCAATTTGCATGCTAGCTCTTCAGATGGTCGTAGAATATTTGAAATTGAGGCCTGATGGGGTGCAGGGCAGATTCCTTCCTTTTACTTCCTAGTAATTTCTTAATGAAAGCAGTTCCTTCTGTGGCCAAGAGATAGTTGCATTTTATAGGGATCTAGTGGCATTTATAATTATTTGATTGCTCTTAGGCTTCTAAGATAAAAAGATGGTGGAAGTTAACCATTATTTTTTATTCCATTCAAATAAAAATAACCTTACCTTTGCTCCCACCCTTCTTCAGTGTTGCTGACCTTATGCCATCCCATGTTTTGGTGACAGATCTTGAACTTAAAGAAAATAATTATGAAAGTTTCTCATCTTTTGTGTATGAGCAGCTCATGTAGTACTGGATTTTTTTCAGAAGGGTGGGCTTCTGACATGGTCACCAAGGAAAGATTAATTATCTGTGGCTTTTGTTTGTCTGTATCAGTTTTCAGCCTGGAGTATACGCTTGTGTCACTTTGCTCTGTTTTAAATACTGTGTTAAATTACAGCAATTTTTTTAAAGAAACTGTTTGATTTTTTGCCAGAAATTCCTGAGCCATTTATTAAGAGTTTGAGGGATCCTATTCCTTCTCTGAAAATCAGTGCCAATTTTGGATTGTGCAGCTGTCCCAATTTCCTTTTTATTAATTTTCACTCTAGGAATATTTTTTTGTTGTCTGATGTTTATTCTATTAGCATATTTGAAGTCAGCTATTTCCTTCCCCACATAGCTTTTGCTTTACTTTTCCCCCTTAAGATTTTTTTCCTCACCGTGGAAAAAGAAATCCATCTTCCAGAGGAGATCTGATGGTAAAGCAGTATGAAGTGGCATTTATTTGACTATTCCAGAAATGATCCTTCTGTTATTCCATACAGTACTGCATAGCTTTTGGCTCAGCTGGTCTGCATAATAGGGGATAGCCTCCCTGCTAAGCCAAGCAACTCCTCTTTGCTTTGAAGAGCATGTCAGGCATGTGTGGTAGTAGATTATCACAATTATCAAGTATCAGTACTGACTTAGTATTTGTCCCTGGCCTTTTCCATCTTAACTTAAGGAAAGTCTGTTCTGTGACTGTCTGTCAGCCCCTCTCTCTGAGGAGAACTGTGGTTAGTAGTTTATTAATAGTTTGTGTCGTACATAGACCACCACAGACTTGCTATATAGCAATTCTTGAGCACAAAAGGGTATTTTGCAGTTTTATATAAACAAAAGTGCTCCTTTCATCATTTAATCTCTTTGGACAGACAGTGTTGGAAGTCGGTATTATTAATAGGTTTGCTATGGCTCAGTAAGTTTTTCTTAACTTTAAAAAAAATCCCAACCAACTTTTTGAATGCTTTGCATAATATAGAGTTGTTGGGTTTTGTCTTTAATTTTTGGTATTTGTGTGATGGCCAGTAGTATTTTTAGGACTACAGTTATCCAGAGATAAAGAGACCAGCTATATTTGTTCCCTGGAAGGAAGACTTGGTGCTCTCTGAGGTTCTGAGCTGTTAGAATGAACGTTGGGACAGATGGAGTTTGGAAAAACCTGAGCCAATATACATACACATAATGAAAAACTTTTTTACATGTTTTGCTTTTAACTGCTTTTGAAATTAAATGGGCATAGGTCCTTAAATATTAAGTTGGCTGTCCTTAGTGTTTGGAAAAAAAAGTATCATGAGCTGCAGATAGATTTTCTTATATGGCAAGTAGTTTTCTTTTTTGTTATTTTATTTCTGTTTTCCTCTTTCCTGTTTTCCATTCTTGCTTCCCAAATCAGTACTTGAATGTGCTTCTTGGTGTGTGCTTGCTCGGGGATAGAGATGGAACAAAGGGAGATGTGGAATTGTTGATGGGATAGTTCAAAAAGAGATTAATTGTCTGAAAATGCTAGCTAGTTATCTCTGATAATTTCAGTGTCTCAAAGTTAAAATGTGAACATGGAAACATGAAGATTATTACTTTTACCTCAGTGCTTAGGTCAGTCACTGTGTCAAGAAATTAATTGTCAAGAATAAAATTATCTAGAGAAGATGGGTATGGGTCTTCAAGTCGCAAAGATAACCTGAAAACACTGGATGCTCAGCACTGGTGAAGAGAAATACTGCATCACATTAAAGGACAAACAACTTTGTGATTCCATTAATTGAGTCCAAAAGCATGCAAGAATTCAAAGAAGATTGGATAATTAGTCCTCTTCTGTACATACAATTAAAATAACAAAAAATTATTGAACTCTCTAAGCCAAACTTGAGAGTCAATGTTAGGATTTAAGCAAATTTGTTAGGATTTAAGCAAATTTTTGTTCACTGGGAGCTGAGAAGGAAGCTTCTTGTGAGGAAAAGGGCTTCAGATACTTTGCTGAGCTGCACCTGATACTGGACTTTCTGGGAAAAAAATGTAGATGGATTATGCATGAAGTCTGTGTATTAGGGTAAGAGTCGCTGCCTGACTAGGTTTGGGTTTTGATTTTGTGTTTGGGGTGTTTTTTCTTCATTCTTTTTTCTACAGAAGAGAGCAGCTGGGTAAGATCTGTGGGAGTTGTGCTTCCAACTCTGCTCCTTTTTTGCTGATGCCTTATGTTGAACTCTTCCTGGAGGATGAAATGTCTCTTGGCGCATTTGTTGCCATCTGCTGTTTGTCTCTGTTGATAAGGCTTAGTTAGCACTTTTCCTTGGAAAGTGCATGACATAGTTTCGAAAACTGCTCCATTTACCTGTTGCTGTGGGACTAGGCACATGTTTTCCAGCTGGTACATATCATTACAGTTTCAGATGACTAACATGAAAAATGATAATTGAAGCTACAAGCCTATTACGTAGTAAGCTTTAATTAGTTAAACTGCTTCGTATTCGTTTACTGTTGGTGCTAATGCTCTTGAAATTAATTGGCACTAAAGGGGGTTCAAAGTTTATATGCAGTCATTGCTGTTATAATGTGCTATATTACTAGGTAACTTGGCTTATTAGGTGATTTTGTTCTCAATTATTGCTGCAAGTCAACAAGGACAGAGTAATTATCTCACAAACAATGGCCTTGCTCCCAAGACAGATGTGGCCAGACCCTTCCTGTGGAGTTCTGCAGTGTTCTGGCAAATAGGCAAGGGAAGGAGATCTGCATATGTCACCCAGCAGCAGATGGGGAAGATATTTAGAAAGTGGGATAGCACACTTTCAGATCTTCTGTTATGCTAATAAAGTTTTTGTGTGAGAACACAGCAATGTCAGTCTATCAATGACATCAAACCCTGGCATGTGCAGGCCATCAAAGCAAACACAGAATGCCTTTGTATGCATAGCTGGACAGTGTAAGCCAGTTGCTACTGGAGTGAAGGTCATCTCTCATTTTCCTAGAGTAGACTGAATACCTAGCATGCACGTTGATTAAACTTTTCTTCTTTTGAATACAAGTTGTGATTTTGTTAAAATGGAAAATTTAGAGTAATGGGAATTTCTAGACCCCATAGGAATTTCACTTCTAAGTTGTTAATGCATTGTGTGCTACTGGTGTAGTATAATATGGCTTATATCAGCCTACAAGCATCTCATAGAAGAAATAATAAATTGAGTGGATTAATATTACCTAGTAAGTATAAGACATTATTAATTAATAACTGTTTAATTCCTAAGCACATATTTAAGATGGTAGAGTTTATATCTGAACTTAATTACAAATGCAGATTACTTTCCTGAGTGGAAAAAGGAACAATTATAATGGTGAAACTGTGGAATGATGTGACTGAGCAGTGCCAATATGCATTTCTTGTTGGTTGCTCTCAAAAATGCCTTCAGGAGGAGGTTCATGGAATCTTCAGATTTTAAGTGTCTCAGTCTGAGTTCTGATACTATTTTAAGTCCCTCTTTGCAGCCAGCATGTAAATCTTTATTTAGGACCATCTTTCAGCAACTGCACACAGCAGGTCAGGTATTTATTCTGTCCCTGGAAACTGCTGTTTCCAGGAATAAAAAAGGGTAACCACTGCATCTCTCCAGTTTTCTCTGTCACGTAGTTGATTAGAGATTGAGAAGTTTTGCAGGAGTGTATTTGTGAACGGATATGCCTTGTGTGAATTCTAAAGATGTTATGGTATTTTAAGTGATAAAGGTGGTTAACTACTTTGAATGGTAGGCTGCTTAGTATTGTTTTATTGGAAATATCTGTGAAATTTTACAGTGGATGATTCTTTGTAGCTGCAGTGATTTTGCTGTCTTTGAGCAGTATCAGTTTACAAGTCAGAATCTTGAGTATGTGGAGACTTAATGACCTGAAACGCTGGCGCACAGAGAGTGGATCAGCTTTGTAGGAATAGTCCTACAAAATAGACAGGAATTCATTTGGGTATTTTAAGCTAAGGTGTTCAACCTACTTTTTAGGGATTTTTGTTGTTGTTCTAGTCTTTAGTGTTTACAATTATGATATTTAATTCTCTCTTTTAGGAGATTGTAATTCCCCAGAATAAAAAAGACAATGCAGAAAAAACAATCCTTGTGACTTTCACAAAACTATTTCTCTTCAGGCAAGGAGTTGCAAATGTGGAAGTACAGGGCACCACAACTTCATTTATGTGCAGCTTGAAAAGATAGAGAGAAACCTAAGTGGCTGTTTTGTTTGTTTTACTGTTTTTCTGTAAGGAAGGAAAAATAAAAATGCTTTGTTAACTCGTTGCACTGGAGATATAATGATTTTAAAGGTATCCATTAAGTGTGTCTATTTGATAACAATAGAGAGCTCCTCAGGAGCAGATTCATTTTTAAATGGGTTTCATTTTGGCCTTGAAACCAAGTTTCCATGTTAGAATCTACTGAAGTTGTTGGAGTCATGTGTCTAATAACCCAACTGCTTGAATAATGAAAAACTTAATCTCCTACTTAGTCTGTCTACCTCAAGGGAATAATTGAGCAGCCATTGTGCCAATACTGCTCTGAGCCAACAAAATACATTTTTCCCCAGGAGTTCGCTTTGAAGCATGAATTATTTTTAAGGCAGTAGTGAGAAGTGCCCTGAAATGAGGCTCAGTGTGGAACAAGTATCTATCTCAAATTCTGTTCGGCCAGTGAAGTTGAAAAAAACCAAACCAAAATCCAAGATAATCCAACTTCTCCTCATTTAAAAAATAGTGAGATATCCATCCCTATGAGTAGGATTATATGATGTATGTTTTAGGGGCTGGATTTCTTAGTAGACCATTCTGCCATGCAGCAGTCTACAGGCTGCTTCAGTTTTGTTCCATGAAGTCATGAAGCAGTTGTGTTTTTTGGGCTTCCTGCTGTGACAGAAACCATTGCCAGTCAAAGGAACCAAGAACCAAAATTTTGTAGCTGTCTGATGTCCTAAAAGTGTGAATCAGTTTGGAATCTCTAATGCGTCTCTTCCTTCTCTTTCCTTCTCACTGTGGTACAAATCCTCTAGTATAATCAGTTTCCTTTGTTTGTTGGTACAGATTCTGAGTTGGCACCATAAAGGAGACGTGTTTCAGTTGTTCTTAACTTTGTGGCAGAGGAGTTGCATGGAGGTGGAAGTGGGTTTCCCATAATTTGTGTTAAATCAAGGTCCCATGCCTTGCTTCTAAACTATGCTGTCACTCAACCTGAAGTTAAAAGCTTGAAGTAGATTCTAGTTAAAATTTATGGCCCATGTGTGATGGAGGAAGGTCAGTAAGTAATAAGTCTTCTGCCACACTGAAATATTGTAATTTATGTGCCATGTTTTGGATAAAATTTCAATGGATTGGATGCCTTTTATAAAAGTAGTTCTATGCAGTTTTAACAAGTCGTGTGGTTGGCAAGAGAGGAATTGTGTATTACTCATTTGGCACAGCACAGAAATATTTGTACTTAAAAATTAGTATTCAATAATTAATTTGGACCTTTCTTTATTTTCCTTGTTTAATGCATGGGTTTTTTTTTGTTTATGTACTAAATGCTTATGAAAGATTTCATGTCCTACCCATGTGTGCATGATCCAATACCTTGAGTATGCTTTGCTGTAGTGTACATCTGTATAAAACATTACAAGGAAAAAGTGATGTTTCCCTTGTCTTAGTTTGATCTTGAAATGTTTACTGTTTATTTTATAGTTATAACTCTGATCATCAGTTTGTCTTTTTCCTCAGATCGTATTTGTGCTTAGGGAGGGATCAAAATACCTGTGCTATAATTCACCTCTGAATATGCTTATAAATTTTGTGTGCTTTTATGTCTTCTGGTTTCTGGGTAGTACCTTGTGCCATGAATTTTTTATGGGATTAAATAAAATTGTTAAATAGAAAAATTCCTAATGTAGTAAACAGAAGTATGTTTATATTAGTAATTCCTGCAGGTTTTGGTGTTTTAATGCTTACTGCAAGTTGCCAGTTTTTAAGGCTTTTGAGTGAAATAGGAGGTTCAGACCAGAAAGGAGGTTGGACTGCAGCCAGTTTAGATGAGCTTTCTGTACTATGTTTGAAGTATACATTGGAGACTTGAGGGCTTTTGCTATTGGAATGGTCCAAGGTTTTTTGGATAGCAGATAGGCCCTTGTGAAGAAGGTGAGTTGGTAGAAGGGCACCCTGGGACTGGTGGCTGAATGCTGGGCCATGACTAAAGACTATGCTGTCCCAATGCAGCTACTCTGGATATAGTGGGTGGTCAGAGACATTTCCTGATGTGCAACAAAGCATTCTTAATACCAGTGCCTGAGCTCATAAGAAGGTCCCAAGTAGTTAGAAACTAAGAGCAGCCTGGGTGGATTATACCAGGTCTGAGTGCCTGATTGCAGCTCAGAAAAAGAGAAAAAACAAGGGCCCTTTTACCCCAAGTGTCGCATAGTTAATATTTAGAAAATAAGTTGTTCTAATTATGTTTGTTTTCTTCTTTCCACATACCAAGAAGAAACTCTTGAAATGATGCATTGACCCATGCGTATAAGCATATTGTTACAGGGTATTTTAGTCATGCCCCTGTAGTATAATGGTATTCTGGATGCTGCTGACACTTGGATTTGGACCTAAATGATTTTCAAGGTCCTTTCCAACCAAGCCATTCTGTGACTCTTTAGGGTGGATTTTTTTGTGATGGAGGAAAAACCTCAGGAGCAGGGCTTACGTGCATTTATGTATATAAAAACACTGGAGGTGCAATGTACAACTGGGTTTTGTCTCAGGAAGGCTGACTTGCTTTCCTTGTAAAGTCTGTTTTTTAGTGTCTTTTTCTCTTCCCCCTCTTCCTCCCAAAGTGCCTCCACTTCCAAAACATCTGCATTCTATGTTTCTTTTCACTTCCCAAATTTGCCATAACCACTACTCATTTCTAAGGCTTTCAAGTTGAATACCATTTTGGTTATAGCTAAAGGAAGGAACCTAGAGTTATGTTACCGAAGTTGTTGAATAAAAGTCAACTCTCCCACGTGTTTGACCAATAGCGAGGTTTTTGGGGTAGGTGAGGAGGGGATGCAGGAGGGGAGAACAGGCTGCTGCTGAACGCCAGGATGGTGCAGGTGCCAGCCAGCAGCATCCACCTTGCTGTTCCAGACAGTCTTTTCAGAGTACAGAAATGGGATTTGCTGCCCAGACTCTTACCTTGTGTTCTGGCTAGACCATGGAAGGGCCTATTTCTGTGGGGGGAGCAAGCACCTGCTTTTCTCTGGGAGGCAGAAAGGGGAGGGATGTTGTTCTGGGTCTGTCAGGATGCTCTGGCCACATGTAGTGTGGTCTGCATGTTCTGCGCTAGTGCTCCGTTTATTTCCCTGCACTGCTCTTTTCAGCCCACCTGAGTAGTTTGCTGACAGCTCCCTAATGTCTTGTGGTTTGTTGCTGTAGGAGCTGAGGTGACTTGCACCACTACATGGAAGATTAAGTAGTGTCTTTCTTCAGTGTATTTCTCTGTAGGCAGTTTTTTGTTACATCTCCAAGTGCTTTCACAGTCCATCTGTGTTTGAGCTGTATGTTACCACTTAGCAGGTTGTTTTGAGGTGGATTTCCTAGCTTTCTGCCTGCTCTGCTTTAGACAGGCTGGAGTGTCCTTGAGCCTGCCCTCGCCTTCCTAAAGCGAAGAACGAGAAGCCTTTAGGCAGCTTAAGTGTCGGCCATGTCGCAGCTGACAGGAAACTGATCTGGTGCTTGGCCGCGCTGCAGCCGGAGCTGCCAGTGGCATGTGCTGGGCTCTGCAAGCCCTGCCAGAGCTGGGGGTCTGCCGAGGGCCCCTCTGCACCCTGCAAGGTGCACTATGGCTGTAGACGCGGCCAGAAATCGCCGTCAGTCCCAAAATGTTGCGGCTGTTTGCCACAGCTGCCCATCCTGTCAAAACAGTGACTGGTCTCGGGGTTAAAGGTTGATGAAAACTGTTGCTAACTTGAGATGATTGATGTTGGAAAACTAATTAGTGAGCAGGGGCAATTAATCTGATCATTTGTACTGGTTTCTCTTATGGGTTTTGAAGGACTTTGCTGAGCTTCTTTTTAATTGAAGGAGGGATGTTTCTAGTGGACTGCTTCCAAGAGGAAAGGCAAGGTAAATTCTTAAGCAGTGCTTGAATTTACTTGTGTCATTCTTCAGAGGCTGGCAGGGAGGTTCCTGTTTTGCTTAGAGAGGGAAATGTCAGACACCCTGGTGAAATTTTTGTATGAAATACCTTGTGACATAGTTGGGAGCTCATCGACCATGCTCTGCCGCAGGAGGTGTTCTCTGTAGTTGGGGAGGTAACAGAGGAGTGTTAAAGGGTATTCTGGTAACGTTACTTTGGCTTATTCAATTGCTGATGACAAGACAATGTGTTTCCACTTTGGTCCATGCTGCTAAAGTGTAATATAATTATTTGTATTAGACACCAGCCACCTGTTAATATCGTTCTTCTAAAGGTCATTGTGTGGTGCCTTGCTGTCTGAATTTAACGGCTCTGTATCAGGTTTGTTGGTCACTCTTTTGTGTGACACTGGACAAGTGTTTGTGGGGAAAGAATGTGAACCTGATACCTGAGGGCCAAGGGAGAGGAGAGGACCAGGGACAGGCTCTGCTGCTGCTATTGTCGTGCCACCAGGCCAGGGGTGGAAAACAGGCAGCTTCCTTCTGAGGTGCTTTCATCTAACGCAGTCCTTGTTTGGAACAAAACCAACTTGCCGTAATTTCCCAAGAGATGCAGACTGATATGCACAAACCCGGGCTTTTTGGTACCCTGGACTTGGAGGGAATGCTGTGTTCCTAACCTGGCTATAAAGGAGAGGAGAGGGGGTGCTGCTCCACTGGCTGTCAGTCCTCCTAATGCCATGAAAGGGAAGTAAGGTGGTGATAATATAATTGTGCTTGGTGACAATAGGTAGATGCTTGATAAATTATGTTAAAACATATGGTCTTGGCCATTAACCTTAATCCTGGTGTTGGATTCATTTATTAATGTCTGTACAGTGACCTGAAAATGCAAAGCACTGTATCATTGAGAAATGTTGACCTTGTTAAGTGAAAATTATATTGAATATATTTTTAGTGTATTTTGTGAAAAAAAGGGTGGTTATGCATTTAACTTGAACTTTTTCTCTTTCCACCTGACCTAGTATTAGCTTTTGAGAGAGGCAGGGGACAGGTAGGACTTGCAGATGAACTTATTCTGTGCTTGTATCCAGTGCTGTTTTAGGGGCTCAGCTGAATGACTTTGTTTTCGAATTTCCAGAAAATGAAAGCTTCAGCTGCCAAAAGAACAAAACAAAGCACCTGGTTTACCACATGGTGTAGGACATTCCAGCACTTGTGAAGAGGGAGGGTTGGCTTTAAGCCATCCATATTCCTGTGTCATTAGTTACTGCTGCTAACTGTTGGATTGAATTACTGGCTGAAAAAGAGCAAGGGCTTTTAGAGTCTTCTCTGCAATTGAAAATAGTCACATGAAGAACTCCCATTACTGACAATTTTATAAGGAATAAGGATCTCACTTTATCAGTTGCATATTTATTGGCTCAAACCATTTGAGGCTCATTATGCGCATGTAGATAAGTCGTTGTGGTTGTTTGAAAAGGTTCATTAGGGTCTTCAAGAATTCTGGCTTTATAAAAATCTAATTCATTATTTCTGCGATGAAAGAGTTAATGAAGGATCACTTTGGCTTTTAATTTTCAGCTAATTAAAAAGAACGTCTGTTTTTGCCTTGACACTTGTCGTTAAAAGTGCCAAATATAGGAATTTTTTTTTTGTGTGTGAGTTGAAGGGTGAGGAGGAGGGGGAAAAGTTACATGTAAATTATTTAGCCATTAACCTAATGTGGTGGATTTATAAATCCTATTACTATAAGCCCTTTTCATTTCCACTGAGGCCTGACGTGTGCTTGATCCTGCTAATGTAAAATTCATTCTGTCTAAGTGATTACTGAAGTAAGACATTTTAGTCAATTTTAATCAGATTGTGTGATACTTGCTGGAACACCAGTGTTAAGTAAGATATGGACACAGTTTGGCCATGTCTTAATTAGCCTTACAAATCAGACAAGAATCAGTCAGTGAGCCAAGTCTATGAACCTTTTGACACCTAATGCTTTCTGGGGGGGGGGGGGGGGAAAGAACCTTCTATGCAGAGGGCTGAAAATACAGGGCTTGGAAGCAAGATTAAGATTGTAATTTGGTGTTCTTGCTTTATGGCATGCTTGGCAGTCCCTCACAGTGTGCAAGTCCTTTGTGGTGCAGCCCTCATTGGTGTTTCAGAGTTGAGGCCAGTGGGGTGCTTCCCACAGCCCATCATAAATTCCTGTCTCTGCAGCAGGAGCAGCAATTGGAGTATTTTTCTGAAGTTGCTTCTGCTGCAAGATACATCTGTTATTTTGGTGGAGGGGGTGTGTGTGAGGGACAGCTTATCTTAAAATGTAACCCCCCTCCCTCCAGGTGTTCACTGGTAGCTACTGACTTGGATTTGTGGGACATCTGTGTTTCTTGGATTTAGCTGTCTCTGTTTTCCCTATAGGGAAGCATTAGAATGGAAGAACTACCTCATAAACCTCTTAAATATTGCTCACTGTTGAAATCAGAGGTGGTCTTTGTGAAATGTCCTCCTTTGATAAGAGAAATAAAGACTTGGCTGTTTTTCCTGGATCATTGCTTTTTCAGTAGGCTGACATTGACACTGATTTTCAGTCCATGTTAGTTTACCCAGTTTTTAAAGACTCATTACTAGCCAATATTTTTTCTGTTCTAATCATGTTGAGTTTCTGTTTGGCAACAACTATATTGGTATTTTCATCTAATATATGGATAATTTCCTTTTATTACCAAGACAGGAGAAAAATTTTCATGTCCTTGAAGGATCCTGTAGAAGTCTTTGGTCTTTTTTTCCCCCTGCCCTCTTCTTTTGCTTATGGTGTCTTCTGCAGCATGGTGGAAAGTCTTAGGAGAAAAAGGTGCTTGAAGTATATTGAAATTAAGATGTTTAGTACCAGAGACAGCAGATGTTCTCCCAAAGTAGGCAACATCTTTTGCAGAAGTCCCAACTGCTCATGGTGTTGTGTCAGTGCTGGGAATTTTGTAACCTTGTGAAAGACAGGTCCATTGTAAATCACCAGCTTAGCCTGGGAATTTTGCTTTGCCATTGTTGAAAAATTACCTGCACAATGATTTTGTTTTAAAGCTTAAAAATTCAACTACCAGCAGTGTTGGCAAACCATTTTCAGAATCACTCTTAAAGTCTGTATGATACAGACTTCGTAACTTGTTTTCGTTTCTGAGCTTCCAGGCAATTTAAATATCTTTTCTCCTCTATCTAACCTGTTAAATTACCTCTCTCTGTTAGGATGAGTGTACCTCATTTAGTCAGATGTTATTTAGTTGATGATAGGACTGCAAGCACATGTAGAAGAAAGTGGGGAACATGTCTTTTGCTTAATCTGAATGCCTCTTTGTCTTCTATTTTCTCTTTCCTACGGTTACTGTTGGTCTGCCAGGTGTGCCTTTTTGAATGAAAATGAGAAACTTCTTTAGTGTAGATCTCTTACTCTGGTTGGGATGAGGCTCGTTTGAAAAGCTTCGAAATTAGATGTTAATTACCTTTTTCTTCTACTGGATAATCTTCTGTACTTTAACCAAATAAGGATCATCTTCTATACTTTAATCAAATAAATATTCAAATACTTTAAATTGGCCATATTTCAGCTTTTTGACAGTTTCTTAAGTGATGGATTGTAGGAGAGCAAGTGCTCATGAAAAGGCAGAACTTAAACAGTAAAAAAATCATAGCAGTTCAGGTGAATGGCATTAATCTGAACAACTATGCAGTGATGACCAAGGAGAGAACTGTCAAGGTTCATGTCAGCCTTTTAAGATGGTACATGCCAATATCATAAGTATAAACCTGAGAAGGATGCAGTGAAGTCCATTCTCGATCATATTTTAGGGTAAGATCTTCATTAATCTTGGTCAAATTGTGGTTGGCTCTTGACTTAGAATATTAAGTGTCTTCCTATAATTATATGTATTCATAGGGTCAAAATCAATGTCCAGGTTTTTGAACATAAGGTGCCTCCGGGGTACTGTCTCAGAGAAGAGCATGACCTGCAGAAGAGAACAGGTGTCTCTTATCAGCCATCTTTCATGTATATTTCCTGGGAAAATTCTTTCAAGTCTCTTGTTTCACAGCTTAACAAAGACTTAACAAATTAGCGTTACCTATTTCAGAAAGCAACAATATTTATACAGTATCCTGGATGTTGGTGGGCTGGTGTGTTTTGTTTTGTTGGTTTTTTTTTTTTTTTAACTCAGCTGAGTTAATGTATTTTTTAACATGTAAGAAGTTCAGTATTTCTGATTTCTTCTCTTTTTTTTTAATGGGCAGTTGATATTCTTCAGCTCTCTCAAGGGCATATGTATGGGTTTTCTTTCCTGGCATTTGTGTAATTTTAATAATAGATGTTTTTGTGTGTGTTTGGTTGGTTGGTTGGTTTGATTTGGGTTTCTTTGTTTACTGAGGCACATAGGAAGATTTATCTGAATATCAGGAAATATTTTTTTACTGTGAGGGTGCCTGAGACCTGTCACAGCTTGCCCAGAGAATGTGTGGAGTCCCTATCGTTGGAAATACTCAAATGTGTGTGGACATGGCCCTGGACAATCCAACTCTAGGTGGCCCTGCCTGAGCTCGGGAGCTGGACCACGTGGCCTCCAGAGAGATCCCTTCCAACCTCAGCCAGCCTGGGGTTTTGTGATTCAGTCTATTTTTTTTTTCCCTTATTCAAATCAGGCCTTAAAATACCAGCAAATTATTACTGGGATTTTTATTCCTACAGTATATCCCTATCTCTGCTTCTGTTTTGGGTGTTGGTTGGTTGGTTCTTATTTTAGGCACCTGTAGTTATCTTAAAGGTATTAAAAAGGAGCTTAGCAACATTTGTATCTGTAATAGCAGTGAATGAAATCAAGCCTCTGTCCACCAGTGCTTGTGGTTGGATTATTATGTTGGCACTAAAAGGGCCCTGCAGGTCTCATTTCAGATATAATTCTAATGAGGATATTGAATGACTGGTGTGACAATAATGTTAATCAGTGCTGGTGCCTTCTACTTTAACTGAAAAGTGAGAGCAAGAGAGCTTTGAAAGAAGGTCTCCTTGGCATATGAGTGAAAGCTGAGTTTTTTATTAACAATTCAAACTCCTGTAATAAGTAGTAGGAAAGCTTATTAGCTATGTTTTTAGATTAAACAAAACCTTTAGGTTGTGATGTTCTTTCTTTTAACAGAATTTGTGGGATGAAGAATTTAAATGAAAATTTCTAAAGTCAAAGATTGATTGAGTTGAAGTATGTAGTACGAAATCAATCCTGTCAAATTGTAGGGAAATAAGTGAGACATTTATAAACATTGTTAATGTTTTAGAAAGCTAGTTTTGTGCAAATGTATTTTGAATTCTTTACAAATGAGATAACAGTAGGTCTAAATGACAAATTAAAGATTAAAAAATAATCAGCATGCCTCTCTTGTAGTAATGGATTTATGGAGGTAGCATGCTTAACTTGCATTTGTAATTAAGGTTTTTCCATCATTAGAATAGAAATGTATTCCTGTTGAGCAGTATCTTTTTATGTGATTTATGTGGATTGAATGAGTGGCAAAGCTCCACTACTTTAATCTGTCATGTGGCTAAAAGTCAGTATCTGGATTGGATTCCTAGAGGGTCATACTGAAAGGTTAAATACATTTGTCTGTTTTCTTAGTCTTCAAATTTCCATATTCTTTACAAGTAACAAACAAATCCGTGTCCTGTGGGATTGTACAATGACAGCTTAGCAACTTGGCTTCATTAGTAATGAAGCCATACTGCTGTTAATTTCAAACCTCTAAATACTGAAATGGGTGGGCTGTACGTGGAGTGCTTAACAACAGACTAATGCATAAAAGAAACTTCTGAAATGATCATTTCTTGCATAAGTTCATAGTCCTGAAAAATGTAACTGTATGCATTGATAAGCCACTACTGTTTCTTTTTTTTTTTAAACAGTACAAGTGTCCTGGGTTATGAGACAGACTACAAATGGTATTAAAAATTCATTATATTACAATTTTAAGTAATTGACCAAGTGACCATTAGCTGCTGAAATCCTAAGGGCTGATAGTAAGGTAGTCCCTTTCAGGAATTTCTTTTTAAAAAAAGATGAAGCTCATCTTTTCTCAATTGGAGTACTCTCAAAATTGTGTCATGGAACATATTTCTGTTTTTGCAGGAACTCTCTGACATCAAATATGATTCCATCCTTAGTCCTTAGGTATGATATATGTGGTGTGGTGAATGTCTGTGGGTAGGCAATAGCTTCCAATGACATGAACCCTTTTATTCCTGTGCATCCTTATGGAAAAATCTGGAAGGTGAAGTTGCCCCAACCCACTCTACAGTTCCCATTCCTGACTTAGAGTTGCAAGCCTTATTTAATAAGCAATTTAGGACTGTTAACTAGTAATTTTCTTTTGTACTTAGTTTAAAAATAGTTAAAAAGCTTAAATGAGCCTTTTTAAAAAAATGTTACTTCTACATTATACATCTTACATTTGTTTGCTTGGCTAGTAGATTT
This sequence comes from Sitta carolinensis, assembly GCA_032173965.1. Taxonomy (NCBI): domain Eukaryota; kingdom Metazoa; phylum Chordata; class Aves; order Passeriformes; family Sittidae; genus Sitta; species Sitta carolinensis. Next base: position 103,040,244 of record CM063283.1, read on the forward strand.
TATTTCTGACATGCCTTGTAAATGCTTACTTTGCTGTAACAGTCGTTCCTGTCCTGAGGAGCTCTGTCTTGGGCTTTGGTTGGTTGTTGGTTTTCTTGTCAGACATGTCTAGAGAATTCAGGAAGCTCATTTTTAAGAGATAATCTTAAAAGACTGTGTCTGACTCTGACAGACTGTCAGGAGCTCTTTTCATCTGTATCCAATCCAGCTTCATCAAGTGCTGTGAAGAAGTCGCACTGTACAGATCAGAACTATGACTGAGACTTCATGCTGTTAACCATGCGTGTTCCTCATCGTATTTTCAGATCTTTGGAGCAATCACTAGGTCCTGCCTGAAGCAGGAAATGTTAAGTGTGCCGTGTAGAGCTGAAACTGTTTCACTGAATCACAGAATATGCTGGTTGGAAGGGACCCATTGGGATCATTGAGTCCCAGTCCTTGTCCTGTGCAGGACACCTCAAATCACACCCTGTGCCTAAGAGCATTGTCCAAACACTGCTTGAGCTCTGCCAGGCTGGTGCTGTGACCATTTCCCTGGGGGAGCCTGTTCCAGTGCCCAGCCATGTTCTGGGTAAAGAACCTTTTCTTCATTTCCAACCTAAACCTGAAGGCACAGCTTCAGGCCATTCCCTCAGGTCCTGTCCCTGTCACCACAGAGCAGAGATCAGTGTCTGCCCCTGCTCTTCTCCTCAGGAGGAAGCTGTACCTGCAGTGAGGGCTCCCTTCAGTATCCTTCAAGCTGAACAGATCAAGTGCCCTCAGCCACTCCTCATAAGGTTTTTTGTCCTTTCACCACCTAAGAAGGCTTTTACCACACTGCTAAAAGAGATGAGAAATCTGCACACAGAGCTTTGTCTGAAGGCTTGGAGGAAGTATCTCAATGACATGTGGATTTGTGGGACTGAAGATTAGATGCAGTGTAAGACAGAGTGGAGTGGAGTGTAAGCAGGGAATGGTGTTCCAGGCTGACAGCAGAGAGGAGAAAAGTCAGTAAGCATTTGTAAAATAGCCAGCATAAGTAATATATTATGGAAATATATCATAATTGTTTCTATTGTTACTCTGAAGGTAAATGAAAAATTAAAATGGAGCTGGTTTTTTTTAAGTACAGTTATAAACCCTCTAGGCATTCATATACATTTGATCTCTCAGTTTTTGCATTTCAGTAGCTTTGGTGGAACCTTGAACATCCCAATATAGTTGGGAAGCTGAAGGTACAGGAACTTCATGCTTAGTCATTGTCAGATGTAAAGCAGATTATTTTGAAGTCTTTCAGAATGGTCTTTTTTTTTCAGAGCAGAGAGATGACCTAGAAAGTGCAAGAGCTTTGTAACACTGTGCTGGAGGCACTCCCTGATTCACCATGGATGTGCTTGAAGAGGCCCCCTTGCTGTTGGTTACATGCTCCTTCCTGCTCACATATCCCTTTGCTTGCCAGCATGGATGTGCACTCCTGCCCCTCTCAGTGCTGGTTCAAGGCTCTCTTAACAGCCTGGGAAGCTTGTTGGCATGGATAATTTTGCCCATTTAGGCAAATGGCTCCTTCCTTGTCCAAGCAATTCTTGGTGCTGACACCAACTCAAGCCACGGATGAATAAGTATTGTTTAACTTTATAAAAACACCTGTCGTGTTGTCTAAATATATCTAATTTAATGAAACAAAATTATATGCTTTATGAAAATCCTGCATGACATTTAAGAAATTAGGTAAGAGAACTTTCTTTGGAGGCTAATTAGAGGCTAAAATACTTTACTGAATTTGCATAAATGTTGCTGTGATAGACAATCACTTAGTCATAATGAAAGAACAGTTTTAAAGCAGTTCGAACCACTTATAAAGATTTTTGATGGGCACAACATCCACACACAATCTATTCATTACCAAGACTACCATGTCCTCTTATCTGCTATAAAATGTCAGGATCATTTTCAGTGGATATTACCTGTATCTAGTCAGAGATTGCCTTGTTCTGTTTAGTGTAGTTATTGCAAAATGCCCATGGTTCTTGAAGAAAAAGGCTGTGTTGTTCAGTAGAGGGCCTTTTTCTCTTAAGAATACTCATCAGGTAGTACTGATGTATGTTCTGCATCTGTTTTCCTTTTTAGCACTTGCTTGTCTTCTCCCAGGCCTTCCTTTTTCTCCAAGCACACAAATTGTGGTTATTACTTAAAAGATGTTGACCAGGAGAACCTTAGAAAAGTTTTAATTCTATTTTTTTGTTTTTTATTAAAAAAAAAAAAAACACCCCAAAACCAAAGGGGAGGAAGATTTATTTCTCAGGGAGTTTGTAGTCATCGCAGTAAGTGCACTGAGTTAATCTACTGCTTTAAAAATATTTAGTCATTGGAGTATTAGTTTTATTTCTTTTCCAGCGTTATAGACATAATGGATGTTTTTGAAAAACTGTCTTCTCTACTGATTCTGAGACATACTCCATGATTTCTTCAGGGATTCTGGTTATATGGCTATGAGAGTAACTTGGAGATGGGACAGTACTTCCATTTCTGTCACTTCAAGATTGAGAGATATGCTTATATATTTGAAAGATAACTTAACACTGTAGTTTATAAACCTGATGTGGAGGATGGTATGGTTATTCCCTACACTGGAATAGATTTTGCTGTTATTCAGAGGAAAATTTCTGTCCTCTGATTTTAAACCTTGACTGGATTCTAACTTCTCTGACTACAGGGAAACCTTCATTTATTAGTAATTAATTTCAATTATTTATTGTTCTTGTAATTTTATTTTTTCTAGTGAAAGGCTGATTATGTTTTGCTGAATGTGTTAAACCTGTTCAGTTTGGGAAACAAAGCAAAGCTTTCCTGTCTAAATGTTTGTTCATTCCACTGAAACAAATGCTGTTGTTTTCTTAAAGAAGAATATACTTGTCTATATGCATTTAAATATTGAATAACTTAACATATGTTTTGGTTTTATTAGGAGATAGTAAATGATACTTGTCATATTCTTTCATAATTAAAAGTGGTTTTACTTGTGATTTGAGATACCATTAGCTTTTGATACAGTTGCAGTCATGTTCTTAGTCAAAGCTACCTTTGCATCTTACAGTTAAGTACAAAATGTTTGACAAGCACGAATTTATTTAATGCTTTGGAATAAGAAAAAATCATAAAAGTTAATGAGCCAAGATTTGTTTGAGTACCACATTCTTCAAGGGGTTTTAGATGCTGTCGATCTTGTTTTTTCAAGTGGAACAGGGATCCCTGTTCCTTCATTTGTTTTAGGTGTTCATTTTTGAACAAGTTAGAAAGAAAATAATTCCATGGGTGGGCTGTGAGCCCGGGTGGTTCTCTAGGAACTGTCCCTGTGTTTGGTTTCTCTGCGGGGTTAGGAGATGCCCGGGCTGTACCAACATTTTTCACAGCTAGTTATCACAGGGTCATTGTATTCCTGCTGCTTCTGGGAACACAGAACACTTCTGGGAAGTGGGTCAGAGCCAGGTCAGTTACCTCCTATGCACTCAAGTGTTCAATTTCATTGTTGAACACTCTGCTTCTCTGTTTCCGAGACTGTAAAATCATTTCCAACACAAAAGTTTTTGTGTGTATGGTTTGTTTTTTTGTTTTTGTTTTGTTTTTTGGTTTTGTTTTTTTTTTGTTGGTTTGTTTGGGGAGTTTTGTGGTGGTTTTTTGTTTGTTTGTTTAATTTTATTTTATTTGTTTTTTTACTTTAGTTCATACTCTTTTAAGAGTATGTTTCGTTGTTCTTTCTTTCATCCTAATACCAAAATAACCCTGTCCAAAATGGGCAAAATTTGCTTTAGCGTAGCATGGTTTATAATATATTGTGTAGAAAAAATAATAGTTTCACAACTTATTAAGAAAACAGTTCTGGTTCTGCTATTCTCTTGAGCGAAGCTCACCACAAATACTTGAAATAGAAGTACTGTAAAATTTTAAGGATATAATTGTTTCTGGCACCAAGGGAACATTGTCTTCAAATTTCAATTTGATTAGCATCATCATCTGTGTTTTACTGTCATCTTTGCATTTCTTGTCAAAATGTGACAAAGGTACACATTTTTTTTTTATTCAGTGCATTTCTGTTGTTGCCTTTTTTATTTGTCTTCTGTTGTTTGTGAGGCAAAAGATTCTACCTTTTCTTGGCATGCAAACATGTCAGTGGATCTTTGTGTATACTGCTTCAGCCCTTGGAACCATTCTCCCTCAGGCTCCTTTTGGTGCTCCATCCATTGCAAAAACTATGAAAGTTGTATTGTTATTGTCTGTCAGCTTTTCTGTGTGGAGTATGAACAGTTAATTTCTGCATTTCTGAAGAAAAACAAAATCAAAGCAACATAGATAGGAAAACTTTGGCAGTCTGGGGTGTACTTCTCATGCTTTTAATGTTTCATAAGAGTGTAAATTTTGGAGAAATGTAACCCGGAATGGATTGTCTAAGTACAGCAAATACTCTGTAGAAGCTCTTTGAAACAAGCAAACTTATTAACTGCTTGAATCTGATCACTCAAACTCTTCTGAATCAAGTCCATGGTCTGATAAAAAGACTGAATTGGGATTCTTCATTCTCTGTGGCAGACAAGGTCTCCATCTTTCTTTTTCTTATGCTTAGGGCATATGTGCCTTTTTGTCTAGCAATAGAAACCTTTTCTGAAAATCCTCCTTAATAAAATCTTTTTGCAGCATTCCATGACCATGGTTTATCAGTGCAACAGTCTACTTAAGACAAAATCCTAGCAAAGCTAATGAATGGGTTACAAAAATACAGAGGTTCAGAAATACTTAGATTAGTGAGTGGAGTTACTGGAACACAGTTTTTCCAGCTCATTTATTCCTCTTTCCCATGGGAAGGAATAGCTAATATGAATTACTAAAGCAGGTGACAGAATTATTTTCTTACTGTATAATTGCAGAAGTAAATAAAGGAAAAATATATTAGGTCTACTCTATATAACTACAGATTGTTTTCAAAAATACAGTTTTTTACAGGGCCTTAAGGCTGCTTCTGAATGCACAAGGAGTGGTGTGTTGGGTTTGTTTGTTTGTTTGTTTTTGTGTATGCTTCCCTGGTACAATGTTTTTGTAATGATTGTGCTCATTCTTTTCAGCCTGCTCTTAAGTCTTTCCTTCTGTTCCTTCATGTCTGTGACCCTAGGCTTCTGCAGAAAATGTGTGTTTACAGGAGAAATCTTTGCATCATCATCTTATTTTTTTATCTTGTCTCATTGGTTTTTAACTCTTGTATCTTAGCTTGTGTCCACAGAAGGATCCTCTCATCATAGGATGAAAACTCTTCAGAGGTTTTAAAATAAGGAATCTTTAAAAATACTTGAATAAGTAATAGTGAAGCTGTTCTATGTATATTTATTTTTTTTTAATCATTCCATGTCTTAAATCACAACCTCATTTAATTAAGTAATTAGTGTGTTGGGGTAGGATTAGAACAGGGAATCTTGCAGTTTGATGAGGGCTTGTCTGCAATTATGATTTTATATTGACTTGCAGTTCATGGGTAAGAGAATGTGTGTTGCTAGTCTTGCTTTTAGAAGGAAAAAAGTTAAAAGAATTCCACAGATATTCACTGTACTGAGAAGTTCATAGGTTTTTAGAAGTATATGTTTGCTGGGGGGAGGGGGCATGGCTGTACAGATGGGTTGCCAGGCAATTAATTCTTCCTACTTGGAATAGGAGACAATCGGGCTCTCATAAGCAGTGCAGTACTATTTGCAAAAGGAAACTACTCAATACCATTTTTCCCATTCTCTTCCTTCTTTCTTCTGTCTTCCCACCTCCCTTCCTCTGCTGTGCATTTCTGAGGAACTGCTCAGGATTGATATGATAGCAGAGCTGTCATTCTCTTTAACAAAAAAGAAAAAAAAAAAAGAAAAAAAAAAGAAAGAAAAAAAAAAAAGTCACTTTTATTCTAGGTATTTTAATAGAGTCCCATTAAGGATGTATTGCTGACTGAAATATTGGCATGAAGGGCTCTCACTGAGCTGAGCCCAGGAATTAAGAAGTCAGGAAATGGGCTGCTGCATTGCTAAAGAACCTTGTGTGACACAGTATCTCCTGATTGGGGGGATCATTACTGCTATTATGACTCGACTTGCGTAGGAATTTTAAATTTCATCTGAATGTCAGTAATAACCCTCTTAGCAAATTATCCTGAATAAAATCACGAAGGCATTTTATATAATAGGTGTTGAATTACTGGATAGATTTGCTAATTAAATACTCTTTGTTCTGCTGCAGTTGACATTACAGGGTAAGATCTTGAACAATTATTCTCAACAGCTGTACTTTGTTAAGGGAAAAATTAACTACAAAGTTTATTTTTTTTCTACACTTGAAATTGGCAGATTTTTGAAATGTGCTTGAAAAAATTCCATCATCCAGTTGGTAATGAGAGGATAAATATGCAGGTGTTGCTGTGAAATCAGATAACTACTGACTGCCTTATTAATGAATTTAGCAATACTTTATAGCCTTCTGTTTTGTAGCTGTTGGCGCTGACGAGTGATCTCCTGTCAGAACGGGTGGCACTAGCATATGCCAGTCACTTGATGAAGCCAACTTGTCTGTGACCCTCTTGTTGTGATTCCCTACACCCTCTGCTGTCCTCAGGGACAATTGAGAAATAGTTTTTGCACAGCCAGACAATTTTTTTAGTAGGAGGTATTCCTTTTTTTTTTTTTTTTTTTTTTTTTTTAAAGTTGTCTTTCTCATTATTAATAGAATTATTTCAGAGTGAAGTAGAAAATGCCAGAGATTATCAAGGGAAAATTGATAGGCCTTCATTTCTTTTCAGTATAAACTCTTCATTTCAGTGTAATTTTTCAATTTTGTTTCAGGGACTCCTGTTTGCTTTTGGAGTACTAAGGGAGAGGTATAACCTTTCTCTGTAGGAGTTAGCTAGTAAGTGAGAGGAAGGGTTGTGGGGCGGTGAATATGTTAGAATTCTGACTGCTTTATATGAAATTTGATATTATGTACCAGTGATATGTCTTTAGAATAATTTCAAAACTCCATACAAATGTGGTGGAGTCGAATGTCTGAATCACTCACTAGGAGAAGAATAGGAGTGGAATACCTTCTTTTTAAGCTTCCAATTAAAATGGAATTGTGTATGTCTGATTGCAGCAACAGGTACAGCCTAGCAGGAATCTGCAGTTAAGGTTCACCATTTTCCTTTTCTATAAAGAAGACTGAGGACAGCTGAGCTTTCTGCAGTTTTGGACTTCAGCAGAGTTCAGGCATCACATTGTCTGAGTGTCTAGTTTGCAGCACCATTGGCTGGTCTTTAATCAACTGAATATTTTGAACTTGACCCAGAGACTGTAAATCCATAGATATCTTTATGTGCTTGGCAATAACCCTGATGAGGACATGCGCTCTGAGTTCAGCTGTGTCCAGGTTACATCGTAGCTTGCAACTGAACCTGTCTTTAAGTGCATTGAGGGGAATATGGCCTTCAGTGCATAACTGCAGACAAGAAATACCATACTTGCGCTGTGGTAAGAACCTTTACTTGTGTAAAGGTTCTGAAATACTAAAGAAACTTGCCAGTAGTGTTAAAGGAATGCCAGTGTTGTCATGCTGTTTGTGTGCTGTTGTGTAGAGGTGGAGATTTCACCCATTTCAGAATTCCTTGCTGTCATAGCATAGTCAGCATCACAACAGTCAAGACTCTTGGCTTCATTTTGGACTCCTTGGCCTTCTGGAATTAATGAGATTTCCCTGAATATGATCTTATTCCCACTGAACATGGGCAGCTCTTGCCTGTTTGTCCCTTTTTCTTTCCTCATGCCTGTAGATTTCTACTGCTCAGCTCCCTGTCATAGGCATCTTGACTACAAGTCCTAATTCTGCCTTTTGGCAAATGTGGCCAAGAAGTATTGCAATTTAGCATGTGAAATATAGTGAAAGTGAGACTTGGTTACTAAATTTGATATAAGCTGTGGGTAGTGTGTTGTCTTTAGAGTTCCAAATTGTTTGGGTTCACCTAAGAGACTCTGATCTATCACTGCTGTAACATGTCTTTCAGATTAATCCTCAGGAAAATTTAAAGTATAGGTATATATATGATTAGTGCAATTAGCTGAAGAAAAACTGAGGTTTATGCTGAGTGGTAATGGAAAGGACTGAAACCAGGGAACTGGAATCTGGAGCTGTGTGCCGGAGCACCAGGATGTTGATAAGAAGGAAATGGGGGAAATACAGTGGAACTGTGGCCAAGTGGCTGAAGGACGGGACCAGATGTTGGTTCTCATGCAGCTGTGCAGGATTCACCAAACTCTTCCTGCTGCTGCAAGTATACTTTTTTTTCATTAAGCCTATTTGATTGTCCCTTTTCTGTGCTGCAGCTGTACCTGTGGCTTCAGATGAGGTGCTCTCCCCACCTTCCACTGTGCTGAGCACTATTAGAGATGGAAGCAGGAGCCCACTCACATGAGATCTTTTTAGCTATTTCTCAGGTTCAGAGTGGTGCTGTTCAGAGCATTTGGGGAGCTTGGGATGCATTCTTGGTCGAGGAACAAGCCTGGTTACACCCATTGATCCAGATCTGTATTCTGTCTTTATCCCAGCTTCTTGTCCCAGTTTGGTTCCATAAGGAGTTTGCTTTTTGATGATCCGTTTTGAGATTGTTACAAGGGTAATCAGTTTTTTGACTAAGTCTTCTTAAGTGAGCACCATCCAGGCTGGACTTAATAAGACAGGATGCTTTTGGGAAAAAATTCAATGACATCAAGAGATAAGATGATAAGATGATGAATATGAAGGCGACAACTGATCTAAATTACTGAAAGAGACTTAATTGTGGCACTTGCTGATTAAGTTGTTTTTAAGCCATTTGATTCAGTGTTCTTTTTTACTTAAGGTAGAAATGTGTGCATGCACATGCAATTTTGAGATTTGTTTTAATCTTGTTTTAGGGGAGTTAATAATAGCATTAATACAAGGTCAAACGAGAATTTACTCATGTAATAGGAGTATTGAGATGACTGTGTGTTGCCAGGAGAGAGGTGGTTTGCTTTGTTTTGAAAGGTGAGAGCATTTGGAGTTAGCAACCTAATGGATTTGTTTGCATGTGTTAGCCTGTAATTATATCATATGCTAATCTTTGATTATTTTTTTATTTCAGATTTTGATGCATACCAAGGAGATGGTGCAGAAGGTAATGCTGAGCATTTTCATTAAACAACAACATTTAAAGAGCACACCTGGTGAAATTTTTTATTCTAGGAGAACTGTAACCCAAACAGACCTGAGATCACTTCTTAGGATGCCTGGTTTACAAATGTAATCCTTCCTGATGGATTATAGCTTTTTTCTTTTCCTACCACAGATATGATCTGGACCCTGCTTGAAGCCTATGTGGGACTGTTTCGAGCAAATTAGCAACAGTGCTAATTAGAGTTTACTCATAGACCTGTTACACCATGTGTTCTAGTGGTTTATTATGGTTTATTTTTTGGCATCCTTTAAACTATGTCACAGGGTGTTTTTTTGACTCTGTGGAGCTTAACATGGACATAGCCATGTTGCATTTTTATAGCTGCATTGATTTTCCACCTCTGAAAATACCAGGTTTTCTTTTTATTTTTTTCAAATTAATATTATGCAATTATATGCATCTGCCTTTTTTTTTTTTTTTTGTTGTTGTGACATTTACTGGTGTTGGTAATTTTTCTTTTCACCTTTTTTCTTTCTATGCCTTTCATATGCACCTCAGGTTTTTTTATGTTCCTCAGTTTTGTCTAGAATTTGCTCCATTATCCAGAGTATTGTGGAAGTATGACTGGTGTTTGAATACAGTCTTCTCCAAGTAGGGCATTTAAATTTTTACAAGAATCAGAATCTTGATGATCACAATCATTGATTGATCACAATCAGGAGTGATGTGAGTGCGGGGCAGATCGTCAGTCAATGAGAAGGGGTTCAGTAAATGTTTATGTTCATCTCTGGGTGTAATTGTTCAGTGATTCAACCTGGGAAGACAAAACTTGTGGATCATAGTAGCTAGATCCTTATACAAATGAGCATTCCCTGAAAAGTCTGCTGCCCAGGGAAGGACAAACACAGGTGGCTGGATTAGTAGAAGCTAAAAGATGGGAGAGGGAAGGTGGAAATATGAAGCATTCTGCAGAATCTGAGAGAGTGAAGAAGAGGAGCCTAATCTGGACAGTGCTGTGGTATTCTCAGTTGCTGTCATCCACTAGCCAAAGCTTTCACACATTGGTTAGAAATAGAGAATCTAAGTATTTTTTCTCTTTTTTTTTCCCCAGTAGTATTGTGATGGCTGAAAAAGGGATGGGATACCTGACTGTGGTATTACCTTTCAAACACTTTGGCTGACTGCCTTGTCTGAATTTGTCCAGCAGTCTTGTGGAAGTGATCTTCTTGTGTCTTAGTAGTCCAAAGTTATTTCTGATCAGAGTTCCTGCTGTTTCTCAAGATCAGACTTGTTCACTGACTTATTTTTCTAGTATTCATTTAGTAAAATTTTACCCTTATATTATGTACATAACTGGACAGTGGTCTTTTTAACATATCAGTGGCTGAAGTTTCTTTATTCTCTTTAAATTCAAACAGGTTTTAATGAAATGTACAGACCTATCAGTAAAAACTTATTTTACATTTTCTTGCTAGAATACTTTTCAGTGTTTAAGGGATCATATATAGATAACCATATTTTTGTACCTCGAAAGTTATGTGCGACTTGTAGAAGATGGAATGCTTCTTTTTGTTTTTTTAAAGCATTTTTTTTTTCATTTAGATGAACCTTGAAGTGATTTATGGAGACACAGATTCTATTATGATAAAACTAATAGCACCAATTTGGATGAGGTCTTCAAGCTGGGGAATAAGGTAAGGTACTTTTTTTTTTTTTAATATTTCCTGCATAAGGTCTGTTGTTACTCTGAGGGAACAGATGGTGTTAAGAGAGGATTCCATGGCACAAGCAGAGAATATGCTATGGGAAAGAACTTCACAATGCATAGAACCTATGAAGTAGTAAAATCTCAGAGTGCTCTTTTTCAGGTATAGCTATTCTGTGCATTTTAAAAAGTGATTACATGAAACATTTAATTGCATAACAAGCTTTTTTTGTCAATCCTAAGGTAGCAGGAAATTATCTCAATATTTGGTGAACCAAAATGTAAGGTACAATTTCTTCTCCATGTTAATTTCAATTACAACATGAACAATTCTAGTTTTTTTTTTCACAACGGATGTCTCTCGGTTCAGTTTTGTTTAGTTATGTAATTTCTATGACACTCCATATGTTATCAGATTTCCAGTGGTAAGTTCAAATATTAATTTCCATGGTATTCCAGATACAGAAGAGATCTGATTGATTAGGAGCTGGCAATTGATGATGTGGAAGTTTTGTGGCTCTCTTAAATTGTGGAAGAAAAGTGAGAAATGTTTCAGAACTTTCTAAAGAGAAGATGCAAGAGAAGCTGTTTTTGAAAGATGGAAGAAATTGTGATGAAAATGAGAGCTATGGAAACTCTAAAATAACTAAAGCATAGACATATTCAGTACGGTATTAAACAAAAGTAATAGAATGTTAAGGCGGAGAGCGATTCTGGGGTTTTTTAGAATACTTCTACCTTCATATTCGTGGGTACATTTAGAAGTAGATGCATTCAGGAGCAGAAAATGGGATAATATTTTGATGTCATAACTGAGTAGCAGGGCTGATGTCATAGTAGAAAGCAGCCTTTGTTTTTTATTTGCTGCATATAAGATGATATATAATTTCAAGTGTACATACAGTAGTGTATAAGAAAGTTTAATCTTACTCCAGTCATGTGTGTGGTTTCATTCTGGTTTAATTTTTGTCCCTGTGCTCCCATTTGGTGGCTAAACATTACAGAGGATAGTTTAATAATAATAACTTTTATGAAATCCGACGGGATAAGCATAATAGGTTAAACATTCTTCTGAATTAGAGTCAGGTTTTCTGAGAGAATAGGTATGTGTTTGAACTTGTCAGCTGCTTAATGAGAGTAAAATCTTAAGCTTTTTACATCCATTGTACTTCTGCATTATGTATCAGTTGAGGTTGTTTTCTTTAACTGAAAAAAAAGGACAAAGATATGTTTTGATTCAAATCAAGTACAACATATAAAAACTGGAAAAGTGAATAAACTTATCTCTGTAAACCAGCACAATCAAACCTAGCATCAAAATTGCAAACGTGTTGCAGCTTTCAATATTCTTTCTGAGACAGAAAAAAGTGATTAATATATGTCTCATTTCACATGTTTCTTGTTTGTTTGTTTATTTCTCAAGAAAGTGACAGTTGCTTTTTTTTTGTAAACACTTTGGTCATTTACATTTTCCTTGTTTTGAGTAATTCCTGTTAAAAAAGTCAAGATAAAGAATGGTCTGTTTTGATGATGAACACTCTCAAGAAACGTCTCTGTTCCACTGCATAATAATTTCTTTCCCAAAGTTTTATGTTTGGAGGTGAGGAATATTTATGTTGCTTTCACTATACTTTTGCTTTAATGTAGACTGTATGGAAGGCACACAGGTTAAATGCAAACAATGACAGTGAGAGCAGTTAGTGAGTGTACCCATGTTCTGATGTAAAGTGTCAATTTACGGGTTGTCTTCAGCAATGAAGCATTCCTCCAAGAGATTGATTTTGGTTTTTTATTAGAGAAAATTCTCTCACGTGCTTTCTGAATTTCCCCATCTAATGAGTGTGTTCTTTCCTACCCTTAACCCTCCATTATTTATATCAATGCCCTTTTTAGTCATTACTAAGTGGAAGTTTTTCCTCATTTTCTGTACGTCCTTGCGGATCAGATTTGCCAGTACATTCTGTACTGAACTGTTGCTGGGTTTTGAGCACTTGATTAATATGCTGTAGAAAAGAAAAATGGAAAATTAAAATCGCAGAAAAATGTTCAGAGGAATTGTTTGTCCGTTCTAAGAAAGAAAATGTGAACCTTGTAGCAAAATGGTTTTTCCCTCATGACGTCCTTCAAAACTTAGAAATGTACGGGGGATATCAAAGTAATGGTAATTCCTGCAATAGGAAAAACAGATCTAAGTGACAAAAACTGAGTGCACACATGTATGTATAAATGGGAAGTTTGTAAGGAAGGTTTTGGTTTAAATGGTAATCTGAGTTCAAAGCTAGATAGGAAACCAGTGAGATTTTATGCTGAAAGCTCTGTCCTTGGTAAGGGTATCTGTTAGATTGCAGAAGAACTTGAACGCATATCCAGCTTCAGTGAGACATGAGAAAAGGTTAGTTCATAGTAGGTGGTAAGAGTGTAAGTAAGAGTGACTATGGATACTGAAAACCAACAGGGAAAGTAATTTGTAGAGGAAAGAAAGTAAAGAGTAGAGCATGAAGACAGAGAAGAACATGTGGCATAAGCAGATACTCTGATGAAGAATGTAAAGTAAAAACATATGAAGAAAATAAAAAAGCAAGTGAGAATCTTTTAGCCAAGCCAGTAGGTGGGTAAATGTGTACTGGCACCAAAGTTTGTTGTTGAAGCTTCATGCTGTTTTGAGCTGTTGCACTTCTGTCCCCTTAGAATAAAGGTAAGAGATACTTGGTGCTATATTAAGACAATGTATCAGTGCCATTAGAAGCTTTTGTATATGGATAAAACGTAGCCTTTGTGCAGAGAAACAGCACCTTTTCCTCTCGAAGAAATCAGGCTAGAGAAAAAGTAGGACTATTTTGGGGAAGGATAAAAGAAACTTGCCTGTTTTTCCTGAACATACACACACAGAGCTCTGGTCTGCAGTCATAGTTCTTCTCCCCTCCCAGGTTTAGGGTGAGAGTGGGGAGAAAGAAAGGTGCCTTTGCAAGATAGCTTTTCTTTAAGGCTATTTGCATTTTCTAAGTGACCATCTCTTGTCTTTGCCTAGTAAGTAGGTCCGTGCTGTGAAATCCCTGGTTTGCTTAATTTATGTGAGAGGGTAAGATGGAGTAGCTTTTCTAGTAAAATGAGCTGGAGTCAGTTATCTCCAAGGTCACTTCAATCCCATGTTTCTCTGCCTTGCTTAATTTTCTTAAGAAGTTAGATGTACTAACGTGTAGATACTGAAAAAGTCAATGGGTGAACCTTAATTTTAGTAGTAGCTCATAGTTACTAGTGTGTAATTAATGATATCTGACTAGTCTTTAAAATGTGTATGCATTACACAGTGTGTAATGTAACTTGTTTTAAAATTTAAGGACAATGCATTTAGATATGGAAGTTGAATTCGTCCATAGTTAAATTGTTACATTTGTTTTTAATAATGGTGGATTTGCAGGTCAAAAGTGAAGTGAACAAGCTGTACAAATTGTTGGAAATCGATATTGATGGAATTTTTAAGTCCTTGCTGTTGTTAAAGAAGAAGAAATATGCTGCTCTGACTGTGGAACCAACAGGAGATGGGAAATATGTAACTAAACAAGAGCTAAAAGGGCTGGATATAGTCCGGAGAGACTGGTGTGATCTTGCTAAACAGACTGGAAAGTAAGTTTCTTCGTGACACTGTCTTCTTTGCTCTGTTTTAAACAGTACATGATTCATAAACATTTGATACTGTGTTTCCTGAAGATCACAGGCTGGTAACTAACATCAGTGTTAGGATTTAGAGGATTTTTGTTGGAGGTGGTGAACGTTACCTTCTGGCATTGGTAACATTGATATACATGTGCTGGTGTTGCATCTGCCATGGAAGCTGTGATTTTGAGTTGTCACAGTGTTGTTAATGCCATTTAATAAACCAGAGCTGAAATCCTGTGAAGATGGTAGATGCTGTCAGCATTTGGAGTTGTAGGTCCTAGGTCAGATGTTTAATTTCCTAGAAGGGTAAAGAAGCTGGTGGTCAGCACTTTCAGCACCCTCTAAAAAAGCTGGAAGTGCACTGCATGCAGCCTGAGAAGGTAGTCCCTTTCCCCCAAGACTGCTTGTCTTTCCTTTTGCCATGACACTCCTTTGATACTTCATTATGATGGATACTGGATTGACTATTTAATAATTGTCATTGCACAGGGCATTTTAATGCTTTAATTCAGTAGAAGTAATACATTTAGCACCATAGAAAGAAAATTAGAGAGAGTGGAGAGGTGGTCATCTGGGTGCTGACTCATAGTATAATGCCTCTTGAAAACTTAAACAGCTTGTGGTCCAAATGTATCCAAAAATGAATACTTTTCACACTGTAAAAATACACCACACACTTGCTTACTGTTCTTAAGACTTGCATTTTCTAAGAAAAGATGCATCATAATAGAAGCAAATTTTTCCAAGTTAGGAATGTATTAGTAATTAAAGCTATACAAATGTTGGAGAGTGTTCTTTAGTGACTAACTCTTCTGCAGCTGGCAGATCTTCCAACCACATTTTGCAGCAATAGGCAAGACATCGCTTACTTGGTATGTTCTCTTCTCCCCCATCTTAAGATACCTGCTATGGAATAATAAATGGAAAAATGATATGGCAGCAGAAAATAGAAAGTTGGACTCAGCCAGTCCAAATCACTGTTTAGTATTTGAACTATTTGCAATAATTTGCTTTTAGTAAAATAAGTAAATAAATAAAACACAACATAAAACATACTGGCAAATTTCTATAAATTTTTCATCATATTTCATCCTCAGGCTCTTTAATGTCTAGAGAAAATCTGGGGGAAGAGAAGATTGTGTTGTAATGGTTTTGCATGTGACAAGCTTTTCTTAATTTTTGTGCTGTTTTTGCAGCTATGTAATTGGTCAGATTCTTTCTGATCAGCCCCGAGACATAATTGTGGAAAATATTCAAAAGCGACTTATAGAAATTGGAGAAAATGTGGTCAGTGGTCAGATCCCAGCAAATCAGTTTGAAATAAACAAGGTAAGTGATCTTGCAGCTCTTTTCTGTCTCAGAAAAATTTTTCTGTTCCTGAATATATTGACTGCTGACAAAAATATTTTTAATCCTCATGATGCTGTGAAATAGCACATAGGAATTTTATTTGGTACTGAACAGTTCAGGACGTGCTGTGAAGATCTTACAGTATGAGGGGAAAAAAGCCCTACTGGGGCTGGAGGCTTCCGACTAACAACTTTGTGTCTTGTCCCATCCTGCTGTTTACCAGGCTCATTCTGCACTTTGAGAATGTCATGATGCAAAGGAAGTTTTCTCCTAAGCTGTTACTTTATATTTCAGGCTCGAAATGCATAAATTGAAGAATGCAATGAAAAAGAATCAAATACTCTGTTTTCTAGAAAACTCTCATAATATTTCCCTAGAAAGCTCTGTATAAAAAAAGCTAGTAGTCTTTTTCAGACCTCATTCAAGACTTTCCTGCAACAAGAAGTAAAATACTCTGCTTTGTCTACAGCAGTTTTAGCAACAGCATTGTGGGTTTGGGTAATTTTTTTTTTTTTTTTTGTGAATCTTCCATGATAAAACCTATATTTTTAGCTTCAGAGACTCCCATTTCCTGTTGTGAGGGATGTTTTACCAATGAATTGGGTATTATATGCTCCCCTTAGAAGAGATCTATCAACTGTCCATCCAAAGTCCATTTCTTTCACTGGCTGGACATCTGTCTGCTCTGTAAGACTGTGTGAATCAGTTAAGAAATGTGTACAGGTTGTCATATGAGTGTAGAGAAATCACTGAATTTTATGGTTGACTTTAAAAAAGCATGTTCTGATGCAAATCTTCTAAGAGCACTTAGTGTCTCAGTAAAAGATATATATAGAAAAATGTTCACTTCAAATTCCTAAGTTTCTTCTGCTTTACTACTTAAAAAAATATGTATTTAACTATTAAGTCAAGTGTAGAAGTTGTTCCTGAGAATCGGAATGACAGTAAATATTTAAATGTAGCATTTTATTTTATGTAAAAGGGTAACTCATTGTGGAATCTTGGTAGTATGAGATACATTGAAATATTTAAACTCAGTTGTATTCTCTTGCTACAGAGCTTGTTAAATACACTTAGCTTGCACAATATTCAGATTTATTGAATGACCTTAATGGAACAGGAGTAAGAGGGTAATCTCTGGCTCTATTTTTGCATTTAGTGTAATATTGTCATCTTTAATTTGGTTTAATTTTAAAGCAATTGCATTATGATCATAATGCTAATGCATTTTTCAGATGGTAATTGTAAAAGCATCCTTTTGTTTTATTAATAATAACATCTATCAAATTTGAAGCATTGGTACCTAGGGCTTAACATATAGCAAATATGTTTGTTACAGTTTTTCTATCTTATTTTGTGTTCCAGATGAACTTGTGAGTAGTAGAAGGATGAAGATAGCTGCTATGTAATCTTGTCTTTTAAAGTTCTGAGTTGTCCATCACTGAAGTAATAGATTTTTCTCATAGTTATGTTCCTGTTTTCCCTGTTGATATTTTAGGCATTGACAAAAGATCCCCAGGATTATCCTGACAAAAAAACCTTGCCACATGTGCACGTTGCCATGTGGATAAACTCTCATGGAGGCCGAAAGGTGAAGGCAGGAGACACAGTGTCATATATTATTTGTCAGGTAAAAATGTCTTTCTTTATAAGCTAAACACTAGGTATTGTATTGTTTTGAGACATGGCAAAGAAAACCAGCTCAGCTCCTGAGAAATTATGTTTTGGCATTTCTTTTTGGTGAGGTGGTCTTATATTTTAAAATAGTCGGTTTTCTGTACCAAATTTAGTTTTATAGAGCATTGTGATCAGCAACTATTTCCATATGGTGACTGGTAAAATCTCCCTGAATGCATTTGTGTTTGGAACTAGAACTTACTTGAAAGAAAATGCCTAGTCTTTGTTTTAAGCAGAAGAACGTTCTGGTGCTGAAGAACCCTTCATTCCTGGAAAACTATTGTTGTTGGTTACTTAGTGTCATTGTTATTTCCAGTCTCAACCTGTGTAATTCATAGTCACTGGATCTGGTGGTACCTCTGATACATAGACTGGGAAATTTGAGCCACATTCTGGTTTCAGGTGTTTATCCTATAAATGCTTACCACTGTTTCACAAGTATGCACTCCACTTTGGTTCTGTTAATTAAAAAAAAAAAAGCGAAGGTTGAATTAGATGGACCAAGAGATCTCTTAGGCCAAGCTGATGAGCTTGACAATGTGACTATTTCAGTTCCTTCATTATTTTCAGACTGAAAGATACTGTATTTGACTTAATTGAGAGTTCTTAGCCTGGCATCCCAAAGCTGCCAAGACTTTTGAGAGCTGGGCCACAGGAGCGGCTGAGCAGTGGCACAATACAAGAGAAGAATATACTTGTTGAAAGAAGGGAGCTGAAGGAGTTGCATTGTAATTATTTTTGCAAAGCAGCTGGATGAGCTGAATAGTCCTAAATTAATTTTGTTCTGAATACTAAGTTGTCTGAAAGGAGTAGGAGGGACCAATGGCTTGCAGTCTGTCTTTATTGGTGATGAGTTTTCAGTCCATGGTTGCTGACCCTATCGAAACCAGTAGCTTGTCTTAAATGAAAAAATGAAGGTCTCATGTATTAATGCATTAGTTCTATTTTGCTGAAAAAAATCAAAAAAGAGACTGTACTTAGCAAAAAAAAAAAAAAAAAAAAAAACAAAAAAACCCCACCCAAACAGTTATGGTACTTCCCCCCACCCTGCCCCATTCCTATAAATGCTTACGTCTGTTACAGAATCTTGCTAAAATACTGCTTTAAGTTTTGCTCTAGAATTTTTGACATACATTAAAAATCAAATTTCCTGATGCAGTTGAGGAGTGGGATTATGATTCTACAGATTTAAATGAGCTATATTTTCCAGGAGAGCTGTCCACTTAGATCTGATGCTTAATTCCTCCATGTATATGGTTTTCAATTTAGTTTTTGCCTTCCCAATTGGAATTATTTTCTCCTTGTCTTCGTCTTTCAAGTTGGAGAGGAATATAATGTGTATTTTAACCTCTAAGTGGAGTTTCTCTCTTGGGTTGAGATGTCACCATATATTTCTTTCAGTATTTCTGAATATTTTAGAATTTCCTCTTTCAATTTAACACTGTTGCCTCTATTATTTATATTCCAATGAGTGGTGGTCCATTCTCTGACTGTTCATTCTATTTGTCTCTTTATAGAATTGAAGAATATAAATTTCTTAGCAAAACAGATATAGTTTTGATATCCACGACTTACAATTTGCTTGTTGTGCAAAATGATAATGCTGGTTTTGTACAAATTGAATCCAAAATGCATGCCCTCTCTGTATTTTTAACTGGGCTGATAGTTACAATGTGTTTTCATTGTGCATTTCAGAATTGACAGATGGGACTGTTTACTCTGTCTACTCGTACTGATTTGCACGTGTAGGCTGCAATAATACAAGCTGGTTTTGCATTCTTGAACTTGCTAGTTGATGCCAGCATCAGCAATGCAGTTTTTTTACTACTGCTGGATTTGTATTGGATGCATAATAAATCAACCAAAAGAGTGTGTAACAGTTTTGCATTAAAATAATGCATAATATTTGAAGCATAAGCCTTTGTAGAGACTTTGTTCATGCTTTGTTTTGTATGTGTCTCCTTAGGATGGATCAGATCTCAGTGCCAGCCAGCGAGCATATGCTCCAGAACAGTTAAAAAAGCAAGAAAATCTTAAAATTGATACTCAGTACTACCTGTCACAGCAAATACATCCAGTAGTTGCTCGAATATGTGAGCCCATAGAGGGAATTGATTCTGTTCTTATTGCAACATGGTTAGGTAAGTATTCTAAATTCAGTTTATTTGAAGAATTGCAAGATCCAAAGTGAGAGGTTTTAATGTATGTTTCTCAACAGAAATGCTTCCCCAGATCAGTCTTTTTACATTGAACAATAGCTTATGTTACACAGCCTGTAGAAAGCAGCATGGACTCTAAGTGCATTTATGACTTTGGCAGAATAGTGTTTTTTAGAAGGTGATCACTAACATGAATTTAATCTTAGATTTTTGCAACTCTGAACAAGGATTCTGCTTTTCAGAAATGACAGTACTATTGCATGTCTTTGAGATTTTTCTGAAGTTACTAAAGGAGTTCTAGGGTGTGCATCTGAACTAACATTTTTCCAGAGGGAAATGCTGGCATCTCTGGCATCTTCCCAGGAAAAAACCAGTCATAATTATAGTGGAAGAATACAAATTTTTACTAGGAGGTAAGTGAAGACTTGATTACTAGAACTGACTTAGTGGATAGTAGAAACATAAAATATTAGTAACAGTTTTAACTGCTTCATATAAAGGAATTAAGTGGTCCCAAAACCAAGAAGTGATGTCAAAAAATAGAGCTAATGTTAGGGATCCATGAAATCAAGAATTTTAATTCAAATGAGCAACAGGGAGTTGCTCTTTTGTCTAATAATTAGAATTAGATATTTTTCTCCCCAGCTGTGATTTCCTTTTTCTTCTCTATTGCCTAGGCTTCTTACCTAGGCAAACTGAAAGGTTGAAAATTTATTAACAGTTCTATTGGGTCTCTGTTCTTGAAAATTCTATGCTTTGTTTGTCTATTCCTTTTAGTTTTGTTTCCTCCCCAAAAGTGATTAACCAACAGACTTTACTGATCTACTTGATAAACAGAAATTTTGTGATTTGTATCTCACATGTAGTTCATTATTTTTAAAACTGTTGCTCAAGGACATGAAAAGTTGTTAATTTTGCTGGCTATGAGATTCTTGACAAGACTGCTTTTTCTCTAGGAGAACTGCTTAGAGAGTTGCACTGTGTCAGCTTAATAATCTGTTTGTGCTATGCCTGTGTCTACAGGAAGTTCAGACGTGCAGAAATTACTTTGTTCAGATTATTGGAACGCTCAGAGGAGGAGTTGGTCATCAGCATTTTGTGTGTAGGTAAAGGAGGCCAAGATCCAGGATTTGGCCAATTAAAAATCACCTAGTAGTGGGTTGCCTCAGGACCCTACACTGTGTAACTGCATCTCTGTAGCTGCCTTAGTGACAGCTGATCAGCTTGCAGATTGTACTTAGAATGTGTGCAAGAAAGGTCCTGCCTGTTTTCTCAGGAAAGGGAACGATAGCCATGAAGGATCTTTATCTCCCAAGACAATCCTTGTAACTTGCAGGTTTTTCCATCTTCATTTCTGAGTCGTTGAGAAAGGGTTGAAGACAAAAATTCTGCTTTTTCTGACTCAGAAAGGTGTTTCTTGGAGGCATTTGATGTTGCCATACGTCCTCAAAAGCTCTCATGCTTTGAGGAGGTGTCAGCCCTGCTCCACACATGCAGGCTAACCGCACAAATCATCTTGTTTATTATGTAGCAAGGCCTTGGTATCCAACTTTCCCTTGATGTCAGAGTCGACTGTGTGGTATGCCTGACTGAAAAGGTCAAGCACTCTTGGTTAGGTTGAAGTGGTTTAAAATAGGCAGCAAACTTGTACTTCATCTGGGTAAAAGACAGGAACGATTCCTGAAGCTAGTTTATTTTATTTGGCAAAGATTGTTAGTGTTACAGAGTTAAGCTCAAAGTCAGAGTTCTTCTTCACAACAGGTTAGATTTTCAGAAACGACTGGCTTCCTTCAGACGCCTAAATTAACTACTCAGTTCTTAAGAACTCTGTGCCACTTGATAGCACCTACTGTTTGCAAATGCCTGTGCTGCTTTTTGCACTTCAGTACGTTCCAGATGAAGATTTCTTTTATGGTCTGTAATAGCATCATGCAGCTGAGAGTTTATAAATAGTCTGCAATTGTCAGTCTGAAAACCTGTGTGTATCTATTACAGTCTTAGATCTGAAGTGTGTTCAGTTTGACCTTGCTGTACAGTCAAAATTTTATCACCTTTCCTGGCTTTGTTTTCGTGGGAAAGCTTAAATTGAGCTTAAGGGTAAAGTTAGGTCTTTTTGGAGGCTTCTGATCTGCTTAGGTTTTCATGTATAACACTTGATCAGAGCTGTACATAAGTCATTGCAAGCTGAAGTTATCTTCCAGGGTTTTTTTAATGGCACTGGAGGCATAGTCAAGTGGTTTTCTTTCATAGAAATCAAAAGTACTTTGTAAGAAAGAAAAGAGTACAAGGTACTTGAGTCCAGCTTGCTAAAACAAGCAAATATGGAGAAAGTTTACTGATCTGTGATGCGAAGTTGGGCTTTTTTACTTAGTATTTTCATTATGATATACATCCAAATTCCCATTGTTTTTCCCACCTTGTTGCAAAAAGGCACATTTTCCCATTCTGAAGGATATATAAGCGTTACATCTATGGACCAAAACCCTGTTGCATTCTCATTGTGAGTCTTCCTCCACTGATCAGGTTTACTGTGTTACGTAGAATATGTATAGGGAAAGTGGTAGTAGAAAAAAGACCTGAACTGCATGTTTAACAGAATCTACAATAATACAATGATATAAGGTGACCGTTTCCTGTCACCCTGCTAGAGCAGATAAAATTGAACTCTGCTAGGGAAGCTTGGCTCACATCAAAGTGCTGAAAAGTTCTTTGTTCTGTCTGTGCTCAAAGCAAGTAATTTTAAATTATTTTAAACACTGAAGAACAGGAGCAAATAATGCAACTTAAAATTGCAGACAACCCCTTAAATACTGTATTTATTCACTATGGAATCAAGTTGAAAACCACCTTTTGTTTTGGGGCGTTTTAAGTCTGCTTAGCATTTGAGAGATGGAACTTCATTGTTCCTCGAACCTCATGGGCATACTCCTGCATTCATTCTCTTTGTCTTGAAGTTTCTGAGGAAATGCAATGACAAGATGAGGATTGTCTCAGTTTGTAAAACTAAATAAAGTGTACAATCTAATAAGTTATATCATTTAATAAATTTTATCTTCCTAAACCTTGGAGACCTTACTTCATCTTTAAGATATCTAGCTTTTCATCCAGAAGAACTGTATGGCACAGCAATTCTCTTACTGTATTTCAGATAAGGGTTTTTTGTTAATAAATTGTAAAATTGCAAATATACTTGCTCCTTGTCTCAAAGAAAAGTTAGATCTTATTTGTGTTTTGTCAGAAGTAAGCAGACATTATGGAAGTGGAGTTCTTTAACCATGGGACTTTTGTAGCTGTTACTACATAATATTATTTGCTTCAAATGATGGAAGTTGCTGACTGCTGTCGTAGACAGTGTCATGATGTTCTGAAAGAGGTGTGTTCTGCTGCCTTACAGAGGGATGTGCACATTGGTGCTCTGCAGATTGCTTGGCGCTGGGCATTTCTTAGGAAGGCTGTCTGATTTTAGGGAGTCATTACAGGGTCCTGATGAGGCTTGTCATTAGGAATACTTCCCAGTACTGCTCCTTGCTTGGAAGCAGTGTCTGTGTTAGCTGCTTCTTGTAAGGAAACCCACCAGCACCAAATATATTGACTTTTTTTATTGTCTTTTAAAAAAGTTATTATTGGAGGATCGTTTAGGTGTTTTTGATACAGGTGTAGCAGCTGTTCAGACAGAAGCAAGGATGGATGCTCTCCTTCTGGCGTGTAGAATTTACCTCAGGTTTTGACTTTTTTGTTGTTTTCCTGACATTAAGGAGTGAAATGAAAGGACAGTGATGAAAATTAAGATTAAAGTCATGACGAAACTTCATGACAATACAGTAACTAGCCCTAGAGTGCGTGAACTTTACCATTTGGGGTCTGGCTGGGTGTTTTGGGATGCTCCAGACCTGCTCAGAACCTGAGAATCGTTAAAGCGCATTGGGCGCTCTGAATGAATAAAAGAAAGAGTGAAAATATGAATGAATAAAAGAAACAACGCTAAGATGAATGAATGAATAAAAGAAGCAATTCCGAGGTGAATGAACAAACGAGCAGGCCGGCCGGGCGGCCTCGACCCCGCGGGCCCCGCTGCAGTGCGCGGCGCCGGCCGCGCGGTGGCAGCACCGGCTGCCGATTGCCGGCCTCCCGCGCCGGCTCCCTGGGGAAAGGTGCGGCGGGACTCCCGCGGCCCCGCACCTGCGGCTGGAATGCGGTGCGGGAACGGCACCGGGGACAGACAGACAGACAGACAGACAGAAGGACAGACCCCGGGCACGGCCCCCACACGGCTGCCCGGCGGCCGCGGCGCCCCTGTGCCCGCGGGAGTGCGGGGGAAGGAGGTGCACAAGCCATCCGCAGAAATGTTGCCTTTAAAATACTTTTTAAATGCTTTAAAAATACTGCCTCTGGTAAAAATCTCTGATTTTTCAGGTTCTTGAGGGACACGCTTTGCCTGCCGGTTAGTAATGGTTTTAATAATGCTATTAAATAATTCAGGAGCGTGTCCCCGAACTTCGTTGTGTTAATTAGTTTGGTCACACTGCAGTGTTGCGGTGCTTTGTCCTGCCTCCAGCCTCGTAGTTTTGGTGAGATGATAAAGCTTACCTGCAGTGCAGGTAATTTAATGATAGCCCTGAAGACTTCCTTGAGTAAGTCAAAGTCCCTTTGATTTTTATTTTTTCTTGCTGTCATGAAAAAAAACCCCAAAAAACCAACAAGAGTTCATAGTTAATTGATTACTCTCATCCTGTTCTCCTGTTCATTTAAAAATTACCAAAACCAGGTATTATCTTTTTTTGCCACAGCCGAATTAGATAGCCCCTGTTTTGTTTACCAAGTAAAATAATGTGACCAGTGTGACCTGGTCTGAGAGGATACCAGTTAGGGTGCTGAAATGGATTAAGTGAACCAACTAACTATCCCTGAAAGGAAATAATAGATAAAATAGCTCCCAATTCCGCAAGATAATTAAGGTAGACGTGTTCTTTAAAAGCCTGATTTGTAGACCCTTTTATTTCACTGTGGCTGTTTGCACACCAAAACTTAGATGTATGCTTGGTTCAGCACAATATCTTTTTTTTTGTTTGTTTTTTTCAGCCAAAGCAGCTAAGAAAGTTCAGAGATCGGTATGATATAAATTCTCACAATTAATTTTTTTCTGTTAAATTAATAATAAATTAACAAAATTTACTGGGTTTGACTCAATGTTGGAAAGCTGCAGTTGTCTGACGACCAGAATTTGTCTCCTTATATCTTTTAGTGGGCTACTTTGCTCCGTATTTGCCTTTTGGGAGACAACCAAAGATTTCTAGCTGAACTGTAATGGTATCTGTCTGACAAAGTTGAAATTATGTTTTTTCATTCCACTTCTGAACTCAGAATAAATGGAGAATTTTTGTTTTCACCATTACTATCTTAGATCCAACCTACTGCATACTTGATTTTTTGCAAAATCTGAATACTGAACTGCAATTCCCTTTCTAAACCTTTTATCTACTACCTGTGTGCTGGATATGTATTACCAACCCTTTTATTAAGAAAAAGAAAAACAGAAAAAAACCCCTACAGTCTTTTTGGGGGGATACCATGTATATAAAAGTGTAGAATATGCTGTTAGCAGTATAGTTTGCTTTGTATGCTTTTTCTCTAAATGAATACTGGAGAACTGTATTAAAAGTTTAGAAACCTCCTGGAGGTGAATTGTTACCTTTATGCATTGACATTTTTTCTTTTGACAAAATTGGGAAGATTGAATAAATTTTAGTGAAGCGCATATTCTATCAAAAACCACATAAACTTATTTGGCAATAGAATTTTTCCTTGTGCTTGAATATGTTTTAAGACTGCAACATAAAAAATCAGAATAGCGGTATTAAAGTCAGACATATCAAATCTTTTATGTAAAAACAATGTATATCTGCCTGTATAACACAACTGTTTTATAAATACAATAATATTTGTGTAGTTTTAACTGAATATTATTCCTACCCATTGTCTTTAAGTGTCACAGTACAGTTATAATGTGAATCTTCACTTTCTATTTGTAATCTTTATTAAATTTCTTATAGGAATTACTACTTTTTTTAACTGAAATTTACACAGGATATGATTTCATACATAGTAATCTGTTACTTGGCTTAATGTCTTTTAAAAAATATTTTTTAATGTGTTTCTCTAATCATTTTTTGTTTTACTACTAAAGTGAGCTGTAGTTTTCTGAAGGTTTTCTCCTATGTGCTCATTTGATTTTTTTTTTTTTTTTTTTTTTTTGCCAGCATGTGTTTTTTCCTACAGTTAACAAAAAACCCCTGTAAATGAGATGCATGGACTTTTAAAATGTTGCACATGACAAAGGATGACAAAACTTGCGGATTTTTATTAAGTTTACTTTGGCAGTCTTATTCCTAGAACAGTGAACTTCGTGCTTGCTTGCTTATTTACTTATTTGTGGTTGAATCAGTATTTCTGGGATCTCTTTTGTGTATTTATTTGTTTAAAATCTTGAGTTCTGGCAATCAAAAATAAAGCACTTTGTCTCCAGCGCTGTGGTTTTAAATGCTGCTGCTGAATTTTAACCACTGCATTAGATTGAAACCTCCATGCTGTTAACCACTGAGCCAAAATGAAATCGACCACTGCATTGAAATCAGAGTTGGCAGTTGTGTGCGGACTTGAAGGAGTTGGTAATAGCAGTGCACCCGCGTTTCTTTAATGGGGTTTTTATTCTCTGTTTTTGGTTTTAATGGTGCCATTTTGATTTAAAGACTGTTTCTTAATAATGATGCACGTTTTTATTGAAATATTTTCAATGTAACTTAAGAAGAAAATAACAATAAAGCTATCCGTTAGGAGTGGTTTCCTCAGAAACAAAATGTTCTCTTGCATACTCCCATGATAATGCAGTGTGCTTGTTTTATTTATAAAGCAATCTTGCGTAAGAAGATAAGTAAGATGATCTCTTCATGTCTCGTGAACCTTTATTCATGGTTAAAAATTGTAGAATGTATTTATGTTTTATAGAGGAAGTTTTGCTAAGGAGAAATTTTCGTTTTCTGAATTTACATTTTGTAACTTTCTTTTGAATCTGCTTCACCAAGCATATGAAAAATAAGCCTGTGTGCATGGGTGACCTCTTAGTCTTTTGAATTTCTTTTTTCTTATATAGACATGGATCCTCCCAATTCAAGTTTCCATCACCATTACATAAGATGGAATGATGCCTTGGTTGGTGCCCAGCTCAGTCCACTGATGAGAGAAATAATTTGTGAAAGATTCAAGTTTATGCTGCTCAAATCGGAACAAAAATTTTATGACAATGTTTTGTGTTCGGTTAGTTGGTTTTTTTGTTTTCTTTTCTGTTCATGTGAGAGAGAAAAATGCTTGTAGAGAGAACAGCTTTTAGAGGATTCATACGATGTGGAGAAGTATACCATATGTTTCAGTCCCGCTATTTATAGCTTCAAGCGATAATTGCTGAAGTACGAATATTTTTCCCATTTTTGCATTTTCAGCTGCATCGTCTCGCGAACATGTGAGATTAATCTGGCTTCATTAATCTGTTTGCCACAGTCATGAATGATGTTGCTGTTACTTTTAAGAATCCTTATCTTAACACCTTAGTAACTTCCAATTCCCTATTAATAAAACTTTTGTGTAGCAATGGCAGTTTCTTATCTGAATCAATTAATTGGAACAAAGTGCTTTTTAACTATGTTAACTGCTACATCCAACTCCCTTCTTGACAGTAAGATTTTTCTTGTTATCTTTCCTTCTGTGTCTGTGAATTGAATAAAAGTCTAGGGGTGCATTCTTGTGAGAAGTTCTGCAAAAAATGTATCTTGACCTTGGATCAAACTTGAAGTAGCGCCAAGTATTAACTCTCAGCATGTTATTATGTATTAGTCATTGCAAATTAGTGAGCTTCAGAGTATGAAAACCTTGAAACCGAAAGCAAATAAATCTTTATCTAAATTAAAAGTAATTATTTAAGTTAATTTGGACAAACAGCAGATGTTTTGCATTTTTAATCAAATAAAGCAGTCTTTGAAGCATGTAAGGAAAGACAACAAATCGAGTGTACTTTGTGAATCCTTGACTTTGTTCATTGCAGCTGTAAATAAGACAGTTAATTGCTGAAGACTTGACAGTGCAGATGGGCTAACTGGAGAGGAGTAGATGTCAAACTCCTTAAAAAAAATATATCCCACCACCAACAACAGAAGAAACTTTAAACCAAGCCAAAATCCCCTCTATTTCACTGGAATTATTAGTGTTGTGAGTGGGTTTTGCAAGATGGCTCACAACAGCTAAGTCTTACCTTGAAGAAGTTTTGAAGCTGTATAATATCCAGCTACCAGATTGGCATATATTAGTGAGAATTCCAAACTTTATTTTAGCTGTACACAACATTCCAGGTCTGAATTTAATATCAGGTGTTCAGGAGGTTTTGAAATAGGGACAGATGGTGCAAAACTGTAAGAGCTGTTCTTTGAACTTGGAGAAGATAAAAGATGATAATGTGATTTTTCTTTAATGAGGTTTGTCTCTGCAGCCCTGTTGGTAATTTCATGATTAGTATCTATAAGGTTGATTTCCAAGTTCTGATCAGTGATTTGAAGCTGAAGTTTGTCTCTTATAAAACAATGAACCTGTGGGGTTTTGGGTGGGGATTGACGAGCACGATTTGTCCACAGATGATTTTTTAAATTTTTTTTTTTTACTCAGCATCTCTTTTTGAGTTATTAACTTAGTGGTGTGTTCTCTAAAAGAGCTTTCTATGGGTGTGGCCAACCATGATGGGAAGAAAGAAGGCCCAGATATTATGAGCCCTTTAAGACTGTTACTTTAAAAAGTGTATGTATTACATCTAAACTCCCCATGTAACTTCTGCTTCCATCATCTGTCATAATGATGCTTTTTTTACACTTCTGTTTTCAGGGGCGATTTATTGAACCCAGCTTGCAAAGGTGCAGCAAGACTGAATGTGAAGAGCCTCCTTTCAGCTATGTGGTTCAAATGAACAACAAGTTACTGTTGGATATTAGGCGCTACCTCAGGAAATACTACAGTGTAAGTATGCAGAAAATACTCTGCCATATGAAATGAGTTTTTGAAGTAGTGCTGAGTTTTTAGTGACTGTCATGTTGCCCTTTTTTGTATAGTGTAAGGTAGTAGCTTGCAGCATTAACCCCCAACTTTCTGAAAATAAAACAGTGAATTAAAAAATTGATCTAGAATGTTTATTTTCTCAGTTCAGCCTCAAGATAGTTAGATATATTTACATTTTCGTAACTGTGTGTGTCAGCAGTATTACAGATGTAGTAGCTCTGTGTTTTCCAGATTTTTAGCCAGAGTGCAGTATCTCAATGCTTTTAGGAAAATCTGCGAAGCCTATTAAATGTTTAGATATCAGTTTCTCCTGTAGTTGAAATACAATTCTCTTTCTTCAACTCAAATTGATGTATATTGTGCTACATTGTAAAGAGGAAACCCAAATGTAGCTCTGTAAAAATTCTTTGAAGGACTGTAGGAAGGCAAATACTATGAATCTTTCTTAATAATGATTGGGAAGGGAAAAAATGAGGAGAAATATGGGTAGTTAATTAAATTGATACAATTCTCTTTTTTTTTTTTGAGGGGTAGTGCAAGAAATCCAAAGTGCCAGTGTTAGTGGTTGGCTTAGTATGGCATTGTGGGAAAAAAGGTGTAGTATTTAAAATTCCTATTTTCTCACTGTCCAACGCTAGGACAAAACCCACCATGCTTTTTATCTTACATCAATATGTTTTGCATTTCTGATATGCTAGAAGCATCGTATTTTGTGAATAGGCACCTAGCTATTTTGGTCAAATTTTCATAGAGCATCTCATGCTATTGCCTGCCTGCTTGTTTTGATTGTCCAACGTTGCCTGCTTACACAGCTGCAGGATGGACATAAATTTTGAAGCCATTCATAACCTTTGTGTGCTAATAACTGTTGATACACCCAGAAGAGTAAACTGTTTTTGAAAATTTGGCTTGTACCAAATTTGAATGATGTATCTCATTTATTGTGTGTTTTCTTAAATATTACAGAATTGCAAACAGCAGCTACAATAATAAGAATTATTATTGTGGTTTATTACTATGTGTAAGTGTATTAAAGTGCACGTTTTGTGCTATCTTTCTTCTTATTGCGATTATAGGTGAGTGTTTTCTAAATTCTCCTGAAAGCATAATTTCTGACAATAAAAATACTTCTTTTGACGATCTTTGCATCAAAAGGAGCACAAAACTTTCTGAGGTGTTGTTTCACATGGTAGACATAGATTGTTTCTTTCCATTGATGTTAAAGATTACTTGGATAGGTGAAGTCACCAAAATGTGAGATCTCATGGTGCTTTATTGCAAAGATGAGCTGTCTGCAAAATTATCATTATATTAAGGTGTTATTAAATAATGGATCTAAGTAATATATTTGCACCAACTTTTTTGGTATGAAAATCTCTTTCTAGATTTAATGTTTGTGCATAATGATAAGACAGTGCCACATGCTAAATAATTTCAGGCATATAAAGTGTTTGAAAATACATGCAGAAGATGTGCAGTAGTAAACTTGTATGAAGAAAGATGCCTTTAAGGGCAGGAGAAATTCTTGCTGGTGCTAAGAACAAACAGTGATGTAATGTTTCACGCTGTTCTGTTTTTATTTTGATTGGTTGTTTTGTCTTCTGTTAAGGCCAAGCTGTGTGAACCAAAGTGTAATGTTTGAATATTGAACATTGTAATTTGCTTACATAAATCTACTAAGTATCTTACTATTTGGTATATTGGATAATTAAGATAATTAAAAAGAAAATTATTAGTCCATGTAAATAAAAATTTTAGGGCTTTTTTAGTAGTGAGAATTTACTTTTAAACTTGTTAGCTATAATAAGGTTTAAAAGTATTTTTGACTGTGGAATACATTCAGGCTCTGGAAATGTGAGATTAATTTCCAGATTGCACGTTAATTTTCTTTTTACAAAAGGGCTTTTCATGGAGTTGGGCAAGTAAACTTTTTGTCTTGTTAGCTCCTAGGAAATCAGATGCTGAGACTTATAGTTTATTCCTTTCATCCAGTACTTGTAGTGACTGTATAACAGCTGGAGTTGAAATTCATCAAATGGGTGTTTGCACTAATATATATAATCCTATAAGCTATAAAGACATACCCAGAAGTATTATGGCAAAGAACTGTCTTAACAAAACATTTAATGAAACTTTCAGCCTCTTATTAAACAATCTCCTATTGTAGTAATTGCATCTGAAAGGCACAGAAATACCAATTTGTAAGGGTCAAATATGTTGTCACTCCATTTTTAATTTTCTTTTAGATATTATTTTGTTTATATATTTGTCAAATTGCACATAATACAAAAACATAAAATGCAAAAATGTGTTTTTTAACCTGTAAATAATGAGCTGCCTTTTATGAAGACAGCCCTATCAAGAGCCTTTTAAAAAGCCTGATCCACAGCTCACATCTCAGCTTCACTGAGATGAATAAGTGTACTTTTTTTTCAGTGAGCTTCGAATCAGATTTTTTTTTTAAGTGTTTAAGTGTTGAAGATGTTGCTTGTTTTTTCCTTTAGTCTATTGAAATGCTTTTATATGTGGCTGTGTAAATTTAGGGGCAGGGGGAGTGCCATAAAATCTAAAAGTAGAAAATCTACTTGCCCTTTTTGGCACATGAAACTGTTAAATGAATAAATACAATCATGATATACTACATTCCTTTAAAAAGATGCAAATGTAAGTGCATAAATAGAATTTTGTAAGCCTGCTACAGTCCCATTGTTTTTCTAAATTACTTGCCTTTATATGAAAATATCTGCTTTTTCAATCATTTTTTGACATTAAACATTGAAATGTTTTATCTTTGACTTCCAAAACATATCTACCATTGATCCAGTATTTACAGATTTCTTAATGGTATTAACAATAACAATTTTGATAATCTTACTCTTAAATGTAATTATATTTTAAAATTACATAAAAAGATTTTATTTCTTCTCAGAAATGCATTTATTCTATGAGAGATTGATCGTGTTGTGTGCTTTTTTTTTTTTTAATTCTGCTTCAGAAGAGCAAATAGATGAAAAGAGAGAGAAACGCTAGCTAATCTAAATTGGGAAATGAAGAGGGCTTTTTTAAGCATGAAAATTTCATCATCTTGTCAGCTGGCAGAATGCCTGCTGTGTGGATTCACAAAGGCTAAGAATTACACTTTCATGAAATTTTCCTCACTAACTGCCCTGGTTAATTTGAAAGATAACCCACTGTTCTAATTCATTCCTCAATTGGGCGGTGCAGGTTTTATCTTTGATCTGACAAAGCATTTGTGTTAATCGTTTTGGCCCTCTACTAGACACTCTTGGGATTGTGCTTTTACAATAAATGTGTCTGTGATAGCTCTTTAGTCTATTATACTTACAATAGATCCATAGAACTGGTAATTAATTCTGTACTGCTTTGGAAATGGGGAAGAATAGGTGTAGCTCTGTCAAGTGCTGCTGGGAAGTTTGTTTAGCTAGTTCATTTTTGAAGTGTTACCCTCAGCCATCAATGAAACATCCATGCTGGGGAAATGGGTAAAAGCTGAAATATGCGAGCATAAATGGAAAAACTGACCAACTTTTTTGCTTAAGCAGGGTGTAGTTTCATTTACAATAAGTGGATCTAATTATTATGTTGGAGCCTGTTTTGTGTTTCCCACTGAAATATTCAAATGCTCATTTTTGAACACTTAGAAATCCCAACTCTTAGATCCCCTTTTAAAACACCCTGTAAAAGTCAGTATTCCTGACAATAAAATGAATTTTAGATCTTATCCAGCTGTTGAGTTGTTAGTTTTGCCAACTAAAAAGAATTGAATAAAAGCCCCCAATATCTTACATATGCCATTTGAGCAGCAGCAAAATTCATACAGAACTGATTGGATTTTTAAGTTGGTGTCCCTGAAGCAGCAGGGTTTTAATATTTTTTTTTGTTGTTTTTTAATACATGTATTCACCTGTAGTATTGTTAGTAGTATCTTTATAGGCCAAAATCTGCTTTTATTTAGATGTTCTTTCTATGCTGTCTGATTGATAGCATGTGGCATCTGTAGAACTCTCTATGTTTTTAAAAGCACATAAAATGATGTGAACTTTAAAAGAGATTTAAAAAATACTGAAAAAAATCTTGGTCCAACCTGTATTGCACTGTTTTTGTTTCACAGTCTTTTTCTACTGGACCACTGTAACTCACAGGCAGAAGTGAGTTTGAAGGCTATTGAACACTGCTAAATAACTTTATACTGTTCAGCTGTGAAAATTCAGTGTTCAATAGCCCTCAAAATTTCTCATTTCTTACCTGTGGTGGGGTGGTCTACTGCTTGCACATTAGGTCGCAGTATAAAAGCATCTTCAAGATCTTTGAATTACTTTTTATATATATATTGCTGTTCTGACTATTGTATATATGTTCAAGGGACTTGCATTAGTATTTTGTGCACTTAAAAAGGTAAAATATTTATAAATGAGATAACATTATAAGAGGCCATAGTGTTCACACAGGTTTTGGGATGGTGTGGCATATTTGCTTGAGAGCAGAAAGAGGACAGGGCTCGTTCTGAACCCAAAATTTCCCACACCTCAGTGAAGTGTATTGCTAAGAACCCACAGGTGTACACCACATGAACAGGTGAAAACATGATTGTAGATGATGGCGATGACTTCTGTAATCATGTTCTCACAAGAGTCATGCATTGAAAATGTTTTTGTTTGGCGGTGAGTAAGGGTAAGAAGTCATTTGGGTGTGAGGGAAAGGTGTCTTGTAGTGGTAATAGTACAATATTTCATTTATTACTATGCTAATACTACTAGAATTATGTGGGCATGTGATGAAGAGTAGTTAGGGCCAGAATTGTGACACTAGCTAATGTAGTAGGCAGGATCAGATAGCTAGACTCTACCTTCAGATTAACTCCAGTGATTATTTTCAGTCCTTTCTGTATGTATGGAAATAGGTTTCTGAGTCTTTTCCAAGTTTGAACTTGTATCGCTGTAATTTTGGTTTATACATACGGAAACAGATGTTTATTTTTAGTACTGAAAGATTCCAAGTCAAAGCAGAATTGAGAGCAATTGGAATGAAAGAGAAAATATTAATGTGATTGCATTCACAGTTTACTGGGAACCTGAGAGAGAGAAGGTAGGTTGCCACCAGATTATCAGGAATTTCCTCCTTCCCTCCACAGTAGTATTTTGTGATCCTCTCCTCGATTGAGGATGGCAAATGAGTTTTGTTTGGAATCAAGTTTTGGTTAACCAGGAGGAAGTTAGAAATATCTTGATTATTGGACAGGTCAGTCAGTATTCTACCATATGTAAGTGTAATACAGCTGTCATAAGTAATGTTTATTGAATAATAAAAGAGAACCCTTTTGGTCATGGTGTGTAGTGCATTTTGGGGATGAGTAAGCAGTTATTTGTCACAGCACTCATCGAGTCTATTAACTGGAATCGATTCACTATTACTGCAACTTTTCCATGATCTGCCCTGTAAAGGAATTGTTTGGTTCAGACTTCCAGCATCAATACAATTTTTAGTGAAGTGTTTCAAAGTAATGATCGATCTGCCTTTACAAAGGGTTTAACTCTTCTCATTGGATTTTACCAGCCGTGACGGACATGCATCCGTCTCGCTGGTGGTTGAGAGGCTGAGTATGACTCTATGCACTCCAAATTTAGGCACCTAGAATGAGTTAACATAAGCAAAGAAGCAGAATCTGTACTTAGTCCCCAGTCTTGGTACCTTGCCAGAGAAGGCTTAATGACACTAGGTATCTCTGTCAGCTCTTTGTAGAAAAGGCTCCCCAGGCTGGCCACTGCATGGATCAGGTTCTAAGAAATGTGGATTGCTTCAATAGAGTAAAACTAACTTTGTAATTTCCTCTGTAGGTAGAATGCAGGAATGTAAGGACTTATTATCACAATAATTTGTCTGCTTAGGCTTATAAATGGCAGTATTGTGAACACCGTGTTACAGGAAGTGTGCCCGGAGGTAAATATGGTTGTGGTTATGATTGCCACCAAGTGTGTAATGTTTACCTAGGTGATTGAATCACTCATCTAATAACAAGATGTTGCTGTCTTCAGAGGATTACAGAAAGCACAGTCTTTGAAGGTACTCTGTTGGAACTGATCTGTTGCCCCAGTCAAAGCAGTGCTGAATTTCAGCAACACTTGGAGAGCAGGTTTGTGCTGCAGTAGAGGGATGCAGTTATTGTTCAGTGTATCTGATCTGGCTTTAAACTGACTACAAGGTGTGTAGCTTTAGTGTACCAGAAGCAGCATTTGTTGTGAGATTCTGTAGCCAAGAATTTAAAATCTTGGGCAGATCTGTGCATCCTTTGGAGAGATCTGCCACAATGGCATTACTGGTGGTGCTTGAGAGGGAGTAAACAAATTCGTCCTCCTTTGGATACCTTGGATTGACAGAAGTGCTACAGATACTCTATGGATTTAGAGGTTTTGTTGCTTTTGAGTCTATTTTAATAACAAATAATGAATCACAAGAGCGTTTATAAAAAAATGAACAGATCTTTGTTCATATTTCTTCTTTTTTTTACCGGAGTTTTAGAGAGCCATACTAAATTATTTTAGGTTTTTATGTTCAATTTCAAGTTTGATGGAAAATTATCCCACTAGTCTATAATTAGCGACATTACAAGAAGGAAAAGTCCAGGTAATCTAAATAAGGAATAAAGTAAGTCTTAAAAATACCAGTTCTCATGGAATTCTGATGTACTTAATGCCTTATACTGTAGTAACTTGGACCAACCAATTACTAAAATACCAAACCAGAGTGAGTTTATATCAGTCTACAAAACTTTTAATAGAGACAGCTGGCCAGGAGATTACACAAGTGCACAAAGTTCTGTTGGGCTTGAATGGTTGATGCTGTTGAGGTGTCTGTAACCAGGAATTCCTACAATGCCCAAGCACCTTGCATCCATTAGGACAACCAGAGTTAAAATCTGGTTTTCTCTGGACATAGTTCCTTCCATAAGAATAAGTTTGCTTCATGACCTAAAAGTGATGTGCTTATCAGAAATGTTTTCCTAGAAGTCACTATTGATATGGAGATCCATGGTCCAATGCCAATTTTAGAAAGTGAAAATTACTTGCTTTTAAGCCCTTTTCTAAAAATCCAAAACCTAAAGTGGCACTATCTGTGGTAATTCAGAATTGAATGGGCATATAAAAGGAGACAATATGGATTGTTTTGTAATACCTGAAGTAAATCTATGTTACCTATCCTAAAGTTTCTCAGTCTTTATCATGAATTTTTCCTTCAGCTTCAGAAGTAAACTTAAAATAAATTCTACAGTACTTGGGAAACTAAAATGTTTTTCATTCAGTCACCTTCTTTTTTTAAATGGTTTTGTTTGATGCTGTCTTTGATGCTGTCTTTCATAGTCCACATTCCTAAAGATAATTGAATAGGAAAATTGTGGGGTTAGGAGGCAACGGAGGGCATACATGAAAAACTTCATCTGTGTTTACTCTAAAATGCTTTTCCTTTTGGCATATTGGGAATGGCTTTTGCAGGCATTTATTTTTCTCCTACTCTTAGATGTTAAAAGAATTATTTTCATTTTTTCTGGTTTCAAGCAGTTACTGTTGCCAAAAATAATTATAGCAATGTTCAGTCACTCTTCTATTTCTTGATAAAACACTCTTAGAAAAATTAAATAAGGTGTTCCTCAACAGAAGTTATTTCAGTATTCAAAATCTTGTCATAAGGAAGCTTTGTAGTTAGAAGATAATTTTAAAAACTTTTATTTAACTTTATCTAAGCAGCTGTTTAGTTCTCATTGATGTTTAGTATTTGGTGCAGTGAGGGAAAAATGGGTGAGTATTTCAGTATTTGAGAAATGAACTCATCAAGTGGGGAGTACTTCAGACCTTTCAGCTTGATTCCTGGAATTAGGTTTATATATGTGAAAAAACCTCTGAGCAATGAGTCTGGGCAGCACCATTTAGCTAAACACTTCTGCCTTTGTGTGCTCATTCATGTGCTATGGGAGGGGGAAAGTGGCCCTTGAGCTGGGCGGACTTCTGGGAGTTGCTAATTTTTCATTTATGGTGGCTAAGAGAAACAGTACCAGCTATGATGCAACAAATTTTCTATAAGATATCCTGCATCCTAGGAAAAACCATGGTCATTTTTAGCAGCCTGTGCCGTGTTAGAGTTGACATTTGTTCCTCTTCCTGACTCGTGTAACCTGTAGTTCTACAGGTTTGTTTGAAAGGATTAGTTTTAAGAGCCAGTAAAGTTTTGGATCATCTGAGATTAAAAAGAGATGTTACTTCATCTTAACTGAGACTGTTCCCATCTGCAGGAAGAAATGGCAAATACTGTTACATTAGACATGGCTTCATAGAAGAGTTTTGGATTTGCTTCCATGTCTTGTTCAGAAGTGAAGCCAAGCTGCTCAGGGTCTTTTTTCTGCAGAGTACCAGTGTTCCCTGCAGAGGATAGGTACAAGCGGATTATGTTTTTAAATGCCCAGGCATTGCTGCTTTGGGAGATACTGTGATTTGAGTGCAGAGCCTTATTCCAGTATGTATAGCCAGACAGTAAAACTGTACTTCAAAACAGTTGTTGGCCTATATATAGCATGTGTTGTGTTGGTCTCTGTGAAGAATCTTGGAAGCTTTTCAGTCAGGTTGGCTAGATTGGTCTTCAGATTGCATTTCGTCATATGGAATTACTGATGGACTTTACTTCTATATTTTACTGATCATTATTTAATCTTTTTTTCAATCAAATATGGGATTTTTGCACTGTTTCTTTTGTAAATTTAGCCTGGTGAACGGACAGCTCTGTCTGTGCTTTAGTCCTTTGCATTATGTGATGGCACACTGTTTTCAGTCCTTTTCGTTACTACAGTGATCCTCCCCTCTCTATTTCCATGCCATGCTTAAGATTATTGTGTCTGCAGTCTGCCTGCAGGTGCATCATCCTATAACATGAGACAAAAAAAAAAAAAGTCTGTAGTCTTGCTAAAACTCTTAGATTAGCATAATGACAGTTTTGTTCACTTTCCTCTGTATGAAGAGTTTCTGCTATCCACCTATCTCCAGTCTAGGAGAGTGTGTTGGGCTTTGAATCCATAAATGTTCAAGAGAAACATTTCTGAAGTCTTCTAAAGGTGTGCCAGATTTCTCCATGGGAATTAAGGCTCTGCAAAATTTGACAAGTAGATGTTTTCCTTTTATCCTGAACAAAGTCCTTAGCTTTGTAAGGCATCTGCAGGAGACATCACAAATCCGTGACTATCAGTAAAGGCCTCCAGATAGGAATGTTTATGCAGTGGCTGAACTAATCCATCTAAAAATAAAAATCTCTGTTTCAGATTTGTAGTAGATACTTGGAATGCCTTGCATGTGTACCTTCCACCTCCTATGGAACAGTACAAACCAAACATTGATGTTTGAAGATTGGTTTGTTTTCTATACTGGACCAGAAAACAACACTTCTTTGCCTTGTCTTTTCCCTTTCTGTATTGGTGTTTCCACGTCAAATGTGGAAAATAAGAAAGTATGAACTCCCATATGGATTTATCTGTGGATTTTTAATGCATGTAATTAATACATACATTCTACAGCAGAATCATCCCAGACATTAATTTAGCTGGCATTTTTCTTGTATTCTTTCTTCATTTATCACTTATGTCTTAGAAGATTATATGCATGCACATCTTGGAGAGTGTTTTTGTAATAATGTGCTATCCTTTGCTAATGAAAATTTGGTCAACCTAACAGTATTATTCCTTTTACCCTCATTTGATGGAAGTTCCTATATTAATACCTTCATTTTGGATTATGTGTATTTATGATGTCTTTCTTAAGTTGTTTGCATTATCAACACTTAATTTCTGTGCTCTGACTTGAATGTGAAGTATTTAACATCATGTGTATTTTGTAGTTGGTATGTGTTAGTTGTTTAAATTTTTAGAATTTACTGGATTTGGAAGAATTATCTGAAAAGACAAAACAGGAGGTGGAGTCAAGTGGAGGTGTATCCTCATCAACTCTGCAGTCAGCCCCCATTCCTTTGAGTGCAAGGCAACCCAGCTGTGAGGATTGCTGGCCACACTCAGTCTCATCAGAGAGAGAAAGAAGTAGGGGGTGGGGAGAGAGAGAAAATTAGCAAGACAAAATTCCTTTCTATCAATCCTGTCTTTACACAAATTCAGACTTCTGAGTTCCCATACGTGAGTGTGTAACTTAATTTCCAAATTACATGATGAAAGCACATCTGTCCCAAAATTAATACCTCTTGAGAATATCATAATTGTATATACTGAAAATAATTAGTATCTGTAATTTGCAAGTCATAAATGTCTAATTTTTAGCGAAGTTGTTTGTTTCCATTTAAGATAAATTCTCAATTTAATATCCAAAGCAACATTTGACTATACTACAAAGGGGCCAGAATTGCTTAAAAACAGAGAACCCCCTGGCCCCCCAAAATACAGACACGCAAAATGTCGTCTGCTGGGTTCTGTTGCAGAATAAGACGTTAGATTTCTGCAATAAGTTTGTAATTGCTGTAATAATTTTTATTGGATAACATATTTTTTCTCATACTGGGGCAATTCATGCTGGATGATCTTGCAATAGAACTAGCAGATACCAAGCTACCCATTACTGACTACCATTACTGGCACAAAGATTGAGTGTAGAATTTGAATTTGGTAGAAATTCTCTTTATGTGTATCTATGTGTGCATCCATCTATCTATCTGAGTGTGAATAATATCATTAAGATTAGTGCAACTATTTTGAAATATTAGATAGTATTCCAGTAGTTCATGCAGTGTTGATAATGCTTTCTCACACCATTCTTTAATATGTGCATGTGATTTTTATGCTTTCTTGAAGGAAGCAATTAATCAAACTCCCTCTTACTGCTTTTGAGTTTCTTTTTCTTTCTTCGATAATAGATCACCACTTGTACTGAGTTGTTCTTTTAATGAGGCATCTTTTGGGGATCACTTTGTTAGGATTTTATTTGGTTTTTTTAACCTCATCAGTTAAGTAGCAGAAATAAGCTGAACTGTGATATGATCCTTGAGAGTTTTGTGTATGATTAAACATAAGGTGGTTTTAGGATCTCACATCCTTTCTCCCTCCCCAACCCCCCAAGTAAAAGGTACTGAAATGCCTTTTAGAGAATTCATAATTTAAATTCTGTATATTCTGATCTTCTTTTGGAGGCTTCCCAACAAGAGTCAGGCACACTAAGATGTAGAAAATACAGGCTGTGTTATCTGCCAAGAAGTGGTCAGGGATTTCCCCAAAGTAGTGTTTTCAGTGTTCGTCCTGTGTCCGTTTCTGAAGGGCATCACAAGGCTCGTGGCAGTGTGCCACCCAGCAATCAGATGTCATTCAGAAAAAGGCTTGAGTAGCAAATACCTGTTTGAGGAGCATCTGAGACTGTAGTCAAAATAAGGAAAATGATTGAGGGAGTGATTACAGGCTTTCATAATGAGAAGTACATTTAGTTTCTATATAAATTTAACTGGGTCTTTCCAGACTCAGATCTGTGCATGAGAAGCCAGCATCATCATAACTGAGGCTTAGTCTCTCTTATTGATGGGGTCAATGTGATTTCTGGCCATTTTTGATTTTTTAAAGACAAGAGGCATCTAGACGGATCTCTTTCCTTCTCATTCTTTTCACCCTAATTTTAATTGTAGGTAACTCTTCAGCTGCAAGGTTTTCAGCTTTCTCCTTGTGGTGGGTCACTGAGCTATCTGTAACAGATCAGACATTGATACAGCACTAGGAGGCTGTTAAAAACACAGGCAGCACAACATCCTTAAATAAGTTAGTGAAAGAAAATACAGGCTCATAGAATCATCGAAAGGCTTGGGTTGGAAGGCATCTTAAAGATCATCCAGTTCCAGCCCCTCTGCCATGGGCAGGGATGTCACCCTCTAGATAAGGTTGCTCAGGGCCCCATCCAGCCTGGCCTTGAACACCATCAGGGAGGTACTTCTCCCATTGTCTTGGTAGTTTCTTCAGATGAATTTAGCAGACTTCATTAGTTGTTATTGGGACATTGCAGCTGTGCCTGAACAGTGACACTAACAAAGGAGTTTTGTTTTTTATGTCTCTTAAGCATTTTGGAACTCAGGAAAGATTCCCTTTGGATTATAAAAGTTGTGAAAAACTTTAAAAAAGTTTTTAAAAAGTTGTTTAAAAAAAAAAAATCTAAGTGTTACATATTTAATGAGTACATCTAATATGACTTTTTGGGCAAAAGTCAGTTTCTTCACAAGAAATCTGTAAAATGTCTTGCTGGACAATGTTTTCTGACCTTATGAGATACCAGCACGTGTACAGAGATAAACACATTCCTTCCTTCCCTCTTCTGTTCTGTATTGTTGCTTTCCATACTGACTGCTCAGTTGAGATCTTCCATACCTTTCTGTTATTCTCAAACATTTAAGCATATCTAATAGAAATATTTACTTATTGTTGCCAATGCTTTAAAACCCATAAATTTTAAGACTTTCTGAACAGGAAAGTAGTAAGATAATTCTTCCAGCTGCTTGTGAAGTTACTGTAAAGTCATTAAATGGGAGAAATATGTTAATTTTTATAGGAGGTTTCTGTACTGAAGAATTCTCTGTTGCATTGCCTAAAGGAAGATGTAGACCTAATGTTGTTTCTTCTTAGTTCTATTTTTTAACCCAATATCCTTTTTTTAGGGCAAAACTATCAGATCGTGAAATTCTGCTACTTATTCAGAGAACCTTAGGGCCAGCCAAGCAGTATTTTATTGCTTTTACATCTTTTACAAGTGAAAGACAAGAATATGCTTTCATTGAACTTCACATGTTGTTTGGCCAATTTTCTATAATCCAGTAAATACAAATTGTACCCTGGTTATCCATCTACATCTGTCAAGGAAATTTTAATGGATGAGTGAATGAGTCAAATTGTATGCATGGAAATACACAAATATGCAAAATATGGGTCTAATTACAAGGCTGCTGAATTTACACAAGGTCAGGTAAACAAGGCACTCTGTAATGATTATTAATTGTTAATAATGCCTTTGGCAAAACACATTTCTGCTTTGAACACCTAACAGCTTTGCATTTTTAGTTATATGAAACAACCAGATTGGTCGACTGTTGAAAAAGATAAAAGACCTCACCTCTGTAATTGCTTGCTAATTTTATCTGAGTAATAGGAAGGATACTGTCCTGAAAAATAAAGGTACATTCTACAGTTACCTGTGAAAATTCTGTGGTGAAAATCTAAGAAATGCATTATCATTCATTCCTTGAATAAATGAATAAATTAATTTACAGATAACTTGTTTCCTCACAAGGTAGTCCTAGAAACTCTTTCTGTCTCATACGTGATGAAGAGCCATTTTTTCTGAGTCATCATTATTCTTTGAAACAGGTGGGGTTTTTTTAAGGTGTTCAGTCTATCCTGTCTGAATTCTGTTGTCCTTTCGTTCACCCTCATCCATATACCTTTTAAACTTACCTTGCTTTTGGTCAATTCTATTTGTCATGTGGTTTAAGAAAGAATAATTTGCAGGAAAGGAGAGAGAAAAGGCTGAAATGGGACACATGAGGTTCCATTGTTAAATGAAATTAAACCATGCAAATAAAAATACATTTTCTTTATGTATTATAATACTGGATCGTAAGGTTGAATGAGCAGTTAATTTGGACAGGAATGATGAGGGTGGTTGGAGGTAGAAAAACATACCTATAACACATTTCATAGTTTTGCCTGATACTTTCACCTGGTGTTGCAAGTACAGTTCTTTCCTGTTGCAAAATGGGCTTTCAGCACATTTGCTTTCAGCAGTACTCCTTGCTTTCTGTATCACTGCCACAATCTTAAACTAACATATTTTGAAGATGAAATGAGTTTGAACTTCATTAGAAAATAAAGTTTTCAAATTTGGTTTAAATACTGAGAAAATTGTTAATTCTTTTAATGTTTGTTAGGTCATTGCAGGCCAATGACATAGACTGTCTAAATACCAAACTGTGAGTTTAATTTAATGAAGGGATTTTCTCAGTGACGTATTGCTCTCTGACTTTAGCTGTATGCTTATTGGTTGAAGGAGCTTCCTCCAAGACAGTTTTTCCAGTAAAACTTTTGGTAGGAGATGCAACTGC
Source organism: Sitta carolinensis (assembly GCA_032173965.1). NCBI lineage: Eukaryota > Metazoa > Chordata > Aves > Passeriformes > Sittidae > Sitta > Sitta carolinensis. The sequence goes on from CM063283.1 coordinate 103,083,166, forward strand.
CTAGTTAGCAGATGTCTTCTGATAAAACTTTCAGCTGTATGACTGTGTGAGTCTCTGCAGATACAGCTTCTGTCTGGCACTTTGTGTGAAGGAGTTCCAAAGACTGTTTGAGAGAGTTGAAAGTATTTCTGTTTTTCACTGCTATGGTTTTGTCATCTTTTCAGCTTCACTGTGATTCTAGTTTGAATTGCAAAGAAGGGTAAACAAAACAACAAGTTTATCATCTGTATACTGCTGTATTGTCCACATTTGTAGGCTTTCTTTTGTCAACTTCTGTTTTCATGGACTGTCTTTTGCATTCCTTTTAATCCTCTTTTGCCAAGATAGTGGTGGGTAAATATCAGTAAGCACTGAGTTCTCTTAGGTGAGCTTTGGTTTTCGTGGGTAGACAAAGGCCATACCTGTTTATTAAAATCCTTTGCATCTTCTGTTTTCTCAGTATTCAAGTGTAGAATTGTTTATACTTTGTTTTTAGTGCTGCACATGATCAGACTTGGGACAGCTATGGTATTAAACATTTTTCAGTTTCTGATACTAATTTTCTGTTATTCTGTTATCCTGAGAATTTGTAATAAAAATCTTTTCAATTAGTCAAAATTTACCCTTCTTTGTGATACTCTTTGTGCCATGCTTGTTGTTCCTCTCAAGCTGCTCTTCCTTATTTTCAAATATTAGCAGAAAGTGATGTTATTTCACTGTATCTGTTACGTTTATAACCACAGAAAAATTTACTCTATCATACTTTTTAAAATTTATATAGAGCTGATTTTGTTGCTGTTCTTTACACTGGTTTCTTCTGTCTGGCGATAGTAATGTGACCAGAATTGTAGACACCATTTCAAGCAAGGCCTCTCTGCTGCCTTTACACAGAAAAATTACTTCTTTTACTCCTTTGTTCAGTTTTTTTTTTTTCATTCACTTTTCCTTTTGATTAATGTATTATTTTTTTAGCATAATTTTTGCCTTTCAGCATCAGTCTCTTACTGTGAGCTAACGTTTATCATTCTCTCATCTCTTCTCTGTCCTCCCCTCCCCAATATGGCCAGTATTAACTGTGCTGGTTTTTATATTTATGTTCTTTTATGACTTTCTATTTGTCTGTTGCATTTCTGAATCTTTTCTATTTTCAACTCCTGCAAGAAGTTATTCCAATTTGTATGTAACTGTCACCTAAACAGTTTCTACTGTTGATTGTTTTGTCTTTGAACAGAAAGCCTGGGTGGTAAACAGCCTTATAAGCTTAGCAGAGGCTAAACTTTTCCATCTTTCAACATGAGGAACTCTCAATTCTGATATGAATTATTTGTCTTTTCTCCTACATCAGCATTAGTCAGTCTGGATTCTTGCTGGCAAATTGAGTCTGTTTGGGTCAATCTGACCTCCCCCAGAAGTTTTGTCATTTTGGATGTCTGCAGAGTTCTCATTCTTACTTTTTAAATATTTCTTTTTTATACTATGCTATTTATACCAGTACATAGATTTTACTTAGATAACTTTTTAAATTATCACCCTTTTCTGCTGTTTAAAAAGTACCTTTGAATATCTGAAGGTTTTTTGATAATTGAGAAGTATTCCTTAATTTACAAGTGTGGTACAGGCAGGAACAAGTGTAAGTGCATAATTTGCTCACTTGGACCAGGTTTGAGGCAATTTGTGCCACTGATTGAATTTTGGAGTTTCAGCTTTTTCTTTTGCTAATTTTAGTAAAGTAAATGTATGAAGGGTACATTGTTACAGATATTTTTTTTTCCTCTTCAAGTTTTATGCATATTGGGAAGTTCAGTCTGTTTTGCAAACACTTACTAATGCTATAATACGTTTTCCCATATCTCCCTTCTCAAATTTTTACTGTTATTGATTGAAGATTCAATTGAGAAATGTGTTTAGAACCCTGCTTTCTGTGGTAATCATAGAAGTCAGTGGGAAGACAAGAAAATTGTGTTGAAAGAAATTGTGTGCGTGTGTGTTTTGTGTTTCAGCATAGATTATCTCTGCCAAAATAATAGCTGTCATTTTGTTCTTGTTATATTAGTGGCCTGTAGCTTACTACTACCCCTTTTGCCTTGCTTTTGTCCATTCGTCTATTTGTGAGTAGAAAAAGAATTTTGTGAAGGGCCATAATTTGGGGGCTTTATTATGCTAATAAAATCAATATTTTTGTTATCTATTTAAATTAAATATTCCAAGATGGTGACCCCACTCTCCCCCAGTATCAAAGCTGCAGACCTTAACATTCAGTGACTTTGAAACTTGAGTTCTGTTTAGAATTTCACATCATGCCTGTCACAGGAGAAAAAGATGGAAAATGTATACGCTGAGCCTATAGGACTTCCTGCAGTGCTTATTAATCCTTTATGGATCATTTGAAATGTTTCTAGTTTATTTAAGCTTTGCTGCTTGTATCAGATTGTTCCTGCAAAAAAAGGGAAAAGTGATCATGCTTTGAATTTTTAAAAATGATCTCACTTTCAAGCAAAAGCACTTTTATGCTCCATTAGAGTTGAATTTGCCAAACTCTTACATCGCATTAACACAAGCTTTACTGGATAGATAAACGTGTCGTTCAGGGACTGACTAGAACTTTACCAAACTGCATATTAAGATTTTGTCATCTTGCAATTTTTGTCTTGATTATTTTTATCATGCAAATAGTGGGATCAGACAAAATTATTTCATTAAGAAACTGCAGCACAGTTTTTATGTGTTAACAGAGGACAGAAAACAGGAAATCAAATGTGATAGTTTGGTATAAGGCTAGAGTCTTGTTAAACTCCCAAGTGTGCCATCTTTTGCAAAGAACCAGTTAAAGTTTATGCACATAATTGAGGATCTGCTTTTTGTGTTTTGCTGCTGTGATAGAGTTGTAGAATAAATGCATTATGATTTATAGGTTGTGGAAAAAAATTCTGGATCCACAGGCAGGAGATGAAAGCTCTGGCTTGAATTATCTTGGTGGCAAATTAAGGACAAGTCTCCACTGAAATGCAGTAGCAAGTGGGTGAGCTTGCATTTCACAGGGTTAGAGAAGCCAGTGCATCTCTTTTGGGAGTGGTCTGAAGGTTGAGATATCCATGTCTTTTATCTGGGATCATCTCAATATATATTTTCTCAATAAATATTTTCTTTGTTTAACTAGTAATTGTATTTATGAATGTTTGTGTTCTCACTGTTACTTTCAGAGAACTTTTTTCTTGTTGTGTTTGCCAGTTAAACCAAGATCTTTATAAAATGAATGCATTATATCTTCTAGTTTTACTATTTCTGTAATATTTTAATTTGCTGTCTGCCCAGAATTATGTTTTTCAGGCATGGGTTATGTGAAAATTCTGCCATAAAAATCAGCAGCTTTAGAGCAAAATGGAAAATTATGTGTTGTTAGTCTCCAAAAAGTTTTTTGTAAGAAATTACATTCAGTGTTAGAATCTTAGCTTATCTTTTTCAAGTTCTTTTACTTTGTATGTTTTATTACATAAGAGGGTGGATTAGTATCAATATGAAGTAAAATCACTTTTTATGTGTTTATATCCTCTTACAATATGCTTATTACCATAGTAACAGAGGGCGTATTAGCTTAGTATATTTCTTTAAATATTTCTAAAACATACATAAAGTATTCTCTACATATTACACCCATACATTATGTGTGCATGTGATCTTTAATTCCATTTACAAAACCCCCAACAACTGAAAGAAACCCAAACAACCAAAACCAAGCAAATGAAAACCACCAAGGGAAACAAAACTATTTGGAATATCAGCCTAAAGTTTCACAGGCTGTTTTTCTAAGGATGCATTACCCGATTTGAATTTCCAACCACAGAAATTAAAAAAAAAAGGAAATTTTAATTTTATATGGGTGTTTCTGGATATGCGTCACATATATAAATACATACAGATGTATGTATACACACACTGATTCCGTCTGATGGAATTTAAGAAACAATTGGAATATTTTTTCCCTGGAAATATAGTCTTATGTAATCTGAATTTTTAGTGTTTGCTTTTAATTTGTTTGCCCACCTTTCCTATCCTCTGACCCTTTAATTTGTCTCTATTGCTTTCTTCTTGAGTTTCTGAGAAATTAATAACACCTGAGTTGTACTAAAGCTAATTTAAAAGGAAGAGAAACCCCCTTAAAGATATGTGTTTGAGGAGAGGAAGATTTAATTCAAAAAGACCAGAGGTAACTAATCAGACAAGTCAAGGTAAATTATTCTGGTTAACAAATATCTGGGTGATGAGGGAGTGGTGTGGGTGATTTCATTCTGCTGCAGATTACTCTTTCTGAAGGTAATGGTCTCCCCCAAGCTATGCATCAGCCCACACAAAGGGTGTTTCAGCCTTTCTCTGCAGTACATGAACATCTGGATTGGCTTAGGTGGACTCCATGCCTACATATTTCTTGTAATGCAGGGTGAGAAGAGAGGTTCTAACAAAACCTTCTCCATGTTCCCCTGCTGGATATCTCTAGGCAGGATCGTGCCAACCAGACCAAAGGGCTTGTTGCTGATAACATGGGATGTGATGAGAGAGGCAAAAGCATTTTGCTGGCTCATGTTCAGTTCAGGTTCACCAGTTGTGTGCCATCAGCAAACTCACCAGGGATACTCTGTGCTCCATCACACAGATCACCAGTAGAAGATCCTGAATGGGACTAGCCCCAGGGCTGCACTGCTGTTTACTGGTCTCCAACTAGATTCTGTTGCACTGGTCACCATGCTGGGCCCAGCCACTGAGCCAGTTTCCAGTCCATCAAGGTTTTCTGAGCACTGGCTGATGTTATTCCTTCTCTAGATTTAAGTATGTTGTGCTGCCTGTTGCTTTTGTCCCATAAATATACCTGCATGTTTTTCTCATGTCACCTCTCAGTCCCCTCTTGTGATGGTAAGAGGCTTCTCTTCAAGGTCTGTTGCTATTATTCTTTTTTCAGCACCTTCAGACATGGTTTATGGCTCTTCAGCATAGCAGGTTTTTTTGTTTTTTCTTTTTGACTCTTGCCAGCAGGGTTGTGTGTGTTCCAGTATCATTCTCACCCATGTGTTTGAAGAAATTCAGCTCATTTCTCAGACTCAGTTCTTCACTATTCAATCTCCACATTTTGCTAGGTCTGCTTTAAAACTGATGTTGAATAACTTGTCTGCCATGACTCCTTTTCAGGTGGTAATTTCTGGCATACTGTATTTCCATTCTCTAGGTGTGCACTGTAGTCTTTGTCCCCAGTGTGTTGCTTTTGTTTCACTGAACTAATGTGTATTTTGTGTCAAATGAACAAGATTTTCCAAAACAATTTCTTCATGCTTATCATTATTTGCTGTTCTGCTTTTGTCATCTGTGAATTTTGTCTAAATTGTTTCCTCTCTTCTACTAATCAGTGGTGTAAAAAGAGTGAGTGTAACCTTTTTTGTTGTGATACAGCAGCACAATCCCTCTGCATTCCATATTGACAAATGCTTACTTGTCATTACTTTGTGTCTCTTGGACAATTGATTTTTTGAGGTGCTTCTACTTTGCGCCTCTTAATCCATTTCATGTGTACTTCATTAACACTGTACAATTCTAATTTAATGCAGTGTCCTTTGAAAGTAAATAAAATGCCATTCAAGAGATTATTTGTAGTACGTCTGCCTTTCTTGACCAAACCTGTAAACTTAAAAAAGAAAAAAAAAAATGAACTGCCATGTTTATTTGAGGCTTTTCTATATAAGAACATTTACTGATGTTAATTCTATTCCTGTTCTTAAATTCTGGATCACTTAAAGTCTGTATCAGTATTTCTGTTGTTTTGCCTCTTGTTAATGTTAGACTGATACGTAGAAATAATTACATGGATTCTAATTATTATATTAGTTGCTTGTACAACTATTTCAAGGAAATTTGTCGTTTTGGTTGATACTGGGTCTCAGTCTTTTGAGGCAGCTTCAAGGGTTGACAAGTTCTGCAAGTAACATCATCTTGTCTCTAATAGGACTGTTGAGTTCCAGCATTTGTTCTATGAATATGCTGAGTTTTGAGGGCCGATTAAGTATTTTCTTATTAGTAAAGCAGAACTTGTTCTTCATCCTTATTTGCTACTATGCTTTTACTGTACTTTTCCAAAGTAAAGGGAAAAGTTGCATTTCTGCTTTTTGCTCTGTAAACTATTTTTTTTGTTTCCATTACATTATTGCTTTGTTTCTACATTCTTAGTTAATACCTAGTTTTCCTTATTAGTGTTCTACTTTGGGAAACTTCTGGTTCATGTCAGCAGCTGTCAACTTCCAGTCTCTGTTTTTTATACTTATATTTTATATGTGCAAATTAAAATTTGCATGTAATTTTCTTTACCTTAGAGAGGACTTTCAAATTGTTTGGAACTGTTCTTTTACCCATATGAATATAATGAGGTCATAACATTAGTTTCTAAGTAGTCACAGTCTTCTACTCCAGACATTTAATTTTTCTTTACCTGTCATAATGGAATTCAGATTTACTTATTTTTTATTAAATATTCTCTAGATTTTAGAAAATCCTAGTTCTAGAGGCTTGGGGCAACATGTATGGTATGTATACTAAAACTCAAAGAAGCTGCACCATGGCAGCAAGTTTTGTTTCTAGCAGACAGCATGTAACAAGTACCCTGTTCTGCTCCCGGGAGTTGGTGGTTGGAAAGCGCTCTCCTGGGCTGTGCAATTTCAGTATTGAGCTGTTGGATTTAAGGGCCTTGCAGGTCTTGGTAGCAGCTAACATTTATAAAAAACAGAAGCATAATGCATTTGAAGGATCATACTTAACCTGTTGTTTTTATGCAGCTTGTTCTTACAGAATGGGATACACTAAATAAAATTTTGAGTGTTAGGTTAAAAACAAAAAAAAATTCACTGCAACAGAAGTGGTGTGTTATTTTGCTTTCTGTGTCTGTCACCAGAAGCAACAGAAAACAGTCAGTCTCTTCCCCATTCTCCTGTTTTTTAGTTCAGTGGGTTTATGACAGGCCTTTATTTCTGTTGAGTTGGCTTTTTTCTAATGCTTACACAGGAGCAAAAATTTTTGAAGGTCATCTGGTTACTTTAGTTGGTGTCTAGAATAGTTGAAGAGATTATAAAAAAAAAACCAGACACAAAACCCCCACTTTCTGCTGCTATTCTCCCTGAAACCTTGTCCTTCTAATTTTCTTCATACTAGCCTCAAAGCAGATTTTAATAAAATTTACCATGTATTACATGGTAAAAGTTTTGAAAAATTAGGGTTTAAAATTTTGAAGCGTTGCCATGTTTTAGGTGTCTGCCTTGCTATTTTGTATGCCAAATGTGTCTAAAGTTGAGTCTTAGCTGAAATTTTAACCTAAAATGGATTAAGATTTTTTCAAGATTAAATAAAAATATTTTTTATCTCTTCAACTAGTCCACAACAGCTCTTCAGAAATGCTGTTGTTTCTTTCTGACTTCGCTTGGCTGCTGGAGATCTGTTCTTTATAGCAAGTAGCAGATACACTCAGTTCATAATCCCTTGAAATTCTTAATTATTAATAGAAAGGATATAGACTCTTAGAATTCCATCTCCCTTTGACCTCTTCTGTCAGTTTCCAGACTGCATCTGGAGCGGATGGTGTGCTATGTATGGAGATATTCCTCAGAAGGTGTTCGTTATTAACATGGGATGATATGAGCATCAGTCCCTTCTGAAGAAGTGAAGAACTGGGCAGTCTGACAGTGGTGGGAAAGGCAAATTAAGGCAAAGTCAGTAGGGAGGCAGAATAAGAGCTTTCTTTTTCAAAACGAATGGGCAGGTCTAAGGCAAAGTTTGAGAGCAACCTAAGGAGACTGGAGGAAAGGGTTGTGGGCAAGTGTTGAGGAATTACAAAAATGGAAACCTGAGAAGCCAAGGAGAAACCCTGGCCATCCCATAATACTTAGCAGAAAGTTTTTTGTGATCTTTCAAGTGTCTTGCTTGATGCTTAGTTTAATTAATGGTAGCAGGAAGAAGAGTTTCATTTAAGGTGGAGTTAAGTAGGGCAGTATATGTTTATTATCTCAGAATAAAGTATGCTACAGATTTGGTTTAATTATTCCAAATCAAAGTTCCAAAAAAAGTAAGTTGCAGTTTAAATGTAGACTTCTTGGTCTGTCAGCCTGCCTAGTGAGGTCCTGAGGGAGAGAGGAAATCTGATGTAATATAAATCAGTTCAATTGAAGCTCACAGGCATACTTGAATTATAATCATTTGCTTATTTTAAGACATTGCAGTAAAAGCAGCGTTAATGTTTTCAGGTGACCTTGCCACACCCAAAATGTAGGTGTTACAGCTTTGAGGTCTTTAACATTTGGCTGAGGAAGAGTAGATATTTTATCCTTCTTTCCTCCTTTCTGTTGTTTTTCTTTTGTCATCCTAAGAAAATCCATCTAGATCTGATAATTTTACAAAACTTTAAGAAAAATTTGTAGTGTGGAATGGGAGCCTAGGCACAATTAAAAATTAAAAACCAAAAAAAGCCCCAGAAAACCAAGAAGGCAACCCAAAAATGCTTGCAAGAATTGACTGTAGATGAGGAAAAGAGGCTGGCACATGAGACTGGAGCTGGACGAGGTGGATGTAGATGAAACTAAAAGCAAAGAAGCTGAATTGAGTGGAATTGATTGAATTAGAATATTCAAATATGGTTATCTGCTGGATAAGCTCCTGGCTGGGCAGATGGGCTTGAAATAGCATGAGAAGGCAGGTGTGGGTAAAGATTGCCTGTGAAAATTTGGGTACAAACTCCAAGCAGTTATACTGGAATGTGATTGGTTTAATAGAAAAAGAAAAGCATGAGAAAGTTCAAAAATATTTGCCTGCCTCTGCTGTTGGGAAATACTGGGCAAAATGCACTGTTTTCAGAGAAGATAGAATGTTATTATGGGCTACTCTGTTTATTTCAAGAAGCAAAATCTGTGTATTCCTTTAAATCCTGTTTTGAAGAAGAATGGATTTAAAAAAAAAAATTAAAATAGGAGAGAGATCCTGATACTACAGAGCTGCACATTTGAAAGTTTAAGGTATAGAATGAATACTGCTTACTTGAGTTTAATGCAGGTCATTTATGTATGGTGTTAGCCCATTTTGTGTTTTTTTTCAGTGTGTACAGGTGGGACAGCACGTTAGATGAGCAGCTGGTCTGTATTTGTTTCTCTCCATTGCATAGTGGATGCTCTTTACCTTATTGAATGTGCTCTCTGAAACTTTGCCTAGGATTATTTATTTTCTCATGGTGTTTTCTGTGGCACACTTACTGCGGGATTAAGTGGCTCTTAAAAATCATCTTTAGAAGAGCTGTGTGTTAAGTGACAGGTCAATTATTATTTCTATTTGTCAAAGAGATGAGGCATAGAGGAATGAACATCAAATGTTTTCATAAATTTGGGTGCCCAATTTGTGGATTAAAGGACCTGTTTTTTCTGTGTATAGTCCTGAGTAACTGCCTGAAGAAGAACTTTCAGGTTGCAGTTGGGTCTAAACTGATACATGAGGTGCTGATTGCTTGTGGCTGCATTCAGTGGACTGGAAGTGACGTGTCCAGCAGCGCAGAGAACCTGTGTCGTGGCAGTGGTGCATTTCAGCACCCTGGGGCCATGCTCAGTTGACTTCAGCACTTTGTTTTCATCTCTTTCATATTACTGCATACTCCCTCCAGTGTTCCCAGCACATAGGGGTGCAGTAGTAGCTCTTTCCCACTTTGAAAGCCTGTTTTATTGTAAAGGCAATCAGTACTTTAAAAAGAATTAAAATATAGATGTGTCCCTTTAACTCTAAATTGACACGTGATTTGTACATACAGGGAACTGAGATGAGGATTACCTTGGCTTCTGATTGCAGGCTTCTTGAGCTTAATGTATTTCTCATGCACTCTGTATGTGAAAATCTATTGCTAAAGGGTGCCATTGCATTTCACAAGGAACATATGCATACATCTGATGACAGGATTTGGTCTCTATAGAGGCATAACTTGTTCTTATTAATAATAACATGAAAATTAAGCTCTCAACCATTCAGTCAGCTCACTGTGGCATAATAAATATTTCAGCACAGAACTTGTGTTCCAGTAAAATGTAGCAAATTTAATGTGACATCCATTGGTAACATGTATTACACTGTTTTCAGCAACTTCTTTTTTTCAGGCAAAATTATTTCTTTATATTTTCAAGATATTTCTGAAAATTTGGTTTTAGTGGGGTTTCTTGGAGTCTTACTGGAAGCCTATACTGTAAACTATACTGTAACATTAAGTTTCTTACAATTTTAAAGAAATAAAGGTTAAAAATATTACTTCCTTGTGTATTATAACTCTATTTGTTGGAAAATATTTTAATACAGTAGATATTCTGTTAGAAGCCACCCAGTCTGATAATTTTAAAAGATTTTTTTTTTCTTTTTAAGCAGCTGTTTCCTCTCTGATTTAGATTTTAATCATGACTTGACTTAAGCTTTCATGTCTTATTTATGCTGCCAGGAGAGAACTTGAGCACTAGTTTACTTAATTATTTGCCATACAACAGCTGCTAATATTAAAAAGAGAGAAAAAAAAAAAAAAAAAAAAAACACCACCAAAAATGCCATCTCATCTTTAGGTCTACTATGGATAAAAATGGCAAAGGCAAGGAGGATGACTGTAGCTACCCTGTCTGCTTGGCACGGTCTTCCTCCTCCTCCTCCTCTCTCTCTCACTTTCAGTTTTCAGTGTAATGAAGAGCAGGAGAACAATATTCTGTAATTAAGGATTCCATTAAGTTGAAGAAAAGAGCAAATGGAGTTGTTTGTTCTCCTAGCTGAAAAAATTTGTCTGGGGTGGGGGTTAGTGGTAGTAGTGTAGAAAGAGAGAGAGGTGGGTGGAGAGACTAAGTCAGGGCTGTTTGTTGAATATACTGTTAAGGACTGTTACCATCCTAATTAATCAAGTTAGAAATTACAGCTGTAGTCGGTTTCCCCCCAATTCTTGTTATCAATTTTCTTCTCTTTTGAGACAAAGCAAATATAAATTTTGTGTTCATTTGTCATTCGTTCTTTGACTTCAGCATCTCTGAAAATAACAATGTAGCACAAAAGACCAGTATTTACCTAGTTGTAATGTGGGTTGCCATGGTGTTTTGCAAATTATTGCAATTATGTTCACCATGCGAGTCGCCCTTGGTAACTGGCGAAAAAACTGATAATCCTGTTTTGAACAAAAGGTCAAATTGCTGAATAGAAAGTCTTGATTAACTAAAAGATGTACAAAGTGGAATTATTTCCTACCATTCAGAAATAGTTCTTGATCGGGTTTGGGGGAGGGGGTGAGTAAGTACATCTGATTACTGAAGTACAAAGCATTGAAAGGATGTTGTCTTGAGCCTTTCATGTAGTCTTAATGGTGGCTTTTTTGTCAAATTTACCCATTTGCGGCATTGAAAGAGGCAGCTGCATTTAAGCTTGAGAGATGGTGCTTTTTCAAGAGTTCAGTGCATGGAAAGTTCTCAGCAGTATCTGCAGTTTACTATTAGACCTTCGGCTATTAAAACTGATGTGCTGCATTTGAGCCCATAGCTCTTGGTGCTTGTAAAACCCTCTGACTGATGATCTAATAAAGTGCTCTTACCGGACAATCTCTGATCAGATACTTTAGGGGAAAAAAAAAATAATCACAGCTCTGAAAAGGGTGGAGGTAGAAACACATGGCTGTACTGAAAAGTTTGCTTTTGTAATCTATGGTGGAAATGTTAGTAAATAAGACTTGTATATTCAGTTTAAGTATTTTAAAGGCCCAATATATTGTTCCAGAGTTCATTTTTATTTGCATTTACAAAAGCAAAAATCAAGAAGAAAATATTTAAAGTTTTTCATCATGATCAGTCTTCAACAGTTACATACAAGTATATAGAGGGAATGGTTTCCTGCACTTTAGTGCTATGAATTTCTTTTCTTCTTTCCTTTATCATTCTTGGGGGGTGGCAGGGGAAGGGAGGGAGCAGGTGAGGAGGATTACGGAGTTTTCTTTTTTAATTATTTCTTCTTTTTGTTTTTTAAATAACTACCTGGAAATTAATTCTTAAAACTTTGGAGAGCCTGTGTGAGAGCAGCATGAAAGCAAAGTAAACCTGATCAAGTTTGTGGGTTTACATTCTGCATCACCTAGCAACCCCCTGGCTCAGCCAGTTCTCTCGTCTGCCCCAGTCCTGTTTACAGACCATTCAGACTGCTCTTCGAAACCATGAAAGATATTCAGTTTCATTAGTGCCATTCTCAAGGAGAAAATAATTAAACTTAAATGAACAAACACTGCTTAGTGATGCTTTAAGGTTCTCTAGTTTAAGGTGACCAGGCTGTTGAGACCCCTGTCTCTGCCATTACCTTTAACACTTTCGAGCTCCTCTGAACTTATGTACCCGTGTCTGTGCAGTACCACTTCTAAAGTTTTTGGAACTCTGTTAACTCCTTCATGATTCAGAGATGTTGATAACCATATTGCAAAGATAAATGCTTCACATCAACAATCTTTTTGTCTCTTTACCAGCTTGAAATACATACTAGATTTGATGAACCTTACTGTAGGTGCTGCCATGTATATATGAGCGAAGCCTCAATGTGTTCTGTCTTACATCTGATGTCTTGAGGGAAGTCTGGTATGACAAGTCTGAAAAACTCAAGGACTATACAAAAATTTGAGGGGAGAAGGAAGATAACAGAATTGTGTAATAATTGGGGGCAGTAGAGTGTTTTTAACTTTCTAACAAAACTAGAGGCATAGTTTTTAAGAAATCTTTTGAGTTCTTACTGTTTTTGTGTTGCTAGACTCCTTGACAAGCAATACATGGATGGGCTGTATGAGCTCTTTGTGCTTTGTTGATAGTTGACAGACAAAGCAAAATTCTTTCTGAGGCAAGGTACTGTACTTAGTTGTGACCTGTTGTAGCCTAAAAATATGGCTTCCTTTGAGTTGTATGAATAGGGAGAGTATTTTGGCGGAATGGACTTAAATATCCTTCTAGAGGTTTTCGCTCTCAGTACAGAAATCCATAAGGCTGCTTTCACTGATCCTTTTCTCAATTTAGTTTTCCATGTGTAGTCATTTTAAGTATGGCTTCTCTCAGTTGCTTGCTCAAAGTCCATTTTAGCTGTTTTCAGTTTGTCTTAAGTGAAATAAAATTGTTGGTGATAGCTGGGTTTCTTTGTGAGTGGTATGTTAGCCAGAGAAGACTTTTTAATCTTTTGCAGTGTGTATTTTGGTGCCTAGAACCTTATTTTAGTGAAGATATGAAGACCAAGGTATTGGATTTGATGTGAAGTAAAGCAGAACATATTTGCTAATTTAGTTTGTAATGTACAACTGTTAAGGTTGGAATTTGTCCACTTGTGGTGCTATTACATGTGCTAAAATGAGGGCCACTGTTTGCATCAAATCTATCACAAGGGTTTGGAGAGCTCTATTATCCTTTCAGCAGGCTGATGATGGAGCCTGGGCTTTGCACAAATGAGATCAATAAGTTTCAAATAACTTTTATGAAATGACATGTGACTGTACATCTAAAGGTATCTTAAAAAATCAATTTTTAATAACATGTAAAACTCTGACCTACAAGATATTTTTCACTTATGTCTTGTTTGATAATTTTGTTTAAAACATTTTTTATGTTGGCTTTAGTGTTTCAGTTCTTGGGGGAGGGGAAAGGCTAGAGTGCATTTCTTGCTTCTTCAGTTATCTCTTGCTCACACATACACGCACCTCCAGGACTTTTAGTGGTAAAACTGGTATGACAGATAGTTCTGAGAATAATATTTTCTTGAAAATAAAGAAGTTTTCTTTTGATCTTCGATGGTTTCCTCCTTTTTGATTTTTTTTCCAGTTATGGATTAGAATGCAATTCAAGTTCTATTATTTTGGTATATTCAGAATTACAAAATACCATTCTTGAAACTCTGCAAACTTTCATTTTTGGTAGCCTCTAAACAGAAATTTGATATTCTGCGGCTGACTGCCTCACAGTGATGCATTGCTGATTGGATTGTGAGATATGCAAGTTCTGAAGGAACTCCTAAAAATATACTATGGGACAGAATTTTGTTGTGGGTTAAATCTCTCAAATTTATGGCCATTTTCCATAAAATCCAAAGGAGGGTATTTTGGATGTTTGGATGATCAGTGCACTTAGCTTCACTTCTCAGATGGCCACCTGGAATCTACATCAGTGCTTTTACCGTTCTAGTATCACCAGCTTTTTTAAGATAGAAGGACGTTTTGTGTTCTGAGAAATTCAGGTAATGTTTATGTCGTCATTAATGCTTTCTTTAAGGCATGAATGAAGGTAAGTCAGTGTAGCTGCAGTGCCTTCAAGTGCATTTTTTGTAGTTGCTTTAGACTTTTCCTTGGGGTCCTATGAAAGTGTCATTCCCATTGATGCCAGGTGCCTCTTTGGGGTGACAGTTTTCCAGTGGGGAACTGAGACAACAGATATGAGTGTCTCTGAGAGCAGGAGTGTTTTGGAGTGGGTGTCCTTCTCTTTTGCCAACATTGAGTGTTAAAGTGATCATTTGCCTTCCAGTAGGAAGTTACTGGCTAAAATGCTTCAATTTAATAGCATCCTTTAATGTGGGTCATGTGATAATACTGGATATTTAACTAGTCTTCTTCAGGACCTGTACTGCTTTCGAATAGTACACTTTCAAAAGCATATTTTCTCATTTCATCTTTCATTTAAGAGGCAGTTTAGTATTTTTCCTAAGAGATCATATCTATCTGTTCATCAGCCTGGGTAATGCAGAATTCTAGAGGAGGAGAGTGAACCTCCAGGAAAGGAATTTCCTTTCTTTGTAAGAGTTTTTCCTCTCCATTCCATCCCACAGCTGAGTTCTGATCAGTTATATAGGCCAAAACTCAGGAAGCTCTGAAAATAAGGAAATGCTTAGAAAACCAATTGAATTAGTATCATCCAACTTCCATTGAAGTTAGGCAGCATGAAATGGAGTGTCAAATGCTATGGTCACTGTTTACATTTTCCCTAAATTGGATGATCAGGTAGCATCAGACTAAAAATACTCATACTGGGAAATGTAACCTATTTTTGGCTGGATGAGAAGCTAGCTACGATATTTATTGTACAATAAAAAAAAAAGTTAATATGAAGTCAATGGCCAAGAGTGAGTTCATAAAATAGGTTCTTCTCTTGTGATCTGAATAGTCATATACCATGCTGGATCTGTGATCAAGTTTCTTAATGCATTATAGTTAGCTTTATGTATAAATTTGAGGAACTAATTTGAGTTGTTGTTACTATAATAGTTACTAAAACTATTTGCATTTCCAGAATGTACACAACACCTAACAAAATATCAGAGAACGTAAAATAAGCATTCTGTGGGTAAAGGATTGATGCTTTAGGGTAACTGTTACAGAATTTATGCTAACCTAAGATGTTTCACTGTTCTAAGCCTATGCTGCAGTATCTTTCACCTGCAACAAGCTTGGCAGCATGTTTAACATGGTACCTGTTCCACTTAAAAAGATAAAAGCTCCCGTCAGCCAACATCAGTAGTGGACTCTTGACCCAGTTCATTTTATAAAACAATTTATTTGAAGAGTCTGTAAAATATCAAAGGAATTTATTATTCAGAGATGATTAAATGTTACAGTGGTATAAAACCTTGAAATATTCTTGAAAATCATCTTTGTCTTATATACTCAAATTGGAGCACAAATATTTCAACTTAGTTCTAAGATGTTTTTGACTTAAAAGTTTCAGTTATGCCTGACAGAGACACCTTGCACACACTTTGCTATGAAATTCTTTTACAGTTTAAAATTCTCTGATGGAGTTCAATCATATCTCTTCTCTTGCAGGGATATCTTGAACATAGCATTAGGGCTTTTGATTTAGTACAATTTGATCTCCTTGTAGTTACATATTAAAGAAGTGTAGAGAGCTTATCCATCAATTTTTTGTTGAAGTTAAAAGAAGTCTGGAATGCCTTATATATCAATAACAGTGTCTCTCCATATAATACATTGAGATCTCAATATGTCCAAGGTTTCTAATGGAAGAGGCTTTGGAAGTCCCCTGGATTTCCTTCACAGATAAATTGAGATCTTTCTCAATTTATGTATGGTGTCACAGGTACGTGTTTTCATTAGTGCTTGGTAACTGATTTACTTGGAAAATATCAAGCTTTGAAGGATCCTGAAAAAGTTGCTGACACAGAATTCTGCATCAGTAATTGCTTTTAATTTTGTTACTCCATTTTTTAGGGTTGGTTTGCATAATTTTTGTAAATAGTGTTCCTGTTTATTACTTATCAAGGAGATATTCCTTGACAGGAAAAATGCTAAAACAGACAAAATGTTCCTTATAAAGGCCTTATTTCTGATTGTGGTCATTTTTTAGGGGAGGAGGGAAGAAAGGAATCCTGATGCCTCATTTCAAGATATATTATGCTCTTCTGTGGCAGCACATTCTTTTTGTTTCCCTCAAATTTTATTTTTTTTCTGACAAAATTATCTTAGAATTTTTCCTTTATGAAGAATTTGCTTAGTGCTTTCTTTCCTGTGCCCAAATAGGGGGGTGGCCATGAGGTGGGTTTTTAAACATCGTGAAGCGTCCCTTTCATATATTCATCCAGTCTTAAATAAATTCAGATAATCTCATTTCCAGGTTGTTTCCATTAGTAGCTGCAAGTTCCAGAGGACTGATTGTGTCTGCTCAGGCTATCAGGAGATGCAGAGACTTGGCAAAGGCAGATGTCTTAAGGTATCGCCTGTGAGGAGCCCTCCTGATAAAAGTGTTCTGCACTGACTCTGCTTTGGTAGTCTCACAGTCGAGTTACTCCATCCATAAGATGGTTCAGGCAGCTCTCTGATGTGTCTTTGTGCTTGCTCTGGAGGGACATTCAGGAAGAAGCAGCTACAGAAAGTGCACAGAGCAGGCAGGCACCAGGACTCTGCAGAGAGTTCCTGTTCCTGCAGGAGAAAAGTGTGTGTTTCTGATTATACCAGTTGTGACCTCAGCAAGTCCCCCCCCTGGAAAAACCCTTTCAAAACTTAAATGAGTCTGTGACATTCCTGTGTCTGGCAGCAGTAGAATTGGTTTGTTTATAACAGTGCATACTATGAAGTTTTTATCAGGTGTATATCCCCACGAAAATATGGGGTGTTGCTTGAGCAACCTAAGCTATGCTTAAATTCACTGAAGTGTTGAAAAGGTGCGTGGATGTGGCTGCTGGGATAATGGTTGGACTCTGATCTTAGAGGTCTTTTCCAACGCTAATGATTCTATGATTCACATTACTGATTTTTTTGGTGGAGTCTTATTTCACTATTTATGATAGCATTCCTGACCTGAGGGGATTTCTTCTTGGCATTGTAGCAGTGGCAGGTAGGTGTCACTCATATCTGCTTTGTCTGCTGAAATTCCAGCACATGACACTAGTTCTCACATTGTCATTCAGACTTTCACTGCTGCTGGCATCTCACCAAGGTGTGGCAGATGCACTGGATTGTGACAGTCTATTACTAGAGTGTTTCTTTGTTCTGAACAGGCAAGACAGCAGATTAGAAGTTGAAATTACTTCAAAGTAATTTGGTTTCTGGTACGTTGCAGTAAAACTTTCCTGCTTTACAGCAAGAACTCATCTTTAAGTCAATATTCATATCATCTTTCACGTTGGAAGTGTAAAATCATGATGTGATTCTCAAAAAATGTGGTTTCTACTGATAATCAAAACACGGGCCAAATAATATGCAAACAGTGGTTGTGGTTCTAGTTCCTGATGTGTTGTCTAGTACTAGGAAAGTTTGTCTGTTCCGCCAAACGTTCAGCTGTTTACAGAAGACACAGGTGGGACAGGGAGAACACACCACACGTGTGGAACAAATTTTTGCAATTGGAACTGCTAACTTTCAGGTCACTGGATTAAGTCCTCTGTTTCATGATGAACTGCCTGATTTAACTTCATAAAATCATCTATCTTTTAATTGCTTGGGGGGGATCAGTAGATTTGATTGTGTAATCCAGTAATGCAGTATTGCTGGAACTTCATCCTTCCAGAGGATTTCAAGCACTTCAGCCAGATTTGCCTATCCATAGTAATGGATGTTGTCAGGAAAGCAGGTTTTGAAGCTTCTGCTCTTGGAATGAGTGGAAGTAATATGCTTTTGTAAGAGTAGTGTGCAAAGAAAGGCCAGGGTGAAGTGAGAGTGTCCAGATTAGCAACTCACAATGCTGCCTGGATCAGAAAATATTTGTTGCATTGTCTCTCACATTCAGACTTCCAAGAACTGGTTTGCTGATCAGTGACATGAGCAGCAGGCTTAAGCTGGCTGACTAGGACAGCATGTTCAGGCTGGATTCCTGTGCTTCCCTTCTGGTGGGTTTAATGGTGTAAGGTGGTAACTTCAGCTCTGCTGTGCTGGAGACACGGATTTGGGATGTAATGTGCTCAGATATGCCAGCCATCTGAGACTGGGCATCATCCACCAAGATCCCATTTTCAAAAATCCACATTTATATCATCTTTAATGAGGTGGAAGATTGCAGAGAAGCAAGCATGGATTACAAGTAAATTCAACTCCAAAGTAACTGATAGTGACTTCTGTATAATTTTCAGTGCTTGCAGCTTTCTGCTTTTTACCAGCACATCTTTTCATTCCACAGGAACTTTTAAAGCATTATAGTGCCTCAGCATCCAGACTGTCTGAAGGCAGGAACAGATGCAGAACTGAAGTGTCTTAGAGGAGCACATTCAGTCCTTTACTATAGCAGGCAACCAAGCTCCATTGTCAAACGTAATTTGTAAAAATTATTAAGATAAAGCTCAGTAAATGCATGTTGTTGACCCCTGCAACTTCTGTTTGAAAGGCTGTTGCAAAACCACTTGCCTCTGTATTTTGGGGTAATATTTCTAATGCTTGTTGATCATTAGAATGGGAGAGGCTAATTCTCAAGAACAGACTTACAAAGAAACAAAAATTACTTTTGACTTGCAAATTTCTCCCTATTAGCTACAGTTCATGGACTTAATACTCTTCAGGGATTTTCTTTTATATTGTGCATGTATTTCAGGGTTTTTTCACATACTTTTTTATATTTTAAAATGAGCTAAGCATTTGTGGGCAGAATGTTTGGAAATGCTAGTTGCTTTTTTTTCTTCCCTCTGTCAACTTGTATTTCATTTCCCACAGTGTTGCAGATACCAAGTAGAACAAAGCTGAAGGTTCCCTATTATGATTTTGTTTGATCTACTGCAAATTAATTTACAGACTCAGTGATAGCTGCTGGGAAATGAAGGATTGGTTTTGTTTGGTCAGTGAAGATGACAGGCATGGATCAAATAAGGGTTAACAATAATGCACTTGAACAGATTGAATCAGAACATAATGCATGTATTGAATTTGATTTCACCATGCATGTCCATGGAAAGTTTTTTGTTTAAAAGAAATCAAGGCTATGACTTAATTATCAAAGCAAAACAAGAGACATAAAGAGCTACATGTTTCTGATACTGCTTTTTTCAAAAATAGCTCTCTTCACACAGTTATCTGCATGTTTAATTTCCATGCATAATAGCAACAGTTATTGTTGTCATTTGTTACGAGAGATTAACAGATAGCAAGTACAAACAAACGCAAATAAGGCCTGAATAGAGAGGTGAAAGAAAAGAAGAAAAGACCTCTTTACTGTTAATTATAACTGGTGGGAAGTCTGTACAAATGACATTAACTGTTTTCTATATGAATTGAAGTGACATACAGTTTATTAGTGTCTGCTTAACACATTTGGGCATTTTCTTGTAGGCAATATCTTAAATCTTCATTTTTTGAATATAGTTTATTGAAAAATGTAAAGTAATGCTCAGTAAATGCTCAGAAGTAATGTAAATGCTCAGTAAAACTTGTATATTTTGATCATTATCTCTTAGTAGCTGAAAACAAGCATAATAGTACACTGTTGAATTCAAGTGATTATTTTTATCCTAAGCTATGGTTTTTAGTTTAATGAGGGAGTTTTCAGTCTTTTTTCACCTGTTTTTTGTGACCAGCAGAGCCTCCCAGTGCTTTCTTCAAGAGTGACTGCATTAGAACTGAAACAATCGCATAAACTTGCTTCAAGTGTCATTATTCAGTGGTCGTTTGAGAGGACCTTCTATGCATTCCCTTATAAGATGGTGGAAGCTGTACCTTGTGAGTGGTGTAGTCCTTTGTTTCACAATTGTTAGCTAAAAAGGCCAATAGATGGCAGAAAACACAGTTACTTTTATCAGAAATTATTTTCATGGTTGTCTATTTTTGAGTATTCTGTTCAGATGAAGCTGGGATGCTGCTCCCATTCCAGGCTTTGTTTTTTCAGTTGCACTTGCATTCCCTAACAAAATATCTTACTATCTGGCAGTTTCCATTATTTATTTTTCTAATATAACAAATTGTTTCAAAGTTCAGATGTAGTCAGTTAATATGCTTTGAGTCATGAATGTTTTCTTTGTGCACACTGAATCTTTTCATAGTTACAGCTGAAACAATTATGCTCTTCAACAGGAGGATTGTGGAATGGGTGAGGACACCCTCCACACCTCCCCCTGCCTGGCTGTGTATTTCAAGGTGCTGTTCATATCAGATTGCTGACAGATACTTCCTGGGAGGTAGAGATGCCACAGAATAAACAAATTTCCAAACAGAGCATGTCTTTTGTCTCTAAAAATTAACTTAATTCAAGATCTGTGCGAATTCCTTATCCTTACAAAAATGCTTTTGTGTTTTCCCAGTGTCTCTAGTGGTGTTCTTGATACTCATTTAGGTGAGTGCCTGAAGATCTCAATGCTATGTTTGAGTAGCTTTTTTATGGTAGAAGGTTATTCCATGTCTGTTTAAACTGAGTTACTTAATCACTGTGATACCACAAATAAACACCACCCTCTTTTAGAGATAAATTTTAGGTTAATTTGCAAAACCAAAACCAAGGCCTGTCTTTTTCACTTGAGGCTCATTTGTGCCTGCTGACATCAGAAGACACAGGTCAGGTGTCTGTTAGGTCAGGCCCTAAGTTGGGATTTCCCACCCTGAACCATGTGTTGATGAAGTAGCTCAGTCTTGGTGAGCAGTGTCTTACATTGCTAACGTGAGTTCTGAAGTGTTTGTCGTAAATAAATTGTATATGACAAAGAAAGTGGTACTAGGACTGCTAGGGCAACAGTTGTGTAAGAGAACAAATCACAGAAAGTTTTTGAATATTTAACATTTTCTCGCTGTGCAGTTTTAAATGTCATGATTTACATTGCTGGTCTACATAACAATAAAGATCACGTTTAGTGATCAGATACACTGATCATACTGTATCCAAAACCCCTTACTTTATTAAGAGGGTCTAGAGCGGGGTGGGGGGGGAGGTTTCCTCATCTCAAAATCTGTTAGGTGAATTACTTCTGGAGATGCTTTTTTCTTCTTCCATTTACTGTAAGTGGATCATAGGGTAAGCCAATGGATAGTAATGGATAAGCTTGGGTATCAGGCTTTTATATGTCAGAGTTGGGTGAAATGAATCTAACTGCATATGTGAATATACTCTTTCCACTCCTGCACACACCTCAGGAAGTGCTGTGTACATTGATGTTGTGATGATGTTCTCCACACAGTTTTTCTGGTCTGCCCACATGGACGTAGAAGCTCTGCTCTGCAAGGGCAGCAGGAAGTGTTTTGATGGATTTGGCACCAAGTGGGGTAATACTGAGTACATGACGTGGCTGTAGAAATTGTGAAAGGGGAGAGGTCTCTGGAATAAATGAAGTCATTCAGAAAGGATTTGAGGTTTCATCTTAAAAAGATAAAAGCTTAAACAGCCTTGGAGCACTTCTGAAATTATTATAGAATGTATTTTTAAGTTGAAATCCAAGTGGAAATTAGGTAGAAGTCATTGCCAGAGTATAACATTGGGACAGCTTGTCAAAGAGCTAGTGAGAATGAAAGTAAGCAACTTTTTGAATTGTCCTCTGATTCATAACATTTCTGTCAAAGTACCGACAGTCCAGGTATGGTTGGATTTAACTTCTTCGTAGGAGCAGCAAAAAATTTGGATATGGGCAAAAATAACCAGTCACTATTCCCAGAAGAGACATCACCAGCCAGTAGTCTGAAATGCAGTTTGACAGGGCTGAGCTGCTCAGGGTGGTAAAAGCAGGAACTGCTTGAGAAGAGTTACAGGAAGACTAAGTTGACTTCTCAGTTAACAATAGAAGCTTCAATGCTCTGTCAGGTAAGGTGAAGTGAGGAAATGCCAAAAACTCAGTCTTAATTCTGTGACCTAGTAGGAAAGAATAAAATTATAATTCTTGAAAAATGATAACTCTCTTTCTGGAAATTACTGCTCAATGCCCAAACGCATGGTAGTGCTCTAGGCAGATAGAAATTGAGAAGAGAAAGGAGCAGACAACAATATGGTAAATACCATTTTGTTTCTGTATAAGTTCATGTTCATTGGTATCCTGAATATAGTGGGCAGTACTGGTTTCATGTCCTTCCCCACTTGTCCCATTTTACCCCACTCTCTCATTTCAAAAACAACCTGAGATTCAGAGAAGGGCAACAAAGATTTGGAGTGGTTTCCAGGCAAGGAACAACTAAGTAAATTAAGACTGTGGTTGGGAAAAGGCTTTGATTGGAGGTCTATAAAATCATGAGTGGCACAAAGAAGGTGAATGCAGAGTGATTTTTTCTAGTCTCTCCTGATGCAATAACTAGAAAGTGTTAAAAGAGAAGCTGCATGTGTGTGCGTGTGTGTGTGTTCAAGAAAGATAAAGTACTTTTCCATATAGTTTGTAGTTGTTCTGCAGGATGTTACAGATGCTAAAAGTTTACATGAGTTTGAAAAACACTTGAAGTTCATTGGGGTCATTAATGCATTGTTGATGGATTAATTCAGTCACCACTGAATACAGAGACAGTGATTCAGGTGGTCCTTGAGCTATTTCCAGAAGCTGTGAAAATCTTTGGAAGTGTTTTACTGTGTCTTTTCTCTTTTGCCTTTCCTGAAGTGTCTTCTGTTGGTGGTTCTTAGGGATGAGGTGTGGCATTTATTTTTAGGCTGTAGTTGAACCTGGCACAAGAAGTTCGTCCTTACCAGTCCTGGAATCATTCCTTCTTGCATCCTCTTAATAGAAGCCTTTAGCATTGTCTCCCTGAGCTGACATAGAGGAAACTGGCTCAGATTTTATTTCATTTTAACTCAGCAAAATGTTAGTTTTTCCTAAATTAATCAGTTTATGTTGAAGTCTTAGAAGCTTTCTAAAAAAAAAAAAAAAAGCCAAAAAAAAAAAAAAAGCCAAAAAAAAAAATAGGCAAGATTCTGGCTGCATTAAAAAACAGAAATCTTAAAACTTTTCTCCCCTCTAAAGCACAAGCAAAGAATGGCATTTTACTTAAATATTTAATTTATTACAAGTCTTGCTGAATGGAATGGAGTGTCTTACTGAATGGTCTACATAGCTGGATAAAATACTCCTATTGCATATTAATGGTGTTGTAACTGGAGATGAGCAGAGGTTTTGGTATATTTCAAAGAAGGGATGACTGCAGAGTGTGGGATTTTGAAGCAAGAAGACTCCAGCTTTGTTGTCTGCCATTAATTGTGTTTAAACAAGGTCCTTAAAGGACCTTCATCTCCTTATTACATTACATATTACATTATCAGATTCACAGAGGATGTTCAAGTTGGGATATTTTTCTTCCTTGACTATGATTCTTTTTTTTTTTAGGTGGAATTACAACAAGCTATGACTTGAATTTAGGGTAAAAATGGACTTCTTTTTCCTATGTTCTGCCTTTCTGCAGGGTTGGTTAATATGTGAGGAGCCAACTTGCCAGAATCGAACCCGTCGGCTTCCACTGAGTTTCTCCCGGAGCGGGCCTGTGTGCCAGGCCTGCAGGAAGGCTGTTCTGAGACCAGAGGTGAGTGTTTTGGGACAAAGCTTTGACAGGAATGCAGCAGGATTCTCCTGAATCTCACCTGGCTCTCAACTCTGCCTTTCAAAGATAGCAGGACTAAGTAGGATTTTTTAATTAGTTTATTAGTTAAAAGGGGACTGTTTATGCTTTTCCTGCTCCACATTTAAGCTGTATCCTCATTGCTGTGAAGAGAGCATGCCATGCAGCTGCTGTGTTTGGAAATTTTCCAGTTGACAAGCATTTGGTCAGCAAACTAGAATTTGCTGGAATGTCTCTGCCAGAATACAGGTAAATTAACAAAGACAAACAAACCCAACCTTCCAAACCAAAAACAGCTACCTGCTTTTCTGCTGATTGGTTCTTACCTGGCTGAATTTGGTGGTGCTGAGGAGCTGGAGGCTAACTTTCATGCCATCGTCTGGGGGTACTCTTAAGATGGTATTTTTAGGAGATCCGAAGTTCTGGGTTCTGCACATTTGAATTTTGGCTCCATGCCTGCAAAATGTAGAAGCTTTAAAACCTCACATTGAGCTAGATGGGCTGGTCTTCCAGAATTCAAGACTGCCTGATGGTTTTCTTGGTTTCTGAGATTAAAGAAACCTGATTGTTCCATATTGTAAAATTCTGGTAAAGCACTTTAATTGGTAAGAAAAGAGAAAGAAAATGAGTTTAACATTTAGAAATCTTGACAATTTACATAAAACAACCAGAGAAAGAGAAAGATTCCATAAGGAAAATGAGAAATCTATGATTTCAAGTTACAAGTGTTCAATTTATTTTTACTTACATAAAATTTTTAAAAATCAAGGGTTTGAGGTGGGGCTATTAAGT
>CM063283.1:103112898-103157898 GCA_032173965.1 Sitta carolinensis
ATGGTCTGTCTCATAAATCCAAAACTCCTTTTGAGAACTTGCACAACTCTGTGAAAACCTCTAGGTTTTTTGATAACCCTGTCATGAGATATGTAGGGAAAATGTTTTTTCTGCTCTATAGGTTATCTCCTGTTGCTTGTGAGTTGGATGTATTGACAGAAGTTCTTAAACTTCTTGCTTGAAGAGGCATACCTGCATTTGGTTACTCTGTTTTAATGATCTAGATGATTTGTTCTGAGTACCCAGGCAGCAGAAACAGAGAGAATAACTTTCAGTACTTCCACATGGATAAGAAAATGCTCCCATTTTCTCCATTTTTTATTTTACTGTTCATCAGCGCTTTAATCCTGCTTTCTAGATTTTTGCATGGGTGATCTTGTTAAATGAGTTCGAAGGTTCCAGCTAGTGCATAATGCAGATGAGTGCTCACTATAAGGTTGAGAAGGCTGGAATGCTCTTCCCCTTGCTGAAAACCACTTAAAAATCCTCACCTAACAAAACAGCCTGCTGGCATGGATAGTAAATAGTATGAGGTTTGGCTGCTTTCCTGCTGCCACACAAGGTTCTTGTTATCTAACCTAATTTGTGTCTTCCAGTCAGCTTTCAGTTCCATTCCTCATCCCAAATGTAGAAATACATAGATGCTCCAAACAATGAACTAGCTAGTATAAAAATTAATTTTCTGCTTGAGACAGCTTCTCTGGTTAGTTGTACTATATGTATAAAGGTATTAATTGTTTGCTACACAAATACTTTTTTTAAATCCACAACTACCCCAGCCTTGAAAAAAAAAAAAACATTAAAAAAATTGAGCTTGCAGTTTTTTCCTTGTACTGTGTAAACCTTAACAAGAGAATTGACAGTTTTCGACTGAATATATTCAGTGTATCACTGAACAAAAAGTTATTGATGACCTAACATAGATAGTTCAGTCTTGAAGCCTTGTGAAGAAACAATGTATTAAAGATGACATCCTTTCAAGAGACAATTTCCATTGCAGAATTATACAGTGGAATGAAGATAAAATTGAGTGTGATATATAAATTTGGTGAATAAGAATGAAAGGCTGTAATGAAAAGACAGTGAAAAAAAGTGTCAGCTGTAAAAGTTGTTAGATTGAGGGTAATACTAAACTTTCCCAACTGGCTATATTTGGCTATACTGTACGTAACATCTATACACCCTTACTAGCGACAGTCTTGGTTTTATCATGAAGCTGAAAAGTCTTAAAGACTTCCCTTGTGGAGAGCTGAAGGTGAACTGTGGTATTTCTAAAGAACTCTTTTGGTATTGGCTCAGGTGCACTCTTACCTGCCTTGATGAGTGTTATGGACCCCTCATGAGCAGGCTGCTGTTTGTGTGTCAGACTTGCCATACCTGTGGGAATCAGCTGCCTTGCTGTGCAGAATTGGAGTGAGCTTTTAATTATGAAGATTTAAGAATAACAATGTTAAAATCATAATTTTGTAAGGATAAAGTTAGAAGTATAGAACAATAGCAATGATTTGCAGTAAGTGTGTTTTATTAGGTGCTCCTGTGGTTCTGTCTAGCTGGCTAATTAGGCTATCTAACTTCTTCTGGGCCAGAAGTTTTTCAGTTTACTTTTTCTAAATACTTTTTTCAATATACTTTTTTAAGTATTGTTATTAAATCCTCTGAGAGCAGCTTCTCTGGGCAGTCTGTTCTTTCTCTGCTCAAATAGAATGTCCTCTTTCTTGTTCATCTTTTTATTCCCTGTAATTTGGGCACTGGGGTGCTGCATGATACTCTAAAGGATAAGATCATTTTTTTTCCAGCCCTGCTGTAATTTAGCATTACATAATTGACATTTTTATTGTATGCATGTATGAATATTTTCCCTGGTCCTAAATTTCAGGTTAGTTTTTTCATTTAGCTGTATTTTAAATCTCAGAAATACAACTTTACTAGTTTAACAATATAAGTGTCTTAATTATTCATAATTTATGTTCCCTATGAGATGTGTTTTGCTTTCTACAAGCTTTTTATATGCATAAGACACTTCTTTTTTGATGGGAAAGACTTGAAGATGCATTTGAGAGTGGAATGGCCAAAATGGATGTGCACTGAGTACTGTGATGGCAGCAACACAAGTTCACTAGAGGGTCCCTGGTATGCATCAACTCTCTAAGAGGTGTGTGAAGGAGAAGCTGCAGGGAGAGCCAGCGTCATGCCTAGTAATGCTTTTATTCTATTTGATCAGTTATGAATTTCTCTCAACTATGTATCATGACAGACAGCCTGCTTGGCTGCTTTTTAGGGTTACTGAAATCTAGCTTCTCTCTCTACTTTTATTCTTTCACAAGGCAGATTTAGCTGACATCTAAAATTGTGTATTCGGAAAGAGGCAGAGAGTATCACTGTGCAGTCTTGAGATGGGCCTGTTCGGTGTCTGGTAAAAAAGGTTATTGCTCAGAGGATGAAATTCAGTGTGCAGAGATTGTTGAGTGCTGATATGTTACTTAGATGAGGAGGAGTGGATCTTTACAAATCATTTTATAAGTTGCCAGAAAAATTAATTCTATTGTGATTGGGCTGCTTTTTGTGGGTAAAATGGTGGTGATGTTTATTCTAATGCCAGTGTTGGCAATATGTTTACCAAGTCTCCAGTTTCTCTTTTTGTCTATAGAATTTTGGTAAACGTCAGCTCCTTTTATTAGGAGTGTTATATCTGGTGTTCACCTCCTTCAGTGCAAATGAGCATTTTGGAGAGCAATACAACAGTTTTATTTGAGCTGCCCCATTTTAGTAAATGTTTTTACAAGCATTGCACCATGATGGAGAACCATCTGACCGACATTCAAGTTCAGATGTCACTTGTTCTTGCTGAATAGTTTCTGAAGTGTCTGTCCTGTTAGTGAAATTCTCTGTTCCCCTCTTTCCTGTTTTTTATGGAAACAGGAATGGAGCAGGGCTGTAGCTGCAGTCACAGGCTTGAGAAAGAGGGAAGGTAGTCCTGTGAGGGAGCTGCTTGGCTTTGCACACTCGGGGCTGTACTCTTTTCTCATTTTATCTGCTATGGATTCTCGCCATTGAAGGACACTTGAATTTTTATATAGCTTTATACTACAAGTACCTGTACGTTCTGTCTGATCACTAGAATGGAGGGAAAAGTTGCTGGTAAGACTTCTTAACCTTAGGATTGTTTCTTTATGGTAAGAATGTTAGTCTTGTGTTGTTACACTTCTCATTAAAGCTTCTCAAGTTTCAGTGTATACATGCTCAGGTGCTGTATTTTTTGATTACATGTTTTAACTTCTCTTGTGGGACAGAGTGCAATATTTGAAGCATTTGATACAATTTCTTGTCAGATACATTGAACTTCTTAGGAAAATTTTCGTTGCTATCATCAGAAAGGTGAAGTATCTTTCTAATGAAATGCGACTAGTTCTAAATTGTTAGACTGCTCCTCTAAGGCAAGGAGTAGTAGTCTAATGAGAAAATTCTTCTAATCATGAAAAAAAACATTATTCAGACTATCAGACTGCTGCTAAAGGAAGCTTTTCCACTGGGATGTTCTGTGTCTTCCAGTCATGTCCAACTGCTTTTCTTCTGTCCTAGAGACAAAATATCCCTTGCAGTTGCAGGTACTAGGTCTAATAATAACTATACTGCATTACATTTCCAGCTTGTAGGTCAGAATTTACTCAGAAATGTTGCAAAGTAAATCATGGTTTTCCTATGAGGCTCTCGCTCGCTTGGACACTGCTCCCAAGCTTCCTACAGACTTTTGCCTGGAAGCCCTGTTTTCATGAGATCGCTTGCTTTGCTAGTTTGGAACCACACAAATTACTTTCTGTCTTCCTTTGTATTTGGTAAAATAGCAGTTAATTTTTGAAGGAATACCTGACCTGATTTAGTGTTTTGGTGCCAGGGCTGAGAAAAAGCATGCTGTTTTCTGTCTGTTATTTCTACGAGTTTGTTGTGAAGTTCTAAAGATTAAATTTAAGATTTCTTCACTTGTGGAATGTGAACATTCATAACTCCTAATAGAACTGGATAGTTCTCCCCAAATAGATGTGTACCTCTAGGGCAAAAACACTCCAAACTTAATTCTAGCTCCTGAGGGACACATTAATCTTTAGAACACTTCTGAACATAAACATAAACACACCCTATTGACTGACAAAGTAAATACCTAAAAGGTTTTAATTCTTGCCTTGTTCTTAGGTGGACTTGCGCTTTTTCCTTATGGGTAATCTTAGGATTGGTGTCTTTCTCTTCATGTTTGGATTTGCCAGTTGAAGGATGCAGAACAGGTCAGAATCTATGGCCTTTTCTCAAAGTGGTCTAAAAACTTTACACTGGTGACAATCAGTTTTAAACATGCATTGTCTGGTGAAACTTTTGCCACCCAGAACCTTGTTATACTGGTAGGCAATGCCAGAGATGTGTGTAGAGAAGATGGCATTAAAAACTAAAATACATCATAATTAGTTCATGCAATGATGGCAGTGCTAGTTGTGGTGCTGAGGAATCGATTTTGAGTTATGGAGAAGGAAATTGAAAATAACATTTATTTTTCCTGGAAAGGGGAGTGTGTGGGGATAAATCCTCCATCACATTGACTACATGTGGAAGGAGTAGCTGGAATCTTAGTGGAGTTGTCTGGTAACTAAGCTGTTGTCATTGATTTTGACCCTTGGGTAGCTGATGAAGTTGCCTCCTAAGTCACTGAGGTGTGTCTTTGTGCTCAACTGATCTTAGCAGAAAAGGTCCTGTCCTGCACTTTGTCATCTGTGTAACATTACTTCTCTTTAGCATTCAGTAGAGAACCATTCTATTAAAGTCTAAGGAGGTGCTCCAGAGACATCAGATCAAACCTTGCTTCAGGTTATTTAACTACTTGAGCTTAAATAATGGTTGTTTAAAAAATGAGAAACTAGGAGTTGAAGGTGAACACCTGTTTTTTCAAACTTCTTACTCTCTTGCTAATACCTAGAATTCAGGGAGTTGACTCCTGAAGTCTTGGAAGACAGGAATACCATAATCCAAAGCAATATTTTTAGTTCCCTTGCTGTAAGTGATACTTTTTTTTGTTTTCACATGCATTATTTTACATCTAAAACATATTTAGACAAGCTTATTTGCTTGTGTATCTAGCCTATTTATAATGTTGTTTATTTAATAATAAACAATTTTTAAGTGATGTGCTTGTTGAATGATAATCAAGATTCTGCTAAAAAAAGGCTTTCACAAATATTAATAAGTTATTTTTGTGGAAAAGAAATGCAACATTACCCATTCTTAACAAAATTGTAATTTAAATAAATACGTATAAGGCAAGTTGCTTACACAGATTGCACTTTTACAATGTATACTTCCGGATAGCTGATAAGTGTTTGTGTAAAGTGTATCCATCAGTGAGGAAAAACGTTATTTCTAAAAGAAGTGAATGAAAATAATTTGCAAGTACTGAGCTAGATTAAACTAATTTACATTTAAAAAAAAAAAAAAAAAATCTTATTTCCAGATTGTAACTTGGTATTTCTACTACAGCCTAGATTGTTAGGGCAGGACTTGTTCTCCCAGCTTTTTCCATTGTTGCCCATAGCTTTCTGCAGCTGAACATCAGGAGTAGCACCCTCTATTTTTGAAAGCAGGCAGAAGACTCAAAATATGCCTCAGATAAGATAATGAGTATTTTGCTCATCCTTGGCAATACACAACCATTCTTGAACATGTCAGCAGATTGCATTAAATGGTAAAAAGCAGCAGCTCTGTACCTACTCTGCAGAGGCCTCCAGGAGACCTCTAGTGATGGCCTCTCTCTTTTTCATGTGGCAGGACTGTGGCTGATAGATGGTTGATTTGCAGTTCTGGTCTCGGAGATAACTTATGCAAATTCCTTTCCTACAGGCAGAATTTACTCCTCTTAAGGTGTTTTCATAAAAACTTCTGGGTTGGGCCCCATTTGATATGTTTTCCAGCTGTGAGGAGTGTGGGTCCTGAGCAAGGGATTGTGTTACATTCTCCAAGAGTAAGGACAGAGGTCTTGTATGTGGATTTCAGCTCAGCAGAATCCTAATTGTTTGATTCTTTCATCTGTTATTAGCACATCTTTTTTGAGGTAAGTTTCCTGGATATTCACAGTTCAGTTCTTGTCTGTTAGAAAGCGCATTATGATTTTACAATTTTTTATGGAAATATATGAAATTACTTGAAAGCTAAAAGAATTCTGTTCAGTGATGAGAGGTCTTACACTTGTTTATTTTTTTCTCTTTTCAGTAAGCAGATTACCTATAGTTAGCTGCCAATGCTCTTCAGTGAGTAGATCCATCAATTCTCTAGAATGAGACAGAGCTAGCTTGTTTGGTAGCACTGAAGCTAGCTGAGGAACACTTGGTCATGGTGCTTTGTCTCCAGAGCAGAAGGACAACTTTGCTTTACAGAAGTGGTTTGCAATTCTGTTTCACCAAGACTTCTTTGTTAACTACTTTTTATCCCAGATTATCAAGGGCTAGGTAATTCCAGAAATCCATAAATGACTGACTTACTTTGAAAGTGCTTGGGGTTTTTCCCTTAAAATTGTAAACATGGGGGTTTTTTTTAATTATATTTGTCTTGTATACCAAGGAGAGGATATGCTATAGGATAATATTTATATGCTGCTTATTTCAAGCAGAAATTTATTTGAAGCATGCAAATATTCTTGATCAGAAGCTCTTAAAATACAGTTGATTTTGAGATCATGTGGTAATTCTCCAGAGTAATGTTCTGTGCATCTGGTTGAATACAGTTTTTAGTTTTGCTTATATGTGCTGCTGGGTCAGTCTGGTTCCAGAACCATATCTGTCTGTCATTAGATGTCCAGTAAAGCTCATTGTTTGTTTTGGCATGGGAAACCTCAAACCTTAACCTTTCTGTTGTAGATAATAGTCTTGAGAATTTCTGTACAATCCCTATCAGAAAGTACATCAGTGTAGGATGGATATTCTGACTGATTAGTCTGCAAGTTCCTCAGTTACACAATGACACTGCTTTCAGAGGGAGAACATGAATATTCTAGAGGCTCTCCAGATCTGTGAGGCAGATTACAGATGAAGTTAATTTTTAAAAATGTATTTTGTTCATCTGATTTAGAATGCAAAACCTTGAATTATTTGTTAAACCAAACTGTTGTAGCTTCTTCTCTTATTGCATTGTCATTAACAGTGACAAGTATCCTTTGACCAGAAACCTGAGATTACTGGTGTCAGTGGTTGGCCACTCTGTGTGTTTTGTGTATGTTTAGAGCCTTTAAAACATCATTAGAAGGTTCATCCAGTGTCAACACCTCTGCCTTTGGTAAGGACACCTTTCACTAAATCAGGCTGCTCAGAGCTTCATCCAACAATTAGTCATTGCTGTTAGTCATTAATTGCTGTTATAATACCAGAAATGATACCTCGGAGCAGATGGTGTCTGCTCTTGTTAAAGGCTCAGTCACAAGTTTTATGTGCTTGTCTCGTGTATAATTGTATTAAATATTAGTAATATCAAAAATTAGTCATAAACATATTGATGCTGAAAATTTCCAAGT
The DNA here is from genome assembly GCA_032173965.1 of Sitta carolinensis. NCBI lineage: Eukaryota > Metazoa > Chordata > Aves > Passeriformes > Sittidae > Sitta > Sitta carolinensis. The sequence continues at coordinate 103,120,439 of CM063283.1, forward strand.
GAAGAACACTTGCAATGACAAGTGTATACTGAAGGTACGTGAGGTAAGTGATTCCCACACATCAGAAAAAGAGTGATTCTTACTTAAGACTTGTGTTTCACTGCCAGGTGTGATAATTGTGCTGCTCAGATGAGTTTGAGTGCTGGGTGCAAGGCAGAACCCAAGCCCAAAACTAAAAGCAGGAAACATCCTGTCTTTCCTTAATAGCAGTGCTATTTTGGCTTGTTCACATCAGCTACCATGCAGTTTTCTGTTTCACTTTGTGCCAGCTGTTGACCACACAGGGAGGCAGTTGAATTTGGGAGGTTAGTTTTCTGCCAGATTAGAAAATAGGTGAGTAATTTTGTCTGGATTAGTGAGTTGAGTGTCGTTTACTACATGCTCAGATGAGCTGTAGTGCACACACAAGACCAGGATCAGAGGAGTGGGTTGCATCCCATTAAAATGAGAAACTGTTAAGCATAGATGACTCACAGTTTTTTTGTTTAAAAAGCAACGTATCTCCAAGGAAGAGGAGCAGGGCTTTTAATTTTCTCATTAATTGCTAGACAGGACTTAAAACAGGAACAGCTCTTTTCATTTCAATTACTTAATGGAAAAAAACCCAAACCCATAGTGTGCAACAGTGTCCTGTTGAACTGCTGGGCTTCTTTTCATTGACTCCTGCATGTACATCTCTTCTTTTGTCATACAGTCCATGTTAGCATAACTGCTAGAGGAAATGTAATCACATCTAAATCCTACTATGCCTGTTTCAGTTTTCTTTTACTACTTTAATGGACTTTGTGAGTCAAAATCACCCAATAGTGATTGAACAAGTGGACGGCTTGGAGGGTTAAGAAGGAAGCCACATACACAAAACCCCTCTCTATTTACTTTATTTCCAAGGTTTCTGTCAGGAAAGATGGTGACCAAACGTCTCTTGTTTTTAATGGAATTGAGAATAAGTGGTGTGCACTTTATTTCAGTCTATTTGACGTAGACCAGCACTGTGTTTTAACCAGGCTTTGTGGTGCACAAGAAGACCAGACTTCAGTACACAGCAGCATGAGGCAAGGAGCACACACATTGAGTGTTTAGTGTAACATGAATTCACATTTTGTGTGCTCTTGTCGTGCAGGAGTGTCTGCCTTCAGAATCTGCTGGTGAATAGGGGTTGTGTGAGATGCAACTGCCCTGGGTTTGCTAAAAGAATATGTGAGGTGTGTAAAACATGACACACTGGTTTATTGCCTTGAAATCATTGTAGCATGGATAGCATTCGGATATATAAACATCCACAAAGTTGAAGTATGTCTTTCTTTTTGAAAATAAAAAATTGCTGCACATAAGAGACATGATGGAGGATGTGTACAGTCTATACAATCTTCCAGCAGTAGATTGAGACCAGTGGAACTTCCCCGAAAAATAAATTACCCGAAATTTGCAGCACATTCATATTCAATTTCATCACAGCAGATGCTCATTAGTATGTTGTTATTAATTGGTATTCACTTTAGGTTTTGTTTAAAATGAAGATAATAATTAGGTTTTAATTACTGCATCTTTCTAAGGGGGGGAGGGGAGGAAATGCCTCTCAAAGCTCTGAAGTATTTCCTGTACGCTCTGCTCCATTACATCTAAGCCTTGAAAGAGCCCCTAAGACACATTTTTCTGCCAAGAGACTTCTTTTCTGTTTCCTTTTATTTCTTTCCTGTTTTTAAAATATTAAGGATTTGTTTGATGGACATACTGAATCATATCACAGTAGTAAGAGCCACTATTCTTTTTAATCAAAATTATCGAAAAGGCTTTTCACAAAAGTAACTCTCTCAAGCAGCTGATTAATGAAGTGGTGCCACTGTTTTGTATTATAATTAATTGAAGTAATACAAATAACTTCTGTAGCCTGTGGAAATTATCTCTTTTGCAAAGCAGTCTATTAGAGTTAGCAAGCTAAATGGGGGATGTTTTTTGGTGGATTTTATTTAATTTCTTATTGCCTCTATCGTCCTTAAAACCATAAGGGTTTACTGTGACATAACAGTAAACCAAGAATACACCACAGAGAGAGCTTGAAGTGATAGGAGAGAGGTGCAGAAGAAAGCAAAAGGGCAGAAAAAGTGAGGCTACAGAGAAGATTAAAGAGTTATGAATGTGTCTCTATACTATAGAGAAGTATAACAATTTTGGGAGATGCCAGAGAGTAAATGAAAGACTGCAGAGGAATATGAGTAATCTAAAGAGTTTTGAAGAAACATTGACCATCATGCGTTTGGTTAATGCAGGAATTCACAGTGAAGTTTCATGTAGGTAACGACTGGACATGGGGGAACAATTTTTTTAACTAACAGAGGGTATTTTTACCTTAATGTTTAGGTCCAAGGAAATTCTTTACTGTGAGGGTTATGAGGGAGCAAGCTGCTCAGGGAAGCTGTGGATCCCCCATACCTTGAAAGTGTTGCAGGCCAGGTTGGATGGGGATTTGAGCAACCTCCTGGAAGCTGTCCCTGCCTATGGCAGAGGGGTGAAATTAGATGATCTTTAAGATGCCTTCCAACCCAAACTGTTCTATGATTCTAAATTTAATCTAAATAAAGACATCTAGTTGTCTGACCTGTTTAAATGTACCCTTTCAAGATATGGAGGTTTTGCATGCTGGCTAAAAGGTGTTTAGTAGAATAGTACTGCATCCAGCTGAGTAAAACGTCAGCACTAGAATCACTAACTCAGTCTTCTGCTGCCTTGCTGTTGTGGGTTTCCATCAGCTTTTCCTTCTGTCTTTTCCCTCTTTCTTTTCATGATTTCTTACCTTACCCGATTTCCTTTCTTACCTCATTTCTCTAGGTTGCTGTGCTGCCCTTCAGTACCAAATGGGTTTTTAAGGCTGGTGTGTTTCCCACTTGGGTGCCCCCTTAACAGGAGGAAGGACAGAGAGATATCCCAACTGAAGTTCCTTGGAATGTAATTTAAACTAACCAGCATTGAGAAGCCTTCTAATTTCAGCACCTAAATGCAGCTACGACCAAACTTTCTTAAATAACAAAAAGCTGGTGAGAGATTATATATTTCTTGGTTTCTCCTCAGGCACTGTGTTTAGGGTAGGAAGATGTCTGCCAATGGTTAAGCCTTTCCCAGGGCCCCTTAATCTCCAGAAGCTGAGCTTTTTGCATTTCTAAAAAAGAGGAGGAAAGGTGGACACTGGCTATTTTTTTACTCTCACTTTCCAGATTAAGAAAAGCAGTCTCAGTTCTCACATCTTGTTATAGAAGGGTCACTTTCCTCTGGAAAAAGCCTTACTCCTTGGCTACACTGTTCTGGACTGAGGGAGTGTCTGGTGTGGCAGGACTTTGCTCCTGAGCTGAGGTTTTAGGCACTCATGAGCCAGGGGAGGAGATCGTGCTACCCTTCAGTCCAGTGCCTTGTTCAAGCACCAGCAGCTGCAGGAACAGGGCAAGTGCTGCGCCAGACACTGCGTTCGAGTGGGGTGGAGTTGGCCTTGTGTGGAAGCACTGCTGTCCTTCAGGAGCTCCTGGAGAGTCTCCTTCCTTATGTATGCCCTGGTGGACATTGTCTGGTGTGTGTGGTAGCTGAGCAAGATAATTTTCTGTTCATGAGTGAGTGCTTTATGCTTAGTCATGGCAAAATTTGCTTTTCCAGTGTTCATAATTCACCAGTTCTCTTAAGACACCACTGGTTTCCTGCTGTGTAATCTTAAATTCTTCCTGGGAAGGCAGTTGGAGATTTGCAGTTAGCCTCATGATGCTACAGGAAACAGTTCTACAACAATTTCAAACCTAGATTTAAATTAATATTTTGTTGGCTAAACACAATGGTTTATTTTTAATACATCTGTTATTTTTATATTAGAAGCCTAATGTTTCTGTCAAAGAAGTGAATAACTGTGAATGAAAACTGTATACCTTTTGTTCCTTCATCTGTTGATTGCGGTTTTAAATGCAATTTTAAAAAAATAGTTTGCTTGCATGAAAAGAACAATATGTTCTTTTCATGAGTGGAAGGTCTGAAAGAAGCAGACTTACCTGCAGAAATTAGTTCTTAATGAAATAAAGAAATCAAACATTGTGGAGTAAATAAAGACTTCAAAATAGAGTTTTATTTTCATGTGCTCACCATTCAGTTTTTCATGGGAAGTAAGAATGCATAAATGGTGATACAAATTTAGCTCCAGTTCTTCCTCTAATGCTGGGGTGTTGTGTTTTCTTTACACAAAAAAAATGTCTGTTAAAACTAAATATTACTTGGGTTTAAAATTTTAGGTGTTAGGATTTTTTTTCCTTTTATAAACCTACAGGTTGTCAGAAATTAAGGAAATAAGTGGTGATATAAGTAATTCTTAAAGTCCTTTCAAATTTAAGGTGCCTTCTCCTTGTATTCATAAATATGCCATGATATTAATACTTAATTGCATTAAAGTCTTGCAATGTTCTGTTTTCTGTCAGTTACAAAGTGTGAGATACAGGAAGCTAAAGGGAAGGAGATATTAGGCCATTATCAATTAAAAAAAAAAGTGTGTGTATATGTCTGCCTGTGTGTGCATGTATACATTTTTACATACTGATTTTTGTACTTTCTTTATCCATTTAAGCAGTGACTTTCAATTAGCCTGCCTACTAATATCAGGTCACTAAACTCTATGGCTGATGCTTTATTCTTTCATGTGAGTTGTCATTCGTTTGCTTCAGTTGGCTGGCAAAGGTTGTTGTATATCCATTACCAGCAACACAGCACTTTGCATTTCTGAATTGACAAGCAGCTATATTGACCTAGCGCTTATTATGGGTCAACAGCTGCGTTAACCGACGGAAGGACTGAGGGGCAATTAAAATGAATTGGCAAAAATATATCTTCCTAATTTACTCCAATTTGTTATTTATGCTAACATTGTATGGCTTCTATGGTGACACTAAACAGAATGGACCCAATAATGGCAATTAACATAAAAATATAATGGCTAATCAAATTGACAGCAACTGTTTCTCATCATCTCGACACACAATACATTATCAAAACAAACTATTATGAAGGAGGTAATTTCAGTGTTCTATTCAACCTGCTTCATGTGTGCAGTCAGGGAGATGTGTACCAGCAATTACAGCTGAATCTAAAAAACTAAACAAATAACTTAATCGCTGTCGTCCTCCTTTTTTCTTCTTCAGGAAGCAGTAATCAGGATTTACTAAAAATAACTGGTGTATAATAGTATAATGATGATGCATATCGTAGAATAGCTAATAAGGAATAAAATATGCTTCTGTGTGTCTTTTTTTAAAATAGGTTCACATGAAGTGGAAAAAAATATAGTGTTAAAATATATAAAAAATAACTAAGCAGTAGTAATAGTTGTCAGATGTCTCAACATGAGTTGCTTAATAGTTACAGATACTTATTGCATGTCAATAGAAATGTAAAATTAGCTGAATGTAGCAGCAAACTTGGCTTGATTGGGCAGAAGACTGAAAAGCTAAGTTAAAGTAGAATTCCCTTAAGGAGAAATACTTTACCAGTTGGTCGCCAGTGCATTTTCAGGTTCATTCTTAGTGGTATGCTGTGTGGCACTTTTCCATTGGTCTAACCACACCCTTTGTTTTATAGCTTATCAAGAAAATCTTCAAGGCTTCGTATATGTCTTTCTCTGCACTAAATATATTAAAATGGACATTACTTCCCAATTTGATGCTGTTAAAATAATCTTAGTCTTTGTAATGAACAACTCTTCAAACCTCTGTTGGCCAATGTCTAAAATCCAGTATCTTTAACAGCAGGGAGGGGAATGACATTACATGGAACAAAAGTGCAAGAGATGAACTAGAAAGGTTTTAGTTGTAGTGTGGTCCAGATGGATCTCCTGCCTATTCAGGCAATTTCTGGAGCACAGAACAGTGACAGTGATAAGAGAGCTTCCAGGTGTGCACTTTGGAATTAGAGGAATAGCACAGAGGCTTGACATAACTGGCCTTCAGACCGTTTAATTGAGTATCAACTTCTGTAGGTACACATCTGCAGATTTTTGAACTACATGTGTGAATACTAACTTGCAGTAGCCTTCACAAATGTGTAGAGCAAGGTGATGATATAGTTGTAAAGGTGTATATGCACTTGTTCTTATTTGGATGACACATTCCCAAATTATGGAACTGCAGCTGGAGTGGGAGGAGGGGAATACAGACAAACACCTGTATTAATAAAAAAATAGATATTAATTTTTTTTCTTAATTCATTGTATTGTACAATATACTAAAGGACCAAAATTGTTCCTTTGTTTCATCATTCATATGACTTTCATTTTCTTGCTAAGGCATCATTGTGATACATGAATCTATAAGAATGAACAAATGCATTTTAAGTTTCTGTAAGAACTTAGGAGTTGATTCATGTAAGTGCTTGGTGTAAATTGTGAGGAGAAGTGTAGAGGTGTAGTAAGGACACTTTGTAGCATAATCCCAATAATAATTCCAAAAACTGTCATGAATAGAACCTATAAACTGTTGGAAGAAAGCCAAAAATAAATAGTCACTTTTTAATAGTGGACTTAGAAATGGGTGAAAGAGACACGCTTTTGAGTTGAGTTTTTAATTGTTATCTTCTTACATTACAGTATTCTGATAAGGCCCTGTACACTCAGCTCTGCTTCTACCGATACATTTTTGATGTGGACTATGCGATGGATAAAGTGGTTTCTGAGGAAGATAAAGGTATGTTTAAATTTTTAATTAATTAACTGTGGTTTAGTAGCAATTTCCTTGCTAGACACTAGATATACTGTACTCTTCAAATCTGAACTATGAGGCTGTAATCTAAAGCAGAAAATAGAAGTATGAATTTAAGAATTCCCTGTAAAGGGGAATGTGTTAAGTCAGAGTTCACCACTTTCGAATATATTATATACCCCCTTTCTTCTTTTGAAGTAACTGTGTTTTAGAAGATGTGCTTTTCTTGCGTGTTACACTCTTAGAGAAATCTCTTTGTTGAATGTTACCTTCAGTAAATAGATTAATTAAAATATGTACATAATTAAGACTTACATTCACTATTAGTATTGAAGAGACACTCTTTTTCAGGGAGAAAAATGAGGGCACGAGAAAAGCAGTAATGCTAATTGTCTACAAACCTCTTAAATAAAATACACATTAACTTGATTTTAGGAAGATTATTTTGTCTTCTCCCAATTACCATAACGTTTCTGAACTAAAACATTTCTAAGCTGTAATGGACCAATGTGTTTTGTGCAGCTAAGTGATTTTCAAGCTGACAGAAGAATATTTCAGAGAGTGGGCTAATGCTTGGAATTCTGAAAATAGACATGTTTGGGTCCCACCACTGAAGCATGTCATCCACAGAGAGCACTTGGCTGTGTCCTCTGTGGATCTGGAGATGCCTGTGAGGAAAAGGTGCTGCTGTTGGGACTGTCTATGTTCTGATGGCTGCTCTGATGTCAAAAGCATCCCTCCCCTGCCCTGCATCTGCAGTCAATTTACTGGGTGGTGATAAGAGATTAAATAAAATTCAGTCTTTCTAAATGTTATTTTGATAAGCCACGTATGGAAATGAAAACAGTGTAACCTCTTAGCTAAAAACTGGTCAAATAAGCAAACAGGTTCCTTCTTGCAGAGGTTCTCATTTCCTCTCCTAATTGTCCTAATTCAGTGAACTCCCTCTGATGCTTACATTTCGCAATCTTTGTACCTCTGAGGAAGCCACAGTGTGTAGCCACGTCAGTAATACATCTCTGGAGATGTACTGGGGAATGGGATGGAGTGGCTGCTGCTGGTGGTTGAAACTAAACTGTGTGTAGATCTCTCACTTAGTATAAGAGTAGAAAACACTTCATGGGTGTTCACATAAAATCCCCTGCTACAGCTTTCCACTGCATATTTCAGGACTGCAAGTTTCTGGAACTTCATTTGGAAACCTGTGGGTGGTGGTTCTCCTTTTGCTGCAGTTTCAAAGTTTGTTTCAGCTTATTGAATGGCGATGACTAAAAGTTCACTATAATTTTCATGTTCTAACTTGTTTGTGGCAATTTTATATAAATGTTTATTTGTTTTTACTTCCCTGATGTTCTCTGCTTTGCTTTTGTAAACAGTGGTGATATCTGTTTTGTTTTGCATCTAAGGCAGAGACACTCTTGGCTTTCTTTAAGAAGAATTGGTGTCTGCTGTATGATTCTTCCTCTTAGCACCTTTGTGTGCTGATTTCTCTAGGCTGAATTAATCTTTGGAGTATGAAAAACTAGAAATGACGTGGTATTTTAGATAGTATCTCTCCAGTGTCTTGTACACTGCATCTGTGTATTTGCTGGAATTACATCTTCTGGTGCTTTCAGAACCTATGTCCTGTTCATAGCTGTTCATGTCATTAACTTGTGGTGAAGTAATGATAGAAATCCTGAGGTTTGAGAGGGTTTCTTTTTCTCCTGTCATTTCAGAATCATGGGTTTATTCATATCTCAGGTTCATGCTACTTGTTTTACTTAATTTTCCTGGTTTCATTAATTTTTGGCTGCTTAATCTCATTTGTAATATTAGACTTCAAGGTTAATAAATTCTCCCTGAAAAATAGTATGGTGACTTCTGAATTCACATAATTTACCACCTTCTGCTTTAATGGGAAAATATTTCTTGGACCCTGACCGCTAAGTTCAATAAAATTATTTTTCATAGTAATTCTTAAGGAATTGTAAGAATTCTATTAGGACTTTTTTCTCTTGGACAGTTAACCTTTCAGCATGGTATATTTTTCTCTTTTTCATAGCTGTTTGAAAATTATTGTATTATCTTCTTCAGTAAGTCAGTGATTTTAGTCGTGGTGTTACAGCAGGAGTCAAGGCCAGATAAATTAAATCTCTTAATTTTCCTTTGACAATTGATTCTCTTCAAAGCAGTTGTCTATGTGGGCATGGTAAACCTATGTATAATTCTGTCCCATTTTTCAGATCTCTTTTGGAAGGAAGATTTCTTTCTACAGTATATGCAGAATTTGACAATAATTATCTGTGGCTATTTCTGCTACCTTTTTCTTTTATAGATACCAGTGTCCTCTGTTTTCTATTAACATATTTTACTGATGTGATACACTTCATGTTAAACTGTGTATGATTAAATAATTTTCATGTACCAGTTTTGTTGTAGCTCTGAAATGGACATCTAGTGAACTCCCCTTTATAACATGAAGCTACTGTTTATTTTCCCTTGTAACAAAAAAGATTTTGTTTCTGGGCCATCATTCACAGGCCATTTTGTCTTTGGTGATCAGTGCCTTTATCAAAAATGGTGGCAAGATTTAAATATAGGTTTTGTATGTCTTTGATATTTTCAGGCTCCTCTTTTTATATGACTAAACCACTGCTTGACTATTGTTTTGATTTTGGTTTGGGGAGTTCTTTTGCTTTGTTTTGGGTCATTGTTTCTTGAAGCTCAAATTGCATGGGCTTCCATTGTTTATATATCTTATTGCCATTTTTCCTGAATTTTTAAAAACCAGTTCTTCTTTTTAGTAGATTCTGTTTATTCCTATTAGCAGCTTTGGTTGTTATTTATCTGGAAATTTTCTTGTATAAAAAGAAAAAAATTTTGATGGCTAGAGATTGAAGATATATATCTGTTTTCCACTCTAAGTTTGAAAAAACTCATGTCTTGTCTCATTCAGAACATTGAGATTTCACTACTAGTTCACTTGCATTTTCTGTTCTTGCCTCTTCAAAATACAAAATCCTAATTACAGAGCCGGTTTTGTTTGTTCAGCTATTTATACTGAAGGCCCATACTATTTATTAAAATGAAATCTAAAATAATAATTGTGAAATCAGTGGGAGTTCAGAAAGATGTCCAAGCTGCTTCCTTTCCCTGCTAGAGGATCAATACCACAGCCTGTTTTTACGGATGGGCTAAATTTAAAAATCCTCTGGCAATGCATGTTCTACAACTTGGCAAGTTGTACAAAGAGTTTCTTGTGGTGTTTGTTGTTCTCACTGTACTTAGAGAGCTGGTCTTGATACCTGAAGTGAATTTTTCTTTCCAAAGCTTATTCTGTGCATGATAGGTGATACACTGTTCTCTTAGAGAGTTTTACATATTTAAAACATGCAGTGCTGTATTCTAAATCTCTTTCAACTACTAACCTGTTTTGTGGATGAATAGCAGGAGAGTTTTCCACTTCTCTGTGGGGTTTTTTTGTTTGTTTTTTTCCTCTTCATTTTTTATAGACTTTCAGTAGGTCAGGCCTACCACAGAGGAATACAGCAAAAGGAATAATTAATATGTTTTGAAGACTCTTCTGCTTATTTATACCAGCAGTGTGGTGATTACCACATTGTTGACTCATGTTTTATTTGGGATCTACTGTAAACATTAGATAGTTATTGTTCCATCTTTTTCCTGGAAGAATCAAGATTAAGCTGACTGGTCTATGTCATGTTTTTTTGCTTCGGTGACTGGTAAAGTAAGCTGTCCATTATACCACCCAGGAATATTTGGATGATATAGTTATAGGTCTTTCATCCTATTATTAATACTAGCATTTATCCTCCAAACCAATGTTTCCTTACATCTGGAAGTTTTAAGATCTGTTATGATAATTCAATTTGATAGGTTAACATTGTGATACAGTGCAAGGTTCTTAGTTGTCATACTACAAAAAGTGAAATTCTGAAAATTCTGGGCTGTCTTTCTAAATTAGGAACAGTTGTACAGTTAGTATTAGGTTAAAAAACAGTTTAATTTTTAATATTGCTATGGCCAAACCCCTAATTTAAGATACCAGTAATACTAAAGGGCTGTTTGTTCTCAATTATTTTTTAATCTGAAAAGGGGAAAAAAAGCTCTATTGTGAATAGCAACATACTCAGTGTGTTTTCAGCACTTTCTGACAGTTTTTTGAAGTTGGGCTGTGGGTTTAATCAGACACTGCTACTTAGGTGGGCAAGCAGAGCAGTAAAAAGCAGCAGGAGTAACAAAGCAGTAGCATCCTCTCTTCATATAGATGAAAAAGGATAGGCCAACTATAAGTGATTTTGAACATTTGAGGCTCAAATACGGGAGTATGCTCACTCTGGCCTTAACTTCAGAATGGAAACTAATGTATTTTTATGTCTGTGTCATCAGGAAATCAAAATAGAGTGTAGTAATCTTTATCTCATTATTCCATTCAAACATTGGTATTGTTAAATATTCAAAGATATTACTATTTTCATTTAGCTTCTACTACAGTAAAATGAAAACCTCTGAAAGTGAAGAGAAATGGTGTCCCCATAAAGTGACTATAGCTACTGTGCCTTGCACAGATGCCTCCAGTTCAGTTTCCCCTGACATCATCTGACATCAAATAGATAAGGATGCTGCAATCTACTCATTCACAGTGCATTAGTATCACAGAGGCTGTGTATGGTGCTGTGTCTTTTTGGAGAAATTGGATCCCGGTCATAGGATTTTTTTCTGTTCCATACTGTAGAAGGGGGCTGGAAGTTACTGCCCTTTGACTGTCCCATTTCTCTGAGAGGGAAGGTCACAAATATTGTTTGTAAGACTTTTAAGTATTTCAGAGACAAATTGCAAAGCAGCTGTGGTGGATTCTTTCCCAGAATATATTTAACAACCCATGGAGGTTTGATTCTGAAAAGTCTCAGAGTATCCTCTTAATTGATAAGCAGAAGAAAATGAGGACAGGAGGAAGATAACTTTGGGAAAAGCAGTTAAATATTCCTGTGTTGTAGGGAGGTCTACATATATGCCACTTTGTGGACATAGAATGTAATTGGTTTAATCACTTATAGGCTGCGGTTTTGTAAAGCCAAATATATATTCAAAGGATGTTTTCATGCTTTTATTACAGCTTTTTGTGTGCACCTCAGTCCACCCTTCCATGCAAACATCCAAAATCCCTAGTTTACTTTATGGATGAATAAACTGAAAAATTATGTTGGGAAAAAAGAAACTCCTCCGGGCTGTTAGACCTAGATGTAAAAAAAATCAGCTCTGAATATTTGTGTGAATCCTGTCAGTTCAGCGTGTTCATAACTTGGTGTGTCAAGTAGCAGACTCAAGTGATTTTTTTTTTTAATGGAGGACTTTTTATAAATCAGAAACATTTGCCACATTTTTATCAATATACAGACAGAAGACTACAGCAAAACACTTGTTGCAATAGTTATGAAAGGGGACAGTTTTCTACATATGCATTCCAGTGGACTATAAAGAGAGATAATGTAAATTACCTGGGTATATCTGTGTGTGTGCATTTGTTTGTAAGATGGCAGCAGCTGAAACCTGCAGCAGCTGAACCTCTTTTCTGAAGGAACAGTTCAATAAACAAAACATTTCTGATGGCGTCACATCTCCAGGCACCATCACTAAGACTTCAGTTCACTGTAGTGATCTCCACATCCAAGCTAACAAAAGCTCCTCTGCACGTTTGCTGTCAAGTACTTTGTCTTCCAATCATGTTGTTTTGAAGAGACTGTAAAATAATAATTTTCAAGAATTTAATCTGAGTCTTTCTTCAAAAGCACTTGTTCATTTTTCCTTAATGTGTTGTTTTGAAGAGAAAGAGTTGTGAACTTTTTATTTAAATTTGAGTCACTATTTCTTAAGTATTTTTAAATCTAACTTTTTTTGAAAGCAAACCCTACTGAAAATTATTTGCAATAGGGTTTTGAGCCTTTTGATGTAGTATATGGGCATTAGATTATCTTTAAATCTTAGGTTATCATTCCCTAATGATCATGCCTTTTTTTATTGGTATTGGACATTTTTAAGATTTTAAGTGTAATGTTTTCTCCATTCTGTTTCTGTTCATGTTGTCTTTTTGTTAAACCTACAAAATCTAAATAAACCCCATTAACATTGTACATTTCTATAACCCTGTCTATGAGCACAAAATATAATGGGTTGGTACACCTCTGTTGGAGTTATTTTCTCTATTTGTGAAGGAAATAAATAGAAATAATGAGTTAAAACAGTTATAATATATCTACAATATGGAAAATTTGTGGTATGAGAGGAGTGCATTTGCTATAGCTCAGACCACTAAAAAGGGTTTTGGTTAATGACACCTTTTTTCTATGTACGTTGTATTAATTTTGCAGATGGGATGAAGTAGTGGCTTAGCTAATTTCTGACTTCTCATAAACTGAAATGGTTATTTGACCATGGGTTTTTTATTCTATGTGGAAAAAAGTAAACAGAAATATCTTCTCATTTGCACTTTGGGATATTTTTCCTACTGAAGTATAAATAGGTGCAGGTCAGCTTGTTATCTCTAACCCATGCAATGGCATCAGCTCTCTGGTGTCATCTGCCTCCTCCTTTATCAGTTCTCTTGGGACTTTCTCTAAACAGAAAATATTTCTAAACCAGTTTTTTCTTCACCATTTCTTTTCTGTCTGAAACACTGACATTTTTATTATAGAGACCTTTGTCTTTCTGGTTTCATCTCCTTAGTAAAGTTTGGTTGGTTTCGTTTTTTTTTTGATGGGGGTCAGTTCTGCTGTTGTTCACTGCAAGTCGGAAATAATGGCATTTTAGTGACTGCAGCTTCTCACAGCAGTTTGCTCTTTTCTGTAGAGAAAAGTGCAAGACTAGCATGTTTTTCCTTTCAGAAGACCCAAAAGTTTTATGGATCTGATAGTACTAAAAAAAAGTTATAAATTCCTGTGTTTTAGATACCAGAATTCTGACATCAATGCTACTTCTAAAAAAATTATTTTAGTAGAAATTGGAAATATAAATGTAAACAATTTAACTCTGTAAAGTGCATTCAGAATCTGTCTGCCTAGATGTCAGAAAGATAATGTAAAGCTAAGGCTTAAAGAGATTTTTAAAAAGATACAATTATCTGTATGATTTTTAAGTCTCATAAGAAATGTATTTTAGAACTTGCCAGTGATGGCTTATAATCACTTTGGTATTTTGAGGAAAATGGTAGCTTTAAACAGATGATACAGAATTTATTTTTAAAAATGTATTGTGCTTATACAGTTGATGGCTTTTATTTCCATAATGTTTTTTACTACATAATTATACATCTTAATTACGTAATTACCGTCATAATTATTATGTAATTACATGTAGTTCCACTAATTACAAAATCAGGAAGTGTAATTATCTACTAAAAACTTTCTGAAATCTTATTTGTTCACTAGAGATTATTTAAAAGACCAGTGACCTACTGAAGATGGATTGCAGTGTTGTACTTCACACCAGCACTCTTTTTTCCCCTTCCTCATGGGCAGTACACTTTGGCTGTGGAAGGGCTTCCACGGCTTTAATTATGACTTGCCTTGATAGGAGTTGGAGACCTCAACTGTGTTGCCTGCAGATTTAGAGCCTCTTAATTTTTTGCCATTGATGTGTCATGTCTTTACATTTAAAGACTCTAGCCAAACTTCCAGAAAGTTGTGTGGTTTGAGTGAACACCTTTGTGACCTTGTTTGTATTCTGGTTGAGGGTGTCTGGTTCTGCTGTTTGGTGTCAGGTATAAAGATATTTGAGAAAGTTTGTCTATGTGGAGTGAAAGCTTGACTCCATAAAAGATAAAGGGGAATGCAGCTGATTTTTTATGGTCCAAAGATTTCTTTTATTGGATAAAACTGCTTTTGAAAAAATTGTGTTCCTGTATTGCTATGCACTTATGTTTGTATGTTGTTTTATTACTTACTATTGCACATTCTTGATTATAAATTTGTCTAATTATGCAGTTTGAAACTAAAAATAGTTTACTGCATGTTGTAGAAGAGTGAAACTAATATTCAGGATAATCAATGGTTCTTTGGTCCTGGTGTTATATTGAAAGAAGATAGTAACTATATTTTCTATGTGTTTAATAAATCATGTGCTCCCTTTAGTAGCTTGAATGGAAAGAGTACTGTAAAGTGTTAGAATTGGTGGTCTTTTTTGGTTCTGTCACACTGTGATGTATCAAAATGGCATCAGAGATACAAAGCTTTATCTCACATGCATTATGACAGCAAGCATTTATTTATTATGTCAAAGTATTGAAATCACGAAGAAGAAATATACTCCCAGTAACAGAAAGCAGAATTAATATGCAAGGGATAATTTTTAAAAAGTGATCACTAGTTGTGATACTAATAAAAAGGAAGAAAATTATAATCTATGTCAGAAGGGAAATGGCGAAAAAGAAACATGAAGAAGGGGGGGCACTGAAATACTGAAATTTCTTTGGAACAAGACTTAATACTGTGTTGCACATGTAACAGAGTGTAATTTTTCTGTGCTTGTTACATAAGGCAACTGTTTTATTGTAAACTTGCCAAAAGCTATTCTTAGCTCCCAAACTTGGCCTGGGTCTGCAGTTGATGTGAATATGTCATCTTCTTGATGTTAAATGTAATTACCTCAACTCACATCTCCTCTAAGTATATGAGTCCTAGAGAGCAAACGTCTCCAAACCCGTTTAAATTATATTGACCATTAAAAGAAACACATGAAGTCATTATTTGTGAAATCAAGAGCCTTATTTAATCTCCAAGATTTCAATTATTGCTGCAAATAAAATTACATTAATTATTATACTCACTGAAGTATAATAACTGCATGGAAGACATTGCTTTTGAAATATCTTTCTGTATCTGCAACAAACAAAGGATTTCTATCAAATGCATTATGAAAATAAATTTATGCTCTCTTCTCTAAGAAATGGCTGGAAATAATCTTTTTATTAGGGACTGGTAAGCCATGTAGAGAATAGCATAATGGAAAATTTTTGTTTTATTCCGTAGGGGACAAAAAAATGTTGCATGATATATGTATAAAAATGCAGCACAAGACAAAGAAGTATCTAAATGCAGCTTAAATTTGGTTTATTTAAATTAAAAAATACTGCCTTCTGTAAAGGAGTATTGCATTTTTGCTATCTCTACATCCAAAGATTGTGATGATATCAACTGATCCCAACTGATATATTTCTGGAGGAGCAGGGGCAGTTGAGCACATGACATGGGTGTTACTGCCTTGAAAATAAGCAATGCACAAGATAGTGTTTGGAGTATGTATTCCAGAAAAGAAATACCTCTGTCTTGTGGGCAGAGCCTCCACTAGCAGTTTCCAAGTCCTAAGCAAAGCCAAACTTGTTCTGTTACTTCTGTAGTTATTTTGAGGATGATCTCATTCTAACAATCCAACTACCAAATTTTATGTTTCAGTCTAATGTGGTTGGCTTTTGAGAGCAGACTGGTCATCTTTAATGGGCCAAAACAAGGTTCAGCCTTTAAAAAAAAAATGACAGAAGGATGTTCTTCTGTCCTGCCTTGTCCCTCTTCTTGGAGGGAACTGAGATGGGTACAAGAGGCAGCTGGTCAGGTTAGGAAGCTCTTTGTTTTCATCTGGCAAAAATAGGTTTGGAAGAAGTTGATTTGATCCTGCAAGGATTACAACTGTTAAATGCTTATGAAAATGTTTTCCTATCTTATATTATTTAACTCAGACTATAATAATGTAATTGTTTTGACATGAAAACGTTACGTACTGTAGTATTTCCACTTATCTTTAAATAGACATTTTTCACTTTGAGATGCATGCAGTAAGACAAAACAAAAAATTAATAAAAAGGAGTGACAGCCTAAGCTAGTTTATTTATATTATAAAAACAAATTATATTTGACATTAATAGAATTTTACGGACTTGGAATTAAAATATTTAGCTAGTTATGGTATTCTTTTATATTTCTAATGTGACGATATATGTTCCATAAACTAACAGTAGCACGGTTGTCATATTAATATTTTAATTTGAGATTCTGTTACTAGCCATGGTGGAAGGCAAAAAAGTATTAATGGGACTTTTTTTTTTTTTTAATAGAGCTGAGCCTGTAGTTTAAAACATACTTACTGAAAAACAGTGGTGAGTGACCAAAACCAATATAGATAACATACTTAGAAAGAGCATTAACTGCCATGTTTTTGAAGAGTAATGGTAAACTATAGTAACCAGGAACATGATGTGGATGGAATATTTCGTACTTTAAATTTTGTATTGTACAGGAATTAATAGGTTTGGAATTGGTTATCATGAATGCAATGGCATGATAGCTTGAGACATAATTCAGTTACTTTGAGTATTACTTAAGAGATCTAAAGTGTAGCTTCTTGTTTGGAAACAAGTGCCATGTGTTTTTTGAGCACTGTTGGGGATGGCAACTCCACTATGTCCTTGGGCATCCTGTTCTGGTGTTCAACCACTCTTTCAGTGAAGAAATTTTTCCTAACATTCAATCTGAACCTCCTCTGGTGCAACTTGAGGCCATTTCCCCTTGTTCTGCCGTGGCTGACCTGGGAGGAGAGGCCAACCCTGCCCTGGCTGCACCCTCCTTTCAGGGAGTTGTGGAGAGCAATGAAGTCTCCCCTGAGCCTCCTTTTCTCCAGGCTTCACACCCCCAGCTCTCTCAGCTTCTCCTGGTAAGGAGTCATGCACCGGATCCTTCACCAGCTTTGGTGCCCTTCTCATGACACAGTCTAACAAAAAAGAGAAAGAAGCAGAGATTCTAATTTGAAGGTTTAGTTTCTGAATGTCTGGATGCAAGTTTAAAATCAGTATTTCTATTATTTCCACTCCTGTTCTCCAAAGATTTATCAGCTATTTCCCAGTTTAAGCCTTATTTCAGGTACCACAGAGATGGAAGCAGACAGAAAGGTGACCTGGACACAACTTAAAAATATTTTTCAGTTTTTCCAAAAAGCAGGAACTCTGATACAGTCCAGCAATTACAATGAAGTGTCCATGTCATTTTGAACTTTTGAGTACAGTCTGAAGACTTTGCTTCCTTTTGGTTTTATTGTGTTGTTCTGGCAGATTTTGAACAAGAGAAGTATTCAGTCAGGAGCTCCTATTTAGACAAAACATGGATTTTATTTCAGTATTTAGTCTATTAACATATGACAATATCAATATTTTCTACCAAATACCAAAAAGTATAATTTTTATTCTGTTAAGGCATTTAACGGTAGTGATTTTTGGTATGTATGATTTTGTAATGTGTTCTCTGTCCTGAAAGTGACTACTAATGCTGCACTAACCCGTAGGGGCAACAAATAGGCTTTGTTTCAGTCTGAGGCTCCAGGAGCCACTGTGGTGTCTTGGGGCAGCTCTGATGTGTCTGGCTGCTGCTCTCAATGTTTCTCCATTTCCAGGCATCTTTGCTGCCCTGGCAAACACTCTCCCACTCTTGTAGGTCCTGGTTTTGCTCAGCTCTTCCAGCCTAGAATCATTGAATGGTCGTCTGGGTTGGAAGGGACCTTGAAATCACCTAACTCCTGCCTCACTGCCATGGGCAGAGAGCCTTCCACTAGACCAGGTTGGCCACCCAGCCGGGCCTTGAACTCTTCCAGGGATGGGGCATCCACAGCTTCTCTGAGCAACCTCACCAACCTCACAGTAAAGAATTTCTTCCTAATATCTAATCTAGACCTGCCCTCTGAGTTTGAACCTATTTCTCCTTGTCCTGTCACTATATGCTCTTTTAAATAGTCTCCCTTCATCTTTCATCTAAAGCTCCCTTTAGTGCATTCTGGTTTTCCTTCTTCCAGTTCTATCAATGGCTTTTTAAAGGGGAAATACGATCATCTAGATAGATTCTTGAGAAGTGATAGGTATGCTGGGCTTTCAGGAACCCTCATCTTCACACTTTTTTTACTTAATAAAGACTGTTCAGGAATCCTTTGGAAATAACTTTCAGTTTCCTACTGCCATCAGCATCCACTGTCACTTGCTGCATGTTTTAGATCCATGTCCTTCCAGGTATTGTGGTGCTTTACTGTCATGAAAACCCTTGGCTGCTCTTGGGTCAGCATCCTTTATGAAAAAATAGATGTGAAAGGAAGGTGACTCAGACTTTGCAGAAGTTAAAGGATAGTTTTTGCAAAAGTTTTTGAGGATAAAAGAAAGAAGGGGAAGGTATTATCACAGTATAAGGTAATCCTTATCCCTAATACTACGTGGTAAAGCCTTACATTACGCATTCATACTTTAGGATGCCTTGCAGTTACTTGTCCACGTGCACCTACCCTGACTGTAGAAATAATACTGGTGGTTCAGCATTATGCTTCAAAAATTCTGTTTTGCTTTGAGGGGATTTGAGTTGTTGAGGATTTTTCGTAGCATAGCAATTATAAAGTAAACTACTCTTTCATGGGGAAAGAAAGAGCTGTGGGTTATTCATCTGGTCTTTAAGAGACAGGTTAAAGAAGTTCCAGTTATCCTCTCCAAATGCATGGCACAGTGTTGATACTGTAATTCAGGGCCCAATAAAATATTAACATTAAGGTAACGTTTTATTAGGTTGCCACAGGGATTCATGTGGAATATTTTGTTTAGGAGGTTGTATTTTGTAAAGAATAAAGACATAAAAGAACAGAACAGATGTGTGAAGTGAATTTGGCAAAAAACAATCCCAAAATTCTCTGTATGGAAAATGTGGATAAGAGCTCTGAGGAACAGAAATGTTGAAGGATTTTATAGAGGCAACAGTAAATTAAACTAATTTGCAGTACAACTGGACAGTCAAATAATTCATTGCAAAATGTAGCCTCTTTTTATTAGTTGTTTGAATCCAGTGTAGTTAAAATTAGATCCCGTGTTTCCAGTAGGAGCTCCCTAAACTTGATTTTATTGCACTTGTTATCCTGTGAGACGTTTTCTCAATTCAGGAATTATTAAAATAAGATCTCTATGTATGTATTACTGAAAACTGTTGTAATCTATGTATGTATTACTGAAAACTGTTGCACAGTCATGAGCACAGCCTTAAAGTGGCATTAGTCATCTCTAAAAGAATTCTAGGCTTGGGTTGGCTTGAAAATATAATTTTTTATCATCTCGTTCTGGATGTGTACAGTGAGGACTGGAAAAGTGTGTGTCAAAGACAGGATTTTTAAACTGGGAACTACAAACAGCACTCAAGAAAAAAACATACTGTTGTACTTAGATGTAAATTTTTACATTTAAAGTTTTCCAACAACATGGTTACTTAGTGTCCTCAAGTGTGCCTAGCCAAGAGGGGCCCAAGGAATGCCTGAAGATCAAACAAATATTCCATTATAAAACAAATCTCTATAGAGCAATATATCCCAATTATAAAGATTATATAAGCTACCCCAGTGGCAGGGCTTTTATGTAGTAAGAAGCTACCCTTCTCTTTCAGCTAATAGACATTGCCTTTAATAAAAGATACTGGACCCAGCATTCCAGATGTTTCTCTCCAGGGCCGAGCAGAGGAGAAGGATCACCTCCATGCACCTGCTAGTGATGCTCTGGCTGATGCAGCCCTGTGTGCTGTTGCCTTCTTAGTGCAAGTGCCTAATGCTGGTTCATGTTCAGCTTGTTAGGTAGGCAGTTAAGTCTGTACATACTGTGTGGGATGGGGCTTTGCTGTTCTCTTTCTGTCTAGGTAAAGCAAAGCAGGCGTTCCACACCAAATACCACTAGTGGAGATTGTTCTCTGCAGAGGAGTGCACTTCATCGCTGCTGGCTTTAAGGTCTCAAAGTTCAAGCATCTGTGTGTGAGTTTATCAGGCTGTGGTCCTTTGTATTTTGGAAAGAATTAGGCAGTTCTAGGACATGTCTCAGCTGATCTCATCTCTGCCAGGCTGGTGGGGATCACACATAAGAAATGCCTCCTTGTTTCGCTGGTTATAAATGAGGTTCAGAGTAGTGACTAGTTCAGATCTATACAGCAGTATTACTGGAAAAATTGTGCCAAGAACATGTTACAGTGTTAAATGCCAAATGTGGAAAATTGATGTGTACAGCACTCCAGTCACCTCGAGGTTTTTCACCAAAGGATAAAAAGTGGCATGAAAGTAGTTTCGTTTATCTTTCTCCAGTTACAATCTCTGTTGGCTAAAACAAAGTGAGAAAAATGTGTTCTCAAATAACCAATTTCTGCATCCCGGAATAACCTATTTTTAAAGCATGCATAGCTAGTTGTATAGACTCTGGAGAAGGCATCTCATCATGAAGAGGCAAAACTAACTTCGGTCACTCCTGTAGGAAAAAAGCTTGTCATGAGGTCTGCACACCAGCTGGTTAAAAATCACTTTCAGAATGGAGTTCTGGCATCTGTCACAGGAGCAGGCTGTTGTTTTGTGGTTATTTGTAGAGAAGCAGAGGCTGTAGTTCTACACTGGTACTATTTTTTGAGGCGACAAATCTAGAGATGAAACTTCTTGTATTGGGTCATTTGAAAATTAATTTGCAATCTTCAAGGTGAACAGTTGTTATCTATTAATAGCTATTTTTTACCCACAAAAGATTCTAGCAGTTAAAAGCCAACTCGATCAACCTCTGCTTTTTCACATTCAGTAAATACAGGGATTTTGTAACTCCAGACAAAGTTATCTTTGGGAGGAGTTTAATATTCTACAGATCATAGCACATAATCTTTCTTCCTTCTGCTTGAATGTCAAGCATGAAAAAGGAAAATATATATTTACAAAGTTGACTTTAGAAAGGCATTTAAAATATATTTTCTTATAGCAGAGCAGCCTCAGATAATCCATTATTTTACTTGTAGACCCTCTTTAGGGAGGGCAGAAGACAAAAGGCACTCACAGGTTTGTAAGTGTATCAAGTTAGTACACTGAGATCAAAGGCTATCTCTGCCTGAGGGACTCTGCACATTCTCTTCCAGATCAGCTGCAACATCAGGGACAGAAAAATCTACAAAGCATTTTGTTTGCCGTGTGTTCAGTCTCCTGTCGTCTGCTAATGCAGTCTTTGTCAGAAAGTACTTAATGTTGTGGTACCCAAGTTACCTGCTTCCTTTTTTCCCGTCCATTGTTCTGCTGAGTGCTATCTCCTGTATTCCCTGCTCAGCATTGCTGACTTCACAAACAAGAGATGATCAGCAGACATGCTTCCCTTGGGGTGGGGCAGGGGGGAAGAAAACAAATGGACTGGCATCCTGGTAGTGGAGCATCAGGTTGCATCAATGGGACAGAGGATATTGCTGTGCCCTTGATGTAATAGTGGCAGCTGAGTCCTATCATCTCACTGTTTCAGAATGCCTCATCTCGTGTGCTCTTGAAGGGCAGGGCAGAAGATACAGACTAGCAAATCATGTGGATAGGGGTCTTTGAAAAGAAAAAAATTTGATCACTGTATCAGAATAGCTGCAGGTATGTATTTTATCCACTTTAGTGTGAAGAATTGTGAGTAGTACCCAGGAAGAAACAGGAAAAATCGTTTTAAAAATGAAAATGTTTGGTATTCATTTTCTTTTTACATTGGCCAATTTGTTAAAACAGTAATGCATTTCTTAAAGTTACTGTACGCTAGGTTAGAGCAAGGGTGATGTTCCTAAGTGGTAAACCATGGTGATTCTTCATTTTCTCAACTGGTTTTTCCCCAGCATGGCATGGTAAAGGTGGCAGGGAATAGTTTGTCTCCTTTACTTTGTGAAAAGATAGCTTTTGAGAAGTCAGCCCATGTTACTTTCCTGAAGAGGGTATAAGCTTCACCAGCAGTGGAACTTGAGTTATTTGGTGCCTTTCCATGTGCATAACTGTTTCTTGGATTTGTTCATCTTTGATAAAATCTTGCTAAATTAGGGACCAGTAACTTAAGTTGGCCAGAAATGGTCTAATTTTCCCTGGTTTATCTCATACCTGTTTACACATCCATAGCTGGAAGTGTTCCCCTGCACTTGGTGTGCAGCACCATGACAAGAGAGTGTTTCAGCTCTGGTCACTCTCTGTCTCGTGACAGAGGAAAAATGTTCCTCATTCAGTGTGTGCTGGGATGATTCTTGCCATCCCTTGTGCTGGTAGCTTACAGAGTTTGTAAACTAACATCTGTAACCATCAGGGAGTTGGATATTCCTGCTCCCAGAGCATAGTGCTGCTGGACATCAGGTGACTGTAGCACCAAGGATTCATGAAGTGAGCTGTTTTCTGAGATTTCACTCTATAATGCTCAGAAGGACTAATCTGACAGGAAAAAATAGAAAATTTAAAGTTTAAGAAGGAAAGGAAATTAACTTTTTTTCTTAATTTCTGTAAAACACATGGGTGTATTCAGGAGGAACAGTATGTTGGCAGTTTCTTCAATTTTAATACACAGATAGATGCTGTTTAGCTCTAGATGTATCTAAAGATGTGGGTCCCCTGCAAGCAATTCCGCATAATTTGATTATGTTCTTCTGGAGGGTGATGAAAAATTCCTCTGCGCACAGCCAGAAAAAATCCTGTGTTGGTCACCCATCCCAGAAATGCATCTAAGCGGCCATGATCTGTGGGATTTTTTTTCTGGAATTACGTATATCACTAAGAATTATACATTTGTTTGCTCCTCATAGTCAGATAAGCATTTACTTAAGGATGAGCAGCATTTCATTAAATGAGGGGGTGTTTCAGTATAACATGTTTCCTTTCAGATACAGAGGAGATGCACCTTCATCTTAATCTTTTTTCTGGTGTTTTGGGGTTCTGCTTTACATCCTAATCTGTAAAATGTTGTGTGGAAGGTAGATGAAGGTGAAAAATGATGGTGAGTTATATCTCAGACCTTTGAGAATGTAACAAAAGTTCATGACCAAAATAATGTGCTGTTAGGAAGCTGATATGTCGCTAAGTCTACAGCTTAAATTGGGAAAAAGCTAGCTGTTACTAAATACTTGAACAAAAATTTGTGAATAAGTTGGACAGGTGTTTATTAATATATATTTTTCTGTTTATATTTCAAGCCTTTTTGAATTAAATGTCTCTTGTGGGGGTTGTTCTTTTATCAAGATTGTGGGATTTTGTCTTAAGCGAAGTAACGGTGTTTAATTTTAGTCACATGCTTCATCCAAAACTAGATCACTAATGGCGTTTTTCTTTAGTTGATAGCTGATCTTCTATGCCAGCAGCAGATGCTTTAGTCTGTTGTCATCTCTGCTGTTTCAGTGACTGCTTTTGACAGAGCAATTTCCTTTCAGGTGTCTTGTTTTACTTTTGTGTATGTTGTCCTTATGCCTGATGTTATGGGAAAGTCATTTCCTCAAATCGGTGATGGGAACGATTTGAGTAAGTAAATGGCAATTGAATTCCAAGTCTTCCAACGGCACTGATGTGCTGATACACAAGATCAGATCATCATTCTCCAGAAAAGGCTTGTCTACCAGTTGTCTCCTGTTACAATCGAAGCTGCGTTTTGGATAATGCTGCTGGATTTGAAACTCTTTCAAAAATTTCCTCTCATGCAGATGCTAATTAGTGACTGAATGGATTCAGTCTGGTATGGTGCTGTTCCATTTGTAAGTTAGTTTCAGTCTCGTTAATCAGAACTGGTTTCAGTAGCTTCTGGAAAAATTTTCTCAGCCAGAGAGATCCATGGGTCCTTCAGGACCAAAACTCACAAAGTTAGAGCATGGCAAGCATGACAGATGTGATAGAGAAGACAACATTGTTCTCAGTGTTTTTTGAGTGGGAAGTAATGAATCTGTGTATTTTTAATTACATGGGAGCTTGTTCTGCTTTTGAAAGTGTGTATTCTTTGTGTATGACAGGCTTTATACAAAGTTACTAGTAATCTGTGTACTTGTTCTCTTGCAGCCAAATATGCATATTTAATATTAGCAAGAAGTCGTAAAACCCAGATGAATATGAAATACAGTTGAAAAACATCATAAAGAGCAGTCAAATCTTTGAAGTGGAGTTACAGTGGGTTATTACTGTTAGTGCACCACCTGACTGCACCTTTTTATTAGAGATTTGGCTTTTCTATTTGAATATTCTGGCTTTTGTGGGTTTAGCAATAACTGGATGTTTAAGATGCTCTTACTAGGAGAATTCCTTTCCGCTTTCCTAACAGTATGTGGTTTTATCTGATTTTGAATATTTTAAGAGTTTCTGGTTCTGTAAAAACTGATTAATTGCTTTTGAAAGCAGACCATGTTACCAGCTGTTGATAGGTGTGCTTATATCTCTTTTCAGTGTGTTTTGTGAACAACTGATCAAATTAGATTCGTCACTCTTGGCTTGTGGTGATTTTAAATTGAAATGAAATGTATTGAAGCAGCCAACCACGCTGATTATATTGCAAGCCTCATTTAATTTTGTACGTTCACCTGATATTGTGAAAAGCAGGGGTTTTTTTAAATGCATGATTGTGACTGTTCCTTTAGCATCTCCAGAGGTCGTTGGTGCATAATTTGTTAGTGTTAGATACCTGATTTCTGAAAGTGAGTTCCACAATGTTGCATATGCATTAAAGGTGGAGAGCAAAAAAATCAAATTGTTATCATTTCACCGATATGTTGTTCTTGATACTGCCCAAGTCCTTACTGGTCAGTTTGGGCTCCTGCAGTGAAACATTTGTATGCAGTTGGTCAGATGGTGTCTGTAGATCACAGAACTGTGTGTTCTGAAGTACTGAGGCACTGGAGCATACATAGACATCATCACAGGACCACAGAACAGCTTGGGTTGGAAGGGACCCTAAGGATCACCTCATTTCAAGCCCCCAGCATGGGCAGGGATGCCACCCACTTGATCAGGTTGCTCAGGTCCCCATCCAGCCTGGCCTTGAACACTGTCAGGGATGGGGCACGTAGACATGGCAGTGCATTGTTACGAAGTTGTTCCTGCCAGGTTGTCTGATTACAGTGTTTTCCTGCAGTGTTCACAATAATAAAATATGCTTCTTAAAGCTTTTTCTTCTGTTTTATTAACTGGCACCTTCTTATAATGTATGAGAAGCTGCACAGAATCTTCTAGTTGAAAGTCAATGGAAATACCGACAGAATACATTTTTACACAAGCTCCATCTATCCCTCTCCGTACCATTATCTTTGAAAATAAATCTGTGATTTCCCTGTACTCGCTAAGATGTAAGTGTCCTGGAAGTTAACATTGTGAATATTTGGTGCTCGCAAAGTGGTTAGATTCATATTTCATAATAAATTTTTCCAGTTTGTGCATAGCTTAATGCAAAAGAATAGTATTTACACAGTAGCTTTCAGCAGGGATTCTTGTATTATTTTTGAAAAATGTTGCATAGGCTTTTAATGTAATCTATGCACTGAAAAAAATTATTACTTATTCCATCATTTTGAAAATATTTTACAGTGCTGTGTCATTCTGTGTATGACTATTTCCCTTTCTAGAAATCCTTTGGGAAAGCAGTAGATACACCTCAGTATCCAGATAGCAGCTGCTTATCTGGGGAAAAGTGAAGGCATCAGTCCCTGGGTCTGGATGTGGATGGCACCAGCACTGGGTGAGGCTGAACTTCTACCCAGTTAGCTTGCCCTTTGATTTACCAGTAGCCAGCTGGATCTGAAGCAAATGTTTCCTTTGGTAACCTGGTCAGAATCAGTTTCATGCAAACTCTCAACATTTTAAAATCAGCTTTAGTTAGCATTTTTCTTTTGATTTGAGTAAGTAAACATTTTTATACCTTTTGAAGAAAAGACACTGCAGTGGCTTCTGCGGCTGAAAGATAGCATTTAAACTCTCAAAAATGTTTAGCTTTGTTCCTCCAGGAGACCCATGACCAAGAAATAAAAGTGAAGAGAGGTTATCATAGAATACTGGTTTGCAAAGACAGTTCATCTTATACATGTTTTTACATATGTGTACAAAGCAGCTGTAGCCTTTGTGTGGTCCCTACAGCAGCAGTTGCAAGATTTTTCCAGTTCTCCTGAATAACTTCAGGATCTGCACTGCGTTTTTGTGGTTATCTCTCAGTTGTCTCCTTGGATTTTGCAGCTTAGACTTTGTCATCAGACTTCAAGTCTAGTTGCACTCAAAATCTTTACTTAGCTATTTCATATAAATTTGTTCTCAGAATAAATTGTATCAGTGACATATCCGGATGTTTTTTACTGGCTTCTTTGCAATCTTGTTTTGGGGTTTTTCTTATTTTAAAGTCTGGTTAAGAAGTGGTTGAGAAGATGGTCTTCTTGGGATGAACTTACAGTCATTTGCAGAAACAGAGTTAATAATAACAAAGGATTTTACATTACTGGTACAGTAATGTAAAATATTTCTTAACATAAAAAAAGAGCTTCCTTATGCAGCTCAGTGTCAGAAGGGTGTTCTCAGGACAAAGCAATTATGTCCATTTTAAATGTATATATTAAATGCCTTGAGCAAAACTTTAATTAAAGTGTCCCTCACACTGCTGACTGTCTTTATGGAATGCACTCTCTGTCTGTGTCTTTTCTGGCCAGCTTAGGTTCACATTTGTGGTTCAGGTGTCTGATTGATAATTTTGAATATAGGACTTTAACATAGTGTAAGCCCAGTACCTGAGAATCCCTTTGTAAAATACATAAAATTTCTAGAGCCTTAATGTGAATTTTGGGAAGCAGTTGTCAATATCAAACTAATGCCATAATATTTACTAAAATCTAAATTACTGTATTAGCCAGTTCTCAGCACTGATTCTGAGGCTTTTTCATTGGCCCAGAGTGTTTGTTTCTAAATTCAATGGTTCTATATATTTGTATATTTTTAATTAATTTCAGTGTTTCTTCTGTTTAAACAAATTTCATTTCAGGAATACTAGTTTTCTGTGAGGATAAAGTTCTAATTGTTATCTTCAGATAAAGTTTGCAATTAAACGCAGAAATACCATTTTCTTCAGTGTCACAAATCCAAAGCATTGCTCTGTCATCTGCAGAGCAATAGATTTTTCTGAGTGTACTCCAAAGTTCATTTTCCTGCTCAGTTCCTACCATCTAAATTGTGGAGTGTTTAGTCACCTGAACCTGTGATTGTGTAGTGAATTATGTGTTCTAAAAACCATTGTAGCTGTGAATAGTACCTGGTATTGTCAAAAGACCTTCACCATTTAGTCTCATGAAAAAAGCTATATTTGTATTAGCGGAGACAATTTCACTAGGCACAGCATGTTTGTTTACATCTTCCGAGGCTCAGGGCAAAACTGAGTTTAAAGGGTGATCTCTAACAAATTATTTCTTCACTGGGCCTTTACATTCATCTTAACCCTTAGGTTCTTCCTTCCCATGTAGTCAGTGATGACATTCATGGTGTGTGCCCTACTGCATCCTGCCCAGTTCATTGTCTGTAAAGTGATGTGTAACTGAAGGTGTAAATGCAGTAAAAGCTGGGTGTCGGAAACTTTCAGCATTAACATCTCAATTTCCCTCAGACTGTTTTCCTGCCATGCTTTTTGAGTGTGCAAATTAGGCCTTATCCAGTGTGGCTGTGTCCTCTCAAAGGCTGGGTTCACTGCCTGTGCTGGAGAAGGCTGCACCATGAGGAGTGGTAGGCTTGTTCACAAGTGAGTGCCCTGTTGGTGTGTGGCTGAGGGAGTTCAACCTGTGTGCGCGTGGCGAGCACCGAGACTGCCTGTGCTAGGCAGAAACCCATGGCGAACTCAATAAATGAGCTACTGCTAAATGCTTAGGGATCCTTTCAGGTTTTTGCAGTAAATCTTCACTGTTCTGATTTTTGTCTTTTTAATGATAGTCACAGCAACACCTAGTCATTCAGTACATTGTTGGTGTAAATTCTGTGTCAAGTGAAAGGAAGGTAGAGCAGCAGATTTTTCATTATATTTCATTTTAAGCTTTCTAATTCAACTTTCAAGAAATTTAGCAGGTTTTTAATCTTGGTTTAGGTTTTATCTTTGTTTTGCACATCTCATTTGAAATGTGCAGGTGACTTCTATCATGTGCTAGGTATCTGGTTGCACTATTGCTATCAAAATTGAATTTACCAGTTTCAGCAAAAATAAGATGAATACCTGTTCTAACTACAGATGTAAGTTCTTAGTTTCCAGGTCTTCCATTGTATTCTTTTCTCTGTCTCTGAGAAACAAGAGTAGAGCTTTCACCCTTGAAGACTTGTGAGCTTTTGATGAGAATGAACATAGCCCAAATTTAAATAGTAGTCAAACTGTTAAGTGCCTCACATGATTTATAGCAACTCTGACTTGAGCATCTTCAGCAGCTGAAGAAGAGTATTTTGTACCATCAAAACCAGAGATGCCTGCAGAGGCATCTCTGAAACAAAAATTGGAAATGTGGTAAATCCTTTATCTCTTCTCTCAGAAGACTGGTTTCACATCACTAGTAATTATTTGTATTCTGCTGCTATCTAGAGGTATGGTGCGCCACAAATAGGCAATCTTTAAGACCATTCCTGCCTATAGAATTTGTAGTGCAAGAGAAGCAGTAGGTCTGAGGAGGAGGTGCCATTCAACCTGTTCTGAAGACAAAAATGAAGCCTGAGTTCAGCAGCTGGTCTGGTATGATGCTGCAACATGGTGCCAAAGCTGAGTGTAGCACCTTGATCTTCTGAATGAAGATTCAGTGCTCAGCAGCTGTAAAAGCAGCATGAATAATCTGTCATTTTTATGTTTCCCTGATGATTCAGATAAAGCAGGAAACCGATAGTGTCTTCCAGATAAGTATATATATCAGTTTCATGAACATTTGCAGAAGAGAAATTTATATTAAGCTTTAATAAGTGCAAAGAACTGTGAATGCTTTTAGGCAAGCATTTCTAGCAGGTATCTTAATTAAATTTTTTTCTGATTTATTCTGTGGGTTTTGTAAATTCCTTGGCTTGTCTTGATTGTCTTGACTTTGCTCAGTTCTGGTTTTTAATATTACAGGGGCTTTCTGTTTATTTACTTTCTGTTTTTAGGCTTGTTCCCATTTGACCTTGATTTTAAACCAATGCATCTTTGAACTGTCTCTTTCAAGCAAATGCTTTCCAGTATTTTCATCTTCATGGGGTCATAGAGTCATTAAGGTTGGAAAAGACCTTGAAGATGATCAAGTCCACCCTTTGACCAAACACCATCTTCTCAACTAAACTACAGCACTGAGTGCCATGTCCAGTTGTTTCTTAAACACCTCCATGGATGGTGGTTCCACCACCTCCCTGGGCATCCTTTTCTGCTGTCTAATCACCTTTTCTGTGAAGAAATTCCTCCTAATGTCCAGCCTAAATGTCCCCTGGTGCAGCTTAAGACTGTCCTCTCATCCTGTTGCTCGTTGCCTGCTTGAAGAGTTAAAAGCTCTGCAAAGCTGAGTCTCATTTTGAACAGGCTTGCATAACCCAAGGCATTTTAGTCCTGTTACTTTACAAAGAACTGTTTTATCTGGGTTTACAACTGCTTAACCTATGAAAAATGGGTTTCAGGGGTAGTGGGTCATTCATCTCTTTCTGCCATCTCATTTTCGCAAGATGATTAACTATTTTCCAAAAGATAAAACAGAGTGATGATTGCAAAAAAACACTAAGAAATTCAGTAGGTATGTAAGTATTTTAAAATAATTCCCTGGAAAACAGGAAAAAGAGGATGCAGGGCCAGTTACACATCATGTGGAAATAAATGTCTTCTGATCTGCAATAATAATATTTCCTCCTTCCCCGTTTCTTCTAAGCAAATATACATGAGGTACTCTTCAGTGATAGTATATATAAAGGATATCCTCTAAAAAGAGATTGGCAGGTTTAATTTGTTTGATGTGTGCAATCACAGTCCACGTTAAATTCAAAATGCTTGTCCAATCAAGGGTTCAATATAGAAAAGAGGCAGTAACAAGCATGCAGTACGCTGTAATAAAGAAATCTGTTGATTGAAAAGAGTTTGTATATTTTGGAAATGATAGGGAATGTAATTGGTAAGAAAGAAAAGAACAGGGCTTCATAAATAATAGGAAATAGAGCATATTTTTTCCACTGATAATGCTAACTCAATTTAACAATATTCTGGTACTGAATTTTCCTGTTCAGTAAAATAGGTCTTCCAGTACTCTAAATTTCATGATTAATGGGAGGAGCTCTTTATTTTGATGATGCCAACTTCAATGTGTTGAATCTCAGCAATAATGACCCTCTCTTTTTCTCTCATCCTTTTTTTCCCTCTGTCTCCTAACCCTTAGAAGTGTATATGAAGGAGAGAATTTGGCAGATGAGCTTTTCAGTCAGACTTGACTTTTTTAAAATGCAACTCTGAGTTCTTTTTTGAACTTCCAAAGGATATTTGGTAGACTGGATAAGATGAAAAGACCTTGATTATTTCTTACAAACTTTAATAATCCCAAATCTAATCATAGTGGAAGGCCAAGACCAGTTCAATGATTCACCCTTGCTCTGCACCAAACCTTCCATATAGACTTTATTTTTTTGCTGCAGTTCACTGACAAGAACTGTTTCTGTTTATGGAGCAGTAAGTACTTGAATGGACTTTTAGCATATGGATCATATCCATGCAGTGTTACAACTCTGCCAGTCTTGAAAATAGCTTTATTTCATGTTATTAAAGTTCTGAGGATCAGAGCGCTGTTTTGTTTCTTATGTTTTGTGTGAGCATGTAAGCTTTATTAGGGTATTACTATATATTTTTCAAAAGACTGTGTTAAATGGACATATAGCTGCAGCTGTTTATGCAGTAATTGTTATGGTACTTTAAAACTCTTATAAGCCAGGAGGAGGAAGTACTTGAGAGTCAAAGCTAGGAAATAATGCAGCTAACAATGCAGTATTTGTGGGAAAGATTCATTATTGTTAAGTTTCTCAGTCATTTTATTTTATGTTTTATGTTGAGATGTTAGTCATTGTGTTATATGAGGTTAAACAGTATTTGGAGATAAAATTATACCTAAGTGGTCATAGTAGTTGTGGGGAATATGATGTGTGAGGCTGAATTTTTGTTCAAGTATTCTCATCTAATGATCATAAATATTATGACATTTTGAAGAATTGCTCTTAAGACTTAAAAAAAAAAAAAAAAATCTATATATGCAAAAATGTGAAGATGTCCCTGTGAGTTTGAGCAGTTGGGCTGTATCAGAGTCTGTGCCCAGGGATGAGGAGCAGATTCCCAGGTGATGTTTGTTGACTGCAAAGTGGAGGCTGCTCTGGGTAACTCCCACAGGAACTGATGCTTGGTCCTAGAAAGTCAGCTCACATGAAGATCTACAGACATGATGTGATATCCCTAACAAATTCAGAATGAAATAACATCAGTTTTGAGGCATTTAAAATTATTGTACTTTCTGTGGGTTCATTGACTTCACAGGGGCAACCAGTCGTTTACTCTTGTGCTCAAATGATATTTGAGTCTTCTTTTATTGAGGTTTTGTTCAACATTTCACTTTCCAGACCCAGTGCAGTCAAAATTCCATAAAAACGTGCATTGTCAAATACGTTCAAGGCTTCATTGTTTCTCAAGAACTTCAGGTTAAATCTTGGGACCTCATCAGATGTTTGTTCTGTAAAACCATTGATTCAGAATAAAGATGATTTTTACATAAACCTGAAGTGTAGAAATTGTAATAAATGTGATTTCACAGTGAGTAATAAACAAAAAGCAATCTGTTTTTTGATCACAAGTTTTTAACCAGGTTTCAGCATGTTGGAATGTTGCTACTGGTTGAGAAATTATCATAGAAGGCTGTCACTCAAAAGAGTACTTTGAAGGCTCTATTGAAAGCCTGTAGATACTGGGGATTTCTCTCTGAGGGGTAGTTGTTTTCTTATAATCAGAAAGTGCAGTTTAAAATCTGCATTAATACATTCAGATTAAACCTTTGAATATTGTAGCCCACTGCCAGTTAACTGACTCATTTCTAGTCACTATGTTAAAATACATGAAAAAGAATTGTTAGTATGACTAGTAAAATAGCTGTTTCCATTATCTTTGCTCTTTCTACGTACGTGTTTTAAGAGAGAAATTCTCACTCTGTGTATTTTGGTGTCAACAGTTCTACTCTTAAATGATGGACAACAAGTTAACAACATAAAATGGGTGTTGACGGTTCTTGAAAATGAAATAATGTTTTATATAACCTCAAGTTTCTCTCTGAACTTTGACCAAACAATAAAAACCTGAAAAAGGAGGGGCCCCTGTGCTGTCAAGCACAGAATTGCACAGGAAAAAAAAAATTAATCTAAACAGTGAGGGAGAAGTCTGGGTTCTCTTGTATGATATTTAGCAGCAATGGTAAGAAGAGGGATGTTTCTTTCTTTGTGTAATGTGCAGTAGTTACAATAAACACAAGATTTCCAAATCTCAGAGGACTCTCTTGACAGTTGCTTGATAACAGCTTTTTTCACTCCATAGTTTTGACAGTTTGTATGTGTTGCCATATCTAGTGTAAACTAAAACATCACTGTCATTCTGTTTTTCTTTCTTATGTGGCTTCCTTTTCTTTATTTTTATTCTGTCTTCAGCATAATGAAAAACATGGGCTTTTAATTTGTCGACTTCAGTAAGACAAGTTGTGTGTGGAGAGTGGCATGTGTTTTAAGTTTTGAAATCTTCAGATTGAAAAGCTTTTTTTTTTCCCTTTTTTTTTTTTTTTCCTTTTTTCTTAAAAAGGATATGTATTTATGTCCTAATTTTGACCTGACCTGTCAGCATACACCAGTCAGTACACGTATGTGTGTGTGAGGTATGAAAACACAGGACACAAGATACTTCCATGTTCACAGTGGCACACAAAAATTGCACATTTTTGTTGTAGGCTTCCTTTTTTATTTCCACAGAGGTCCACAGAACTGCAGCACTTGTGTTATCTCTTCCCAACCTGACATCCTTTGCTTCCTTTCTCGCCCATGTCTCTGAATTGTATCGGTGCTGATATTGGAGTAATGCACCATTTTGGAAGAGATGCTGGGAGCTGAATGTTGCAGGGAGGGACCTGAGAGATGCCTGTTCAGGAGAGGCCAGGCAGCTCCCGGGGTACCCTGGTTTTTGCAGCTACTGCTCTGGTGTTTTGGTTTGCCATTATTAGATTTTGTCCCTGGGTTAGGGATAGCTTTATTTAACCTTTCAGATGGTGGTGGGTGCTGTCCAATCTTTCTAAGGTCATTTTGTCATCAAACCAAATTTGCTTTAGCACAGCAAAGTGCCCAGTGTCGTCATCTGGCATGTTACAGACAAATTCCAATTACTTTTCTGCTTCAAGCTATTGTTAAACACTACGAGCTAGCTGACAGTAAAATTATAAATACAGGTGTTGTCACACTACACTATAATCAGAATTTTAATTTGAGTTTTCATTTGTAAAGCCCTTTTTTCACATGAAAATGGGAATAGAATTAGTTTTATTGACAGTAAAAAGACATTTTGAAAGCTTCCTAAATCATTACCTGTATTTAGTTGTGGGAAAAAATTGTATATGTCCGTGTAAAAAGAAGAGTTTTATTATCACATATTTACTCATTATATTTAGTGATAAATAAAACTAGGAAGATGTGTTTGACAAATGATTGACGTAACTCAGTACATTTTCACTTCATCAGAACAATAGACAGACATAAATATATATTTGCTTTTGTTTTGCTCTGATATTACTAATGCAAGCCTGCGATAAAATCTTCAAGCAAATTAAGTAGTGCCTGTTGAGTCTGCATGCAGTGCGAAACTTTATTTTTGCAATTTTCTCTTCTTACATAGATTTGTCATTCTTTACTTTCTTTCTTCCTTTTTTTTTTTTTCCTAGTCTCCTTCTTTTTCTTTGCTTCGTGGTTGGAGTGGTTCCCCTTCTCAAGACCCTTTTTTTTTTTTTTTTCCTCAAGGCATTTAGTGTCGTGTCTGCCAGATTTCAGTGATGAGCAGCGAATTGCTTTTAAAGTGGGCATTATGCCAGTTCAGCAGCACAATGGAAAACCAATCTTCCACCATTCTACTTTTGATGCTGTTATTGTAGCATTTTAGATAACTGCTGCCACAAAAAAAGATGTGCTCAATTGCTACCAGTTAGTCAAGTTAAATCCAGAGTAGCATTAAAATTACTCTGAAAACTGTTTGTCAGAGGTCATGTGTTGTCTGTGGCTACAGCGCATAGGATAGATGTTCTGTGCTGTGTGGGGTTTTTTCTTTTTGCGTTGTTATTATTACTGTGACTGACCAGCTCTCTAAATAGCCCTTCACTACCTGTTTACTCATTGTTTTCACCTCACTGCTGAAAATATGTGTCGAACAGAAATGTTGAAAAGTTTCTCTAAAGTGCTGGAAATAGCAGGGGAGCGAAGTTGTTCAGGGTGCTGCAGTTTGTGCAGTGTGAAAGAAAAAAAAAAAGAAAAAAGAGGGGTAGAGCAAGAACATAATTCTCTGGTTTCTGTAGCAAGATTACTGTTTTCATCTTTTTATCTTCACTTTTCAACCACTGAGTTCACTTTTCTATTTTTTTTAATAGCACAAACGGAATTTATCCGCTTTCTCACTCTCTTCCCCTTCAACTCCTCCTCTTCCTCTTTATTCTGCTGGCTTTGCTTGTGAATGAAAGGGTCCGTTACTCCGCTGCAGGACAGATGGCAGTTGTGAAGCAGGGATTATAGCACCAGGTGACTTTTAAATCAGTTGTTTTCCAATAAAACACAAACAGGAAGATTATTTATGGGTGGTGGGAATTAAAAGAGCAAGGATATTTTACTCGCCTCTGGCCAAGTCTTTTTTTTATGAATAATATAATACCCATGCAGCCTGAACACTTGTTTCACTTGCTCGCATCCCTGAAAAATGTATGTTATGCTGTATTATGTTCTGGTCATTTCTAACAGGGAAGCAGCCTTCTGCATCTGTCACTGGGTAGCACCACTGTGGATTGCAGGAAAGCAGATTACAGCCCGCGGCAACTCTTGTGGGACAGAAATGATGACAGATGAAAGAGCTGATTCAGCTGTGAATTTCAGCCTTGCACTTAGGCATCTAAATAACATACCCAGCTTTCAAAGGACTTACTAAGTATTTGTAGCCTGGTAAGTGTGGTAGCTCTGCAGTGGTCCATGGTGAAATATATGAGGAAGTATATTTAGGCATTAGGTAGACAGCACTGGTGGTACACCTTTGAAATTCTTTCCCTTCTTCCACAAGTTGTTCTTTTCCTATGGGACAGGAGTGTTGTCTGTCTCATGGGAACACCTTCCACTAGAATTTACTAATATTAATGAAGTTCTTTAAAATCTCCCAATAGGTGGCAGTGTGGAAGTGCATGCTTGTCACAATTAGGTGTTTTTAGTGTCCCTTCTTAAAGATGGGCATTTCCCTACTGGTGGTATTTTAGCTATTGAGGGTTCGCTGCTTTAAGAAATGTGGAAATGTAAACTCTTAGATTTTTCTGTCAAGGGAGCCTCTTGGTGTTACAAAATGGGTCACTTACAGTTGTTACTGCTAAGACAAACCTGTGAGTCAGGAGAACTGTTCCCTCCAGTGTTTTTTATCAGAGCTGTGTCCGTGCTGGGTAAGTACCTCGTGAAAGAGAATACCTTTGAATGATTGTTATGGAAAATGAGTGACTGCAAAAGTGAACAGAGTGCTTGTCCCTGGAGTTCAGGGGAAAAAAAGCTGGACCATCTCCCTCAGGGAAGTAAAACTACGTCCACCAGGCAACATGGTTGAAAAGTTAAAGTGCAAAGCACCTAAGTGATACAGTCACATACACCATTTATTATGTAGGTAACCTTAATATTAATGATTTAAAAAGCAAGGTGAGCACTAGATGAGTTCCCAAGATAAAAATGGAATGTTACACCATGAAAAACACTTACTACTGAAGGTAATTATAATTATATCTAAATTTAAAAGATCTCCTTATTTTCTTTTGGTTTTGTTTTTCTCTTTCATTTTTAAAGTAGAATTTCAGTTTTGCACGGGTTATTGTGCAAGCTTTCTTGTTTTTTTTGATTTCACATCCACAGACCTGTCTATGAGGAAACTTGCAGAATTCAATTGCGTGTATTTACATAGTGTCTGTATGTAAATGATTTCTCAGAAAGACCTGTAGAAAGTGTGCCCACTAAAGTGAAGTCTTACATGTAGCTAATGCAGAAAAACAGATGAATTAAGAACAGACGGAAATAGAAACCTCTGGAATTTGGTCACAATGTATTTCTGCATTTAATATATTCACTGATGGGAGGGAAAGTTGAATCCATTGGGGTGTTTTATCCATTGGGGTGTTTTTTTGTAGTTATTTATACACGTGTCACAAGTGTATAAATTTTCTCTTTTCTTGGTCTGTATTTTGGAGACACAACATTGAAAATTGTCACATGCACTTGGTTAAATGCTTTGGAATTCCTCACTAAAGAGCCACCTACGGGAAACAATACAGGAAGCATACTCAGTGCAGCAATTTCACAACTAATATATTTTGCAGCCAAGGAAGATGGAGGGAACTGACTCTTGAATGGAACAAAAAAATACTCTTATTTTTGCAGATCTCAACCTTATTATTCAGTTTCCCAGAAAATATTTAATGTGAGGTGAACTTTCTAGGAAGAAAATATGAAAATAAGGATGGAGATTAAAGTGATTAAAAAGTATTAAAACAAAATGACATTTTAGGCTGTGAAATCAGTTATTTGCTTTCTTAAGAAAGAAAATTAATTGGAGT
The DNA here is from genome assembly GCA_032173965.1 of Sitta carolinensis. Classification (NCBI taxonomy): domain Eukaryota; kingdom Metazoa; phylum Chordata; class Aves; order Passeriformes; family Sittidae; genus Sitta; species Sitta carolinensis. The sequence continues at coordinate 103,157,757 of CM063283.1, forward strand.
GACTATTAGGACTCCTTGAGGAGTAAACACTAAGTCGAACTGAACACAGTTTAAATAAGGACTAGTTAAGCTGGAGCTTGACCCTCTCATCTACTTCATTTCTTTTCAGTTAGTGTGGTACACCAAAGAATAGCTTATAACA